>OY292508.1:1406433-2006433 GCA_958496325.1 Nomophila noctuella
GAACGGCTGTATAACTCTTGCATGCATCGGCGGATTTTGCACATGCGCAAATAACATTATGGTTGTTAGTCGTTTGCTTTAAAACAACAGCCGCGAAAGGGTTCCTAGGTTCCTTGGAAAACTTTAAACTCTGATGCGTTAATCTCTTAAGCACATGAAATCGTGATGATGTTCAGTTATTAACAATTGAAATAGCATCAATTTACTAGCGGCCGCCCGCGTATTCGACCCACTGGATAGTAATATTATAGCTTACTAGCGGCCACCCGCGACTCCGTCCGCGTAGATTTCAATTTCCAATACCCTAAAGCCTTCCTCGTCAAATGGACTATCCAACACAAAAAGAATTTTTCAAATCGGTCCCGTAGTTCCTGAGATTAGCGCGTTCAAACAAACAAACAAACAAACATACAAACAAACTTTTCAGCTTTATATATTAGTATAGATAACTTGAGAGAAGTAGAGCTTAGTGGAACTTCCACTCTTTGGGAAAGTACATCCACCTTACAGTAGACCATTGTGAAATATCACTTCGTAACTGTTGTGCTATATTTCTGCTGGTGAGTATGTTCGCCAGAGCTCAGTTTGAGAGGGAAAGAGGTCGAAAAAGCAGGCAACGCATCTGCGACCCTTGTGTGGTTGTTGATGTGCATGAGCAGCGGTTATCACTTACCATCAGGTGAACCTCTTGTTTGTTTGCCTACCAATACCATAAAAAATAGGTAAACACTTAAAAAAATGTCCACCTATACACTTTCACTCTGACATTCATGCATGGATGATTTTTATGTATGGAAAAGTAAATAAAGATAACGTCCACTTTAAATGTATGTGTTTTCTTTAACGACTTTATGTATGACTGACGTGTGCCAGATGTGATTAAACTCACATGAAAAGTGACATACAATAAAATAATAAGTACCACCTTACAGAAAATCACAGTGAAATAGCACTTCGTAACTGTTGTGCTATGTTTCTGCTGGTGAGTAAGGTCGCCAGAGCTCAGTTGGGGAGGGTATAGAGGTTTTAAAGGCAGGCAACACATCTGCGATCCTTGTGCGGTTGTTGATGTTCATTGGCAGCGGTGAACACTTCCCATCAGGTCAACCTCTGTTGACGTTGACGGTTCAAAGGAAAATCGATACTACTCTAAAGATCGTATTAATAAATTGAACTCAACTCTGAGCTCGATCTTGAGTGCGAACTTGATATGTCATTCCCATACAAAACAACACTTCAAGTTCGCGCTCAAGATCGAGCTCAGAGTTGAGTGCGATTTATGAATACGAGCCTCAAGCGTTCAGAACCTTGAATGGAAAGTCATATAAACAGCTCGTGGAGCTTATTGCCTTAAAATAAAGTTTAATTTCGTATTAGCATTACCTATCACTGAGATCATCTTTGCTGAAATGGACTAAAATACGTTTAACGACGTTTAGAGTTTTAGCCACGCTCATATTTGGCAAGCGTGGTAATTAATTATCATGCTTACTTGAGAGGGACACACTCGTAACATAAGTTGGAAAACCACCATCTAGGTATTTGGTAGTACTCGTATTATGGGCAGTTTATTTAATGGTCAGTTTTATTAGCATTAGAAATTATGTTAACAAAGAAGCAGGGGCAAATATTGACCAAGCATTAGTCTTCTTCTTCCTGGCGTTTATCCCGTTTCTATGCGGGGTCCGCTTTGACCATGATCCAGGATTTGGCGATTCTGGTTATTACAGTGAAGCGACTGCCATCAGACCTTCGTAAGCCATAGAGAGGAACCAGACAGATTGGATCATGGTTACACATGCAGATCTATCTCTATCTGAACTAAAGTCAGAAATCACTGAATGTACAGGTTTCCTCATGATGTTTTCCCTCACCGTCGAGCTGATGGCACAATTGACCAAGCACTAGTACGTTAGTATATTTCTGAAGCCGAAAGATTTGGATGTGACTGTACAATAAAACCAAAAGAAACTTTTGGGGCATATTCTCTCAACTGAAAACAAACTCGATGGTGGAGCAACAAGGCATAAGACCATAAAAGTAGCTATAAAAAGAATCAAGAAGGTTCGCGAATGAAATGAGACAGACAAGGACTATCCTTGGGACTCATTCGCATAAATCCGAATATATCCGGAGACATTCGGCTGTATTTGCGGAAAGGACTCCCAACGCTATATACCTAAACATTAAGTATTTGCATTTTGTATATAGTACCCGACTTTACCCGCAGCTTTGCCCGCGTTGTTAGGTTTTAAGATCTTTATTCTCATACAAAGTTACACTTCATTTACAATGAGATATATAATTACAACAAGATAATATCAGAATTATTAAGATTCCTGTTTTATCCCATGGGAGGATTTAATCGGGATAAAAAGTATCCTATCAATCACCTACTACCTCCTCTATACGCGGAAGAGTTTGTTTGTTTGTTTGAAAGCGCTATTCTTAAAAACAGGTTCGAATTTAAATAATATTTTTGTGTTGGATAGTTCATATGTCAAGTAAGGAAGGAAGTTTCTAATGTGTCTCATAGCTAGCTACCCAGTCTTACCTACACAGACGACCACCTTAATTCAAAGGTCTTTGCCCTTCTATTAATAGCTAACACTTATTACATAAAAACCTTGGGAAAGTCTTTGACCTTCACGACCGTACCCTTGAAGTCTACAAACCCATAAGCGATATAAAAGAAGATGCCGCATAACATGCAAATGTGTCACGCTATATTCAGATTTATCTGCCTCCCTGTGTGGTGGTTAGAGCACTGGGCTCTAAAACCTCAGAGGTCGTGGATTCAAATCCCGCACACAAAGATTTTGAGTAAGTTTTCCCAGTTCGGTTACGACATTGCGACATTGCAGGCAGGAATAACCTGACTTTCGGATAAGAATGATGACTGCTTGCTTTGGAAGTCACGTTTAAGCGCTGGTCCCGAATACGAACCAAAAATTATTGTTTCACTTGAAGGGTTACGGAGGTCAGATGGCAATCCCTGCAATATAATAATGTAATAACCAGGCTCTCAACAATTCAGGATCATAGTCGCAGCGTACCCTGGGCTCCCAGACAATGACCGAGGTTGCAACAGAGAGATGCGCTAGGATGATTATGAGGAGACTAGCGGCCGCCCGCGACTCCGTCCGCGTGGATTTCGATTTCCAATATCCTATGTGTTATTCTGATGTATAAGCTATATTGTGGTAAAGTTTCATTCAAATCCATTCAGAAGTTTCTACGTGAAAGAGTAACAAACATCCATACATCCATACATCCACACATCCACACATCCATACATCCATACATCCACACATACAAACTTTCGCCTTTATAATAGTAGTAGGAAGTAGGATTATAACACCCAGACCAGTTTTCACAAATGGGCACCAAAGTAGCTCTTGTGCGGTGATCGAACTCGCGACCTCTTGACCATTATACTTGTAAAAGTCTTGAAACCCATCATACTATACTAATATTATAAATGTGAAAGCTTGTTTATTTGGATATTTGTCCGGCAATCACGCTGAAACTTCTGAACGGATTTTAATAAAATTTGGCATACCTACAGGGTATGGGCTGCCTTAGGACTCTCATAGGTGATAGGATTCTTTTGATAAGACTTTTTATCCTGATTGAATTTTCCCATAGGAAATTTTAGAAGGACAAGAATCTTGATAACGAGGGCAAAGCCGCGGGTAATAACAAGTCATAAATAAAGAAGTAGGCAAAGACAATAAAGATGGAAGAGTACCCATACCACGCCAGACGATTAGGTAACTAGATTTGATGACGAGTCACAATTTACTGATCGATACAGCCAATCAAATCAAGATATTCTTTATTCATGTAGGCTTCAGAAATGTAGTTATGAAACGTCTTATCGAGGTTGAAGAAATATTCTATCGCCGATTTCAGAAAGAAGTAATAAATCGAGAAGAAGCGGCAAGAACCACTTTTAAAATCGCTTACTTTTACCTACTTAATTTCTATAATACGCACTTCCTATTCTCTCACTATAAGAGTAAGTTGTGACAGCAATCTGACACCACGATAGAGAGATCAGACGCAGGACCAACGGCTGACATGCCTTCCGAAGTATTGAGGAGCTCGAGGCGAATTTTTTGGTCACCCATCCTATGGCTGTCCTTTGCGAAAGTTGCTTAACCACAACGATCACAGAAAAAGCGCGTAAATAATTTAAGAGAGGTAGTGCTTAGTGGAACTTCTTCACGAATGAGCCGATCGTCTGCGAGAAGTACCTCCACCTTACAGACCACAGTGAAGTAGCTCTTCGTAACTGTTGTGCTATGTTTCTGCTGGTGAGTAAGGTCGCCAGAGCTCAGTTGAGGAGGGTATGGAGTCTTAAACGCAGGCAAAGCATTTGAGATGTCTCATCTATTGATGATGTCCATGGATAGCGGTGATCACTTACCATCGGGTGACCCATTCGTCCTCCCTTCTTCTTCCTAGCGTTTATCCCATTTGTGTGCGGGATCCGCTTTTGACCATGATCCTGGATTTGGCGAGTCTGGTTATTACAGTGAAGCGACTGCCATCAGACCTTAGTAGGGGAACCAGACAGTTTGGATCATGGATACACATTCAGATCTAACTGAACTAAAGTCAGAAACTATCTGAACTCCTCACGGTGTTTTCCCTCACCGTCGAGCTAATGACACAAATCCACACATCGATTTAGAAAAATCCAGAGATGTGGGGCCCAGATTCGAACCACGGACCTCATGAATGCGAGGCGCGGTCCTTACCACTAGGCCACCATCGCTCTCCCCTCATTTGCCTCCCTATAACAGAAAAATAAAAATATACGTGAAGCGAAAGCCGCCTCCACACAATTCAAACTGCAGTCACCTGCATAAATTGATTGGTCAGCCAGCGCTGCATAAACACGCTGTTAGACGACACGGCTACATAACACCTGGAATGCATTATTGGATGCAGATGCACTGGTTTTATATTACACAGTGTATTTCACTCGAATGAGCCGCTCGTCTGGAGAAGTACGAGTACCTCCACCTTACAGAAGACCGCAGTGAAGTAGCACGTCGTAACTGTTGTGCTATGTTTCTGCTGGTGAGTAAGGTTGCCAGAGCTCAGTTGGGGAGGGTATGGGGTTAAGGCCGGCAACACATCAACGATACCTCTGGTGTCGCGGATGTCCATGGGCGGCGGTGATTGCTTACCATCAGGCGACCCGCTAGCTCGTTAGCCGCCTCTGACATAAAAAAAAAAACTGTGTATTCGTATGCACTCTGGATGTGGACCACACGTTAATCATGGTTGTGCAGTGGCTAGTGTGTCGCACTTCAATGCAGCGACCGCGCTGGAGGTCCTGGGTTAGAATCCCGGGTCGGACCGATTAAATTGTGTCAATGTTTTCCTGTTGTGGTAACACAGATACAGTCTGGAGTTTGGCAGTTGGCGGTGTAATTACACCCCCCATGCCTCGGAAAGCACGTAAAGCCGTTTTGGTCCTGATCTCTCTACGTTCGAGTCAGATTGCTGCTCCACCGAATTTTGAGAGTAAGGGAATAGGGAATGTACGCTGCAACTATGATCCTGAATTGACCAGCCTGGTTTTTACACTGAGAAAAAACCGAAAACCACGCAGACGTAGTCGCGGGCGGCCACTAGTTAAGTTATATACCTAATTTAATTGATTTTCTATTTCCCTTCGTCACGCCATCACGCAAAATTGGCTGGACTATTTCGCTAATTACTTTCTGTTGGTTGTTATTTTCACAAGAAGGTTATTAAGAAAGAACAAAATATGAACAATAAAGCTGAAAAAATATTAAAATGCACGACTGATCTTTCCACTTTTTCTCTAGCGTTTTATACCTACATTACAAAACTTAATAAAACTTAATTTAATTTGCCCATGACGTGATTCGAACTTGCGACTCTCAGTTACAAACATATAAATCTTGAAGCTTACACAAATATTTGTAAAGTGCGGAGATGGAATCTGCTATCTCTTTACTGATAGTCAATTACTTAACCATTGCTGTTCTCTCTCTATTTGTTCTCTAATTATTATATCGATACCTTAAATCTCAAATGGCGTAAGCGCCAAATTGGTCAAAATGACTTTTGAATGCAGTTTTATTCAGTTTTTTTTTCTCTATCGATCTGTATATTTAAAATCCTGAAATTCGCAAAAAAATTGTCATTACGACCCGATGTTTTTTATAGATTTGAACACTTTTTATAAGGTAAAGAGGTCGTAAGCAGCTATAAATTTAATGCATGAACAACGTCAGGGCGTAACGAGATATTTTAATACATTAATATGGCGTATCACACATAGCCAACTTTATTTGGTGGTTACGCCCTTAGAAGTTATTGTAAAGTGAAAAAAAAAGTAAAAACACACGGGGGTAAGGGACATCATTTTTCGGTTTCGACGTTTACACCACACACAATTTTTATTATTGAAAGGCGTTTACACCCTATAAGAAACACGATTTTTTTGAGATTAAGGTCGTATCTCCCATAAATTCATAATAAAAATACAAAATAAGGGGTATTTTCTACATCTTTTATTGAATTTGGTACATTAAACGAGTAAGAGGATTTTAGGAAACAAAATAAAATCTAAAAAAAGCCAAGGCCGAGAGAATAAGAAGGCCTAATTCGATTAAGCAGTGTAGTGGTAGAAAAACGACCCTTATTCTTAGCAACAATGATTTCTACTTATATTAATATAATATTTACGTAATAATCAACTTTAAAATTCAATTAAAGAAAGTCCTAATGGAGTTAGAAAAGATTACAAAAATTGTATTAATTTAAGAATCAATGAATCAAGTAGCTACTACGTTCAAAAAGTAAGAGATTTTAGAAAGCCTTAATTTAAAAAAATCAGTCAAAAAAATTAAATTGAAACTATCAAAAACAATCAAACATAAAAAAAACAGTATTTTTCTGTGTCTGTAACTCCGTCCTCTATATCAGTGCCTGGTAATACATCTGGCACATCTTCTGCTGTTGGTAATCGCGGGTGATATTCTTCATGATATGTTTTTGGGATAATGCCGTCTGTGCACAATTTTAATAATAATTTAGGAAATCAGAGTGAGCTGATACGATGACATTATAAGGTCGTGGTGTCTTTCTTGCTGATTAAAAGTATGTCGGCCATTGCGATGGGAGGTAAGAGCCCATCGCAATGGTCGTGGCGTAGCTACTTGATTCATTAATTCTTAAATTAATACAATTTTTGTAATCTTTTCTAACTCCATTAGGACTTTAATTGAATTTTAAAGTTGATTATTACGTAAATATTATATTAATATAAGTAGAGTTGCTAAGAATAAGGGTCGTTTTTCTACAACTACACTGCTTAATCGAATTAGGCCTTCTTATTATCTCGGCCTTGGCTTTTTTTAGATTTTATTTTGTTTCCTAAAATCCTCTTACCCGTTTAATGTACCTAATTCAATAAAAGAAGTAGAAAATACCCCTTATTTTGTATTTTTTTATGAATTTAATGGGAGATACGACCTTAATCTCCAAAAAATCGTGTTTTTTATAGGGTGTAAACGCCTTTTTGTCATATTTTCAGAAGTCGTAACCGACTTCTATTTTTTAAAATATAAGATTTAGGTGCAAATAGTTCTAACTGAAGCCTTCATCTCAAAATTCTAAGAAATTTGATGTATAAAACATTTTTATAGTATTAAAATATATAAAGTTATGATTTAAACAAATATTTTTTTTTTGTTTTTTTGCTCTCCTGAAAAGTTGTGTTTTGGTGGTTACGCCATTTGAGATTTAAGGTATCGATATTATTTGTTCCGTCTTCGATATCCGGAATCCATGTTGAGTTAACCATCCGTTTTTCTGGTGTTCTTCCGGTCTAGCGACGTCCCTCTCCTACGCAGGTAGCCCCACTACCTGCGGCCTGACCGGTTCCAGGTAGAGGACCACCTTATAAAAGGGGGTGCGCGACCTTGCTTTCGTCATTATAGCATCGTTTTTCGTTGTGTTCAGACGTCTTTAGCGACTACTTTAAAATATTTAATTATTCTAGTGTTATTTAAATCTTTTTAAAATTATTCTGAGTACATACAGTGATTTAAAGTTTAGTGCTTGGAAATATTTTTTCCCTCTCTTACGCGATGGAAACGTGGAAGATGTCCCTGAAATGGGCAGAAAAAGGCGGAGAAGTGCATCATCGGTGCATCATCGGATTCATCATCCGCATCTTCGAGCTCTTCAGACAACAGCGAGGAACAAGGTTTGGCAAAACGTCCACGGCACGTGAGTAGTTTAAAACTAGAATATATATCCTCACAAATTACCCTCTTAACGAATTTACTCAGGCAATCGCACGCAAGTCAAGTGCAATCAGGCCAAACTTTTCCTACGGTTATGACGAGTGATTCCCTAGCAGACGAAATGGTTTTACAACCGCCGCCTACCACAAATGTTCAGAATACGCAGTTAAACATTTCTGATTATGCAACCGTATTAAAGATCCTCTGCATCCTAAATCAAATGATAAATACTTAAAAAGGTTAGAAGAGTTGCAAAATTTCAATACTGAAATTTGGCAATCTATTAGATTTTTAGAAGCTCAGAAAAAGTACCTATGTACTCCGGGCTTTATAGAATTCAAACTAAATTATAGCGTCTTTGAGTCTTCTACAAACGAAGACTACCGGCTATACCTACTTATTGGAGCGTTCTTTTGCGGCAATGACAAATGACATGCTAGTTCAGAGGGTTGAATTACGTAATGCGTTGCAAGAAATGATTAATTGGTCAAGTGATAAAAATATAAAGCTTACGCCATCATCACTCTTTGAAAAAATTGAGAATTCGTTTAACAAGGAATCAAATGAAAGTCAGCGATGATTTAGGTATTGTAAATCACTTGTGGTAGGAGGGCGGTCCTTATTCGTTTGCTTAGAGAATTTGTTCTCAAGCAAATCCCTGATGAATTTACTAGTGCTGGGGTTGGAAAAATACCCCCTAGTGTTGAAAACGAGAGGGGGGGGGCGAGAAGTTGTCCCTAGGTTCTTCGTCGAAAGTTCCAATTCGATATTGTAACCTAAATCCGGACGCGAGACGTGCCTCCACTAGTGACGATTACAGAGGTATACCTTCAACATCCACGCAGCCGAAGGACAAAACGTTTCGTCCCCAAGGTAACCAAAAGCGTAGAACTAACCAGTTCCGACAAAGCATAGGTAAATCCTCTAATAGGAAACATCCAAAAGGTAAGAAACCCAGCACCGAATCTCCGCCCCGGAACAGAAACCGACACGCATGACTTGGAACGGTTTTACGGGGGTAGTCTGGCGCGATATCAACACACTTCTGGACGGTATACGCATTCCTTTTGCAATAAAGCCACTGCTCCTATATCCAAGCTGGTTGGTAATGTCCAGTTTCGCAACGAATGTTTCTACACAAATGTCCAAACAAATAGAAGCTATGATCGACACACAGGTTCTGGAGGAGGTGGAGGTATCTCCGAGTTACCTATTAACATTTTTTCTAATATCCAAGCAGGACGGAACTTTACGACCAATATTCAACCTGAAACAGTTAAACAACTTTGTAAAGGTCAGAAAATTTCGATTATTCAGCCATTTTCGAATACCTTCTTTTCTCCGCATCAAGATTGGATGGTCAAAATTGGTTTAAGCCAGGTATACTTCGACCTTCCCGTAGCGCACCAGCACCGAAGGTTTGCAGTTACATTACCTAATTCAACGCCTGGGCCGGACAATCAACTTCAGCAAATCTGTTTTGGTTCCGACACAACACCTAGATTTCCTAGGCGTTACTTGGGATACACAAACCAATACGAAATCCTTGTCGGAACCCAAGAGCCTAACGCTACGCAGGGCACTTACGAAACAGATTGCGAGTGGCAGCTGGTCCCTCAGACAGGCCCAGTTCCTAATGGGGAGACTCAGCTTTGCCTCCTTCGTTATGCGCAGAGGGAGGCTGCACTGCCGTACAAAACAATATCACAGTCGGCAGTTGAGCCTAACGCTACGCAGGGCACTTACGAGACTGATTGCGAGTGGCAGCTGGTCCCTCAGACAGGCCCAGTTCCTAATGGGGAGACTCAGCTTTGCCTCCTTCGTTATGCGCAGAGGGAGCCTGCACTGCCGTACAAAACAATATCACAATCGGCAGTTGAGCCTAACGCTGCGCAGGGCACTTACGAAACAGATTGCGAGTGGCAGCTGGTCCCTCAGACAGGCCCAGTCCCTAATGGGGAGACTCAGCTTTGCCTCATTCGTTGTGCGCAGATGGTGGCTGCACTGCCGAACAATACAATATCACAGTCGGCAGTTGCCACTATCCCTACCCCACAACCAATTCAAGATACCAACAGCAGCACTCTTGGAAATGTATTGGTGGGTCAAAATGGTGTGCAGCACATCACCATTGTACACAGAAGCTATTTCTCATCTGCTGACAATCGATGCTTCGGATACAGGTTGGGGCGCATAACTGAGAAATGCCACATTATCAAGCCATTGGACAGAAACTCAACGGTCCTGCCACGTGAACTGCAAAGAGCTGTAAGCGGTCCATGCTGCAATTCTGCGAACACAAAGCTACTTGAAAGACGCCTTCATTTTATTACAGACGGACAATCGCACGGTTGTGGCCTACGTGAACAAAGAGGTTGGCACGAGGTCCAAGACGCTCCTTAAGATTACTCGACAGCTTCTATCTCAACTTGATCAGCTGAACGTGACCCTGACGGCACAGTACTTTCCAGGGAGATACAACACAGACGTAGATGCCCTATCTCGCAACAAAGTAAGTACAGAATGGCATCTTCTTTCAGCAGCAACGGAAGTGATACTTCCAAAGTGGGGTATTCCGGTGTTGGATCTGTTTGCATCCAAAACAGCCCACGTACTTCCAAACTACATTTCGATAGACCGACGGGACGAGAAAGCTCTGTTCCACAACGAATTTCTTCAGCGCTGGAACTACAGCCTAGGCTGGTTGTTGCCTCCGCCCAACCTTATACCACAGGTACTGTCTCATTTGAATTCTGTTCAAGGGCAATACATTCTAATAACACCCCGGGGAAAAGGCATTCTGGATAGCCGAACTCTAGCAAAGGGCTCTGCGTGTTCCTCACCAGATCCCCGACCTAGCGCAAGTGCTTGTGCACACAAAGACAGGTCGCCAACCACCAGGAGTACAAGACATCTACCTAGATGCATGACTGATACTGGGTGGTCAGATGTAATTAAGGACTGGAAAACTAGCTGGAGAAAATCCACTTTGAACACTTATATGCCAGCATGGAATAAGTGGAAAAAGTGGTAATCATTTGTGGCCCGTTACCTAGCCCATCTTCACAATGATGAGGGTTTAGCCTAGCGAACCATTTTAGTTCATAAATCTGCAATATCCACATTAACTAAAACTACTGGGCAGGAAGTTTCCTCTCATTTTTTAGTAAAACAATAATTGTTAAAGGCTTTTTCAGTATCCAGAGTTAAGAAGCCCAAACCACCTATTTGGGACTCTAGTTAAGTGTTAGACTTTTTGAGTTCTAATAATCTAGACTAGAGGTGGAAAGTTTATATCAGATTTCGAGGAGAGCTGCCATGTTGTTACTGCTTTCCTCAGGTAGAAGAGTGCATGACCTAACATTGCTAAGAATAGGTCCTGAATACCTAGTAGATGAGGGGCAATGTATAGTTTTGTGACCTGTCTTCGGTTCAAAAACGGACACTGCTAACCAATCGTCAACAGTCAGGTTGGAAGAGTAAGCAAAATCCGCCTAAGAATTTAGACGCAGCTTACTGGATTCGCCGTTTGCTGGAAGTTTCACAACATCGGCGTGATGAAGGTAACTTGCACAAGTTATTTATTAGTGTCACAGGTCCCTGTAAACCAGCGACAAGAACCATTATCGGGGGATGGATTAAAGCCATACTTCGAGAAGCCGGAATAGAGGCATCCTCTGGATCGGTGAGGTCTGCAGTCTCTTCATTAAAGTGGATCGAAAACTATAGTAGGTATACATAGATCAGATACTTGCTACTGGAAACTCGAAGGGAGAACATATAGGAGATACTACCAAAATCAAATTAAAAGATTAAAAATAATGACTCCCCAGGTTGCATTTCCAAAATTTTGAACCAATTAATTAAATAAGCTGATTTTCATCTATATTACGTTAATGTTATTCTTAATATCATTTTCATTCATTATTTTATTTCAAATTCTTACAGAAGCTATCACACATTATAGCATCTATGTACAACTAGTACCAGGAGATATCAAACACATCACTCAACATGGATTCCGGATATCGAAGACGGAACAAATAATAGAGAGTTTTAACTAAAAATAAAACTTACCTATTACTTTTCCTGAGATATCCGGAATCCAAATAACTCCTACCTGGTACCCATACGTGAGTATAATGACGAAAGCAAGGTCGCGCACCCCCTTTTATAAGGTGGTCCTCTACCTGGAACCGGTCAGGCCGCAGGTAGTGGGGCTACCTGCGTAGGAGAGGGACGTCGCTAGACCGGAAGAACACCAGAAAAACGGATGGTTAACTCAACATGGATTCCGGATATCTCAGGAAAAATAATAGGTAAGTTTTATTTTTAGTTAAAACTCTCTATTTTCTTTTTTTTGCCGTAAGCTGTCGCTGTAGAAACACACAAGGACCGAAGTTCGGCGGATATTCATTTTCTATACAAAATTACGCGACGCAAATCCGGCATAGTGTGATCTTTCATTCTCAAACATTGCAGGCTTAGTCACGCCGAACATCAGTCACGTTTTATCCGCCTAATGCATTTCTATACTAACACAAATCGGGCCACAAAGTTAAACTCAGCATAGACTAACTATAGACATCTACTAAGTCTATATTATTAAGTCTTACGCTAGTTAACTATGTCATAGTAGTTAGCAAACCTGCTATAACTAGCACAGAGAGTCACTCGTACAGTCAGCTTCAGAGATAGAGACACTCAGGGTACTCAAATAGACGCAACCAAATAGTCAATAATATTGTGGCGACATCTATACATCGCCACAAAAAGGAGTAGTTCCGATACTCACAACAAAGCTCAACAGATGGCGCTGACACGCACAGCCCATACAAACGCGATATTTCCATACAAATCTACATCGCGCTAGCAAAGTTTCCGCGCGACTTAGCATATATACGACTGCACCAACACAGTGCAGTAAGGACCTCGGTCCCCGAGCTAGATCACCCGCTCGGCAGAAGTACTTCTATCTTTTAGGGAATGGGTGATTTCCCTATAATATCATACAGTCTTCGTGGCAATGTTATCATCTGAATGCTTCAGGTAGTCTGGGGGTCTTACCGGCAGGCAACGCACCTGCGACCCTTGTGTATGGTTGTTGATGTCCAAGGGCAGCGGTTATCACTTACCATCAAGTGACCCTCTCGTTCGTTTGCCTCACTATTAAGACTTTTTGAACGATTCTAATGTTGTCAACAACATGGAAGCTTTGCTTGCCCCAATATTATCAAATATTTGGTTGCGTCTATTAATTTAAGTACCCTGAATGTCACTATCTATGTGAAGCTGACTGTATTACAACTGAGACTAACTATGATTGCAACATCCTCCAATGAAGTGCAGTTAAAATGGATTTAAATAGTGCCGGCCTAGAATATTAGAAACTTTATCCCGTGGATATCGTAAGAACCAACTAAGGGATATTCCGGGGGATGGGCAGCAGCGTTCCCCTGTGTTGTATCGTTCACCGTACTGCGGTCACCAGCCCGCCTGCCCAGCGCGGTGACTATGTGTGTATAATGACCCGATTGGGAGAGGTCTATGTCCAGCAGTGGACTGCAACAGGCTGAGATGACATCTCTTTTGTCAAGCAGTTCAATTAACTCTCAAGCTAAATAAATTTCAATGGTCCCTCATTTCAATTTTCGTTAAACAAGAGGGTCATCTGATGGTAAGTGATCACCGCCGCTGCCCATAGACATCAACAACCGCCCAAGGGTCACAGATGCGTGGCCTGCCTTTGAGACCCCATACCCTCCCCAACTGAGCTCTGGCGACATTACTCACCAGCAGAAACAAAGACAACAATTACGAAGTGCTACTTCACGGTGGTCTTCTGTAAGGTGGAAGTACTTCTCCAGACGAGCGGCTCATTCGAGTAGAAGTTCCACTCAGCTCTACCTCCCTCTAATATTCTCTTCCTCTAATATTCTATTCCCAATATTCCATTCCATCATGTAACTAAAATAAATATGTGGTTCCAATAATACAAATATTGACCTTTAATACATTACTTTCAGACAAACATAAAGTATTGTATCTTGGCAAACCATGGGGACTAGACCTTGAGTGAAGTTATAAGAAAAACAACATGTTTATTAAAGTGATGAATCTCATTGGACTGAATAAAGTAGTTGTAATGGATTCTGTTTACCATAATACATATTTAGACGGAACGGCGATGGATTACCGCAGACGGGATTAAAATGTTGCTTGTATTTTTTTACTTCTTATTCAGTTGACTATTCGAATTTTGCAGTTGGGGAGGGTATGGGGTTTTTAAAGGCAGGCAACGCATCTGCGACCCTTGTGCGGTTATTGATGTCCATGGGCAGCGGTGATCACTTACCATCAGGTGACCTTCTAGCTCGTTTGCCGCACTTTTAAGTACATGAACATGAATTTTGACTATTAGACCATGAGGTCACGAGTTCGATTCCTCCACATGACAAATATTTGTGTGAACATGTGTGTTTGTCCTGGTCTTGGTGTTATATTATATTGGTCTCAATGTTCATGCACAAAATTTATATTTTATTTATCTATAAAGCATATATCAATTTTAGAAGGTATGTTTGCAAATATTAAAATATTTAAGTATCAATTGAACATTGTATACGGAGTATATTGGCTACTGCGATACAAGCAAATTTTGCTTAGTGTAGAGTCACTAGATATAAGTATATAATGTAAATACGTTTTTCGTCAAATAAATAAACAAATAAATAATCACATAAGGCATAAAATTTGTACTTCGACTTCAACTTCAAGCTCAGTTTTGGGTTTGGCAATAAGTGTGTTAATCTAAAGAAAAGTGTGTTTATTTATTTATCACTGAAGCCGTAGGAACATTTGTTTGAGGAAACCCGACTAAACTCCTCCGGTTTCCTTCACACCCGAGCGTTATAAACGAATGCCCAACGATTAAGCGAGCTACGTGACTCCATATACCTAATCCGAATACCTCATAATTCCTATCACGTATACGTATTCGGACGTGTTCGACCATTCGCGATGACAATCATTTCAGCGACGACGTAGTCCACTTAGAGCACAAAACCGAATAGCACAATATTGAATAGCACAATTCCTTTTCCGCGAACAGCACACATTAATTTTTATGACATGTGCTATTCGCGGATACAAATTTATTATTTAATTTTTGTCCGCGCACAGCACATACCTACAACTGTCGGGTTGTAGATACTAATTATGATTTTGTCGATATCTTTCTTTTAATAATATATAACAACCTGTATAAGAAATACACAAACAGCGGGCACTTGACTCCAACAGTATCTACAACCCGACAGTTGTAGGTATGTGCTGTTCGCGGACAAAAATTAAATAATAAATTTGTATCCGCGAATAGCACATGTCATAAAAATTTATGTGTGCTGTTCGCGGACAAGGAATTGTGCTATTCAATATTGTGCTATTCGGTTTTGTGCTCTAAGTGGACTACGTCATTTCAGCACCCTACTTACTAATATAATACTTGCTTTTTCGTATTAGAAAGGTATATGGAAAAGAGCGATAGTGGCCTAGTGGTACGGACGGCGCCTCACATACGTTGGTCCGCGGTTCGAATCCGGGCCCACACCTCTGGATTTTTCGAAACCCATGTGTGGATTTGTACCTTTAGCTCGGCGGTGAGGGAATACACCGTAGGGTAACCTGCACATTTAGTGATTTCTGACTTTAGTTCAGTTAGATGTGAATGAATGTGTAACCATGATCCAATCTGTCTGGTTCCCCTCTATGAGCTACGATCGCTTTACTGTAATAACCACACTTGCCAAATCCTGGATCATGGTCAAAGCGGACCCCGCATAGAAACGGGATAAACGCTAGGAAGAAGAAAGGTATATAGGGAAATCACCCATTCCCTAATTAATAGAAGTACTGCTGCCGAGCGGGTGATCTAGCTCGGGAACCGAGGTCCTTACTACACTGTGTTGGTGTAATCGTATATATGCTAAGTCGCGGCGGAAACTCTGCTAGCGCGATGTAGGTTTGTATGGAAATATCGCCGAGAGTGTCAGCGCCATCTGTTGAGTTGTATCGGAACTAATCCTATGTGGCGATGTAGATAGGTGTCGCCACAGTTACTTTGGCTCCACTCTGCCTGATGGTAAGCAAAAGAGGTGCCCTCATCACCATGACTATTTTTTTTGCTGGGAATCACACTTTCTTGCCATAACTGCAGGCTATCTAGGCCTGAAGCCGTGCGTAGGGCTCGGGATTTCGATCCCACTACCAACTGAAAAAGGATTTTCCAATTCGAACCAGTAGTAGGTACCTGTGATTAGCGCGTTCAAACAAACAAAGAAACAAACTCTTCAGCTTTATTATCCTACTACTATTATAAAGGCGAAAGTTTGTAAGTATGGATGTATGGATGTTTGTTACTCTTTCACGTAAAAGCTACTGAATGGATTTGGATTTACCACAATATAGCTTATACATCAGAATAACACATAGGCTATAGCTTAGTCCACGCGAACGAAGTCGCGGGCAAAAGCTAGTATCAGTATAGATTTAACAACAAACCACCAGTATTTATAAATACCAAGTTTACAGGTATTTATAATAACTGGCGTTGTTCCAAAGAGATAAAATGTATGAGCAATGTAATAAATTGTAGAGCATTATTTGATGAAAGTACCCCTCAATATTGAGCTTTGAAATTTACTTATTTTAGGAAAGAAGGAATAGAAATATTGTTGGTTTAATTTGAGTTTGAGCTGACATAATATTTTATATTATAGTAGGTACATATACTTACAGACTAAGTATTCTTATTTTTATTTTGTTTATTTTGATACCTGACTTGTAACTTTTTTATATTTTTAATAAGTAGGTATTTTACATGTAAAGCGACTAGAAGTTTTTTTTACTTGTTAATTAAATTGTTCTGAAACTTTCTAGGCACACAGACACTTATATTTTATTTGTTTATTTAATTGCATCATTTACATTACCAAAAAACACGGGGTAAAACATTCAAATGTTTTCTTTCTGAGAGTCTATAAAAAAACATGAAATTAATTATTTTGAGCAATTTTCATATAAATCCTCATTTTTTCTGCTAGTCAGGAGTAATATAGAACCAATAGGTTTGAAAACAAGTAAGTATGTAGGTAAATATTGTCCAAACCAACATTTAATATCAACATTATGTAAGGCGTACTGCGCACAAAAAAAATAAATCTTACCTGTATATGATGTAGAGCTGTAGGAATCAGCCGATGAAGCAGATAGGGACCTGCTTCGGTATCTAGCTGACTTCTTCAAAGCTGAAGACTTGGCCCGCTGGCCCTCAAACTTGCTCGCACCGGCCACCTCCGTAGTACCACCTCTTACATGACCGGGATCAGTCACCGGACTATCACTTGGTACGTTTGCAGTAATCACACTTTCCTTGTCCTTTTTATTATGGTTTCCCTCCCCTTGGGCTTGAGAGTCCGACATTTTTGTTGTTTAAAAATATTATGAAAAAAAAATGTTTTTTTTTTAAATCTAATTAAGGAATTTTCGACTATTCAGCCTTAAGCCGCGCATGAATTATGTAAGTGTGAATATTTTAGGGAGCTTTTGTAAGCTTTTCAACGATATTTGGTGAAATAAAAATATTTTCCGTTATAAAACACCAGTACAAACAACCGCAGTGACGGTAATACCTATTTAGATAGAAATAAAAACACTGTACACTAATTAATAATTTCCTATTGTTAATTTAGTACACTAGAACAATTAGTCGTTGCATTTGAAGCGATGGAAATCGCAGATATTGTATTGTTCAATAAAGCCGCAGTCTTTCCAATATTCACATATGAACTCAACAAGAACGCAACCCCTCTTCATACTTCATCCCAACACTGAAACGTCATTTTTAACTTTTTCGATCGGCTTTTCTGGCTTTTCATCAATGTTTTGTTACGTGAAAATGGAAAAACCGGTGATTTGTCTATGGTCACTGAGTTTTCCGTTAGTAGGAAAATTTACCGGTTTTAATGTTACCACAGACTAAAAAATCTATGAGAACGCCCTCTAGCGTAAAGTGGAATTTATTTAAAATTGGTTGATAAATAAAATGAAACTGCCAGTTTTTGTTACGGAAGTGGCATCTTCTTTTTTTCTTGCGTCCAACTCTGGTATATTCATGAGATCATTACAAACTTACCATGTTTGGTTGGTGGGCAAAAGAAAAACAAAAATGCAAAAGGTGTGATTTGAATAGACTTTCATTTAGTTTCTGACAGACAGATTCTTGTTACCAATAACTTAATCAAAACAAAAACTTTAATAACAAGATATAATACCGCTGTACTGAGGGTTCCAGTTGAGTGAGTGTTGAACGTAATTCATGTGAATAGCAGTTTTACTAATCTAAATACTCACGGTCCCTAGCCACGAATGTCAAATACATTTAAAAAGCGAAAAAAATATTATTTCGGCATTTATTTATAATACTATTTTTAATTTTTAATAAAATTATAAGCTCGATTTCCTAGGACAAAGTATTATCATTCTCAAGTTTCTTGGTGATCTTATAAGTCCTGTATTCTGACTTGACAAAAGGCAACAACATTTTTGGCAACCTCCATAAATCATCGAATTACCAATTCTAGTGAGTATTTTACCGATTCAAAACCGGTAATGATAGTTTGTCTATGGCTCACTCTACTTGTTGGATGGACGCACTAATTTAGCCAATATGGCACTGGAAACGTATGACAACCGCTACGCAACTAAACAACTAGGAAATAAATAACTTCCGAAATATTATTAACATTATTTTTGGTGAGTTTATCATTGCAATATTACGTAGTAAATAGTTTTCCGTTCATTAACGTATAATTCCCGAGTGGATAAGTGTGCTTCCGTGTGGTTTATGTGAATTTCCATCCCGTGCATATACCGGTGAGACAAAGATTTATAGAATTTAAACGCCATGCAAATTTAAATTATGACTGGAGATGTGTTTTGTGACTTGTGAAATGCATTAATGGACAATTTAAGTTTATAAAAGCGTTCAGAGTGTGTAACTGCGACATTATTCCAACATGTCATTGTAATTTCTTGTTGGAAATCAGAATCTCTTATAATTCAGACGTCTTAGTAACAGACAAAAATTGTCATTTTATTTCCGTGTTTCATTTGAAAATGTGTGATGTGCGACTGTGAAGCAGTTTCTGTGTTTGTGAACGCGGTGTTTACAGAAGGAGTCAAGGACAGATTATATTAATAACAACAAGCGATTTTTTTTTCTTGTTGTTTCAACAGGTGTAATATACCTACGGAGATTTTCTAACAATGTAAGTTTTTTTTCACTTGTTGACCAACGAATTCTTATTTCAGTATAAATAAGATTTGTGAAAAAAAATAGGCTATAATTTAACTACATAAACATATTTTGTTCTAAATATCTAAATAATTCATGACGTATGAATCCATTTATATTTTCAAAGTATTAGGTGCATAGTAATTTTTCCAATGGACAAGTCATACAACATTTACACATATTTATGAATTGGTAATTTTAGGTTATAATAACATCATCAACCTATCATATGCATAGTCATAAATTTTTGTGTAGAATGCATTATTATTCCATTTCAAATAAATTACACGAGAAGTATATTTAAAATGTCCTTGCTGAAAACTATTGTTCTGCTATTATTTTGCAGCAATCATGTTCACTGAATTTATTTAACTGCCAGATAATGATTTTTTTTTTATTCTTATTGGACTCTCTTAATTCAGCCAATGTTTTTATGAAACAAAAAGAAAATAATTGGTCCTGATTATGATCCCCAGGGTCTGGTTTCCCTTGTATGGGTTATGGAAGTCAGACGAGAGTACTCCATTGTCATAACCAGGCTGTTCAATACAGGATCATAGTCGCAGCGTACCCTGGGCTCTGAGGCAATGGCCGAGGATGCAACCGGGATAAGCACCAGGATGATGATGACTTGTTTTTAACTTTAAGCTGTAAAGTAATTTCATAATTATTACCAGTAGAGTGTTTAAGTAAATTATTTGCTGTATCTCTGTTTATTCATAACACAACATGATTTATGATATTTACTTATTCTCATTGTCACTTTTATTATGTACTAGTTCTTACACATAGCTGGGACAATGTTATCAAGATTACTGTTTTATGAAATGATTTCTTTAATTTCAGAAATAGATGCGTTTACATAGTTTCCATATGTCATCTGTATATACAAAAAAGAATACAAAAATTATCCCATGGAGGCATTTTATTGGGAGACAAAGTATACTATCACCTAAGTCAGCCCTTTCTGTTCTCAAATTTCATAAAAATCTGTTCAGTTGTTTCAGTGTAACTGAGGGACAAACAAAAAACTTTTACATTCATAAAATTAGTGAGATCGCTCTCTGATGACTGCATAGATTTAACTTAAATACAAATAACTTTATTAACATTGAATGGGTTGAAATGTTTTTGCTAATCTATGTCATTTACTAGCGGCCGCCCGCGACTTCGTCCGCGTGGATGTCGGTTTTCATTATACGAATGTTTTTTCCCGCTAACTCCCGTTGACGTGGGAATTTTGCAATATCCTTTTGCAACTAAGCATCAAGTTTACTAAGGGACCTGCATGCCAAATTTCAAGCGTCTAACTTAAGTAGTTTAGATTTTCCATACAAACTTCCACCCCCTCATTTCGGGGAAGTGGGGGGTTGGAATGGGTCAAAAAGTAGCCTATGTTCTGTCTCAGGGTCTAAAGATTGTCTGTACCAAATTTCATCAAAATCGGTTGCGAGGTTTAAGCGGGAAAGCGTAACAGACAGACAGACAGAGTTACTTTCGCATTTATAATATTAGTTGGGATGTCTAAATACATAATATCACTATTGAATCATGATTATTATGACTTTGTTTATGTAAGCAATTAGATAACATTTGTTAATGTTTTTGTCTGTTAACTGAAGCCTTGTGTCACTTTAAAGTAAATAATTGTACAAATAACCTTTCCAATTGTGAAGAATGCATGTGTGATGAACATCAATATTATTTTGTTCTCGATTCATGGCTGTTTAAAATGTATTAATATATGACCGGGGGTCCTGGATTCGTATCCTGGGTCGACCGATGAAATTGTGTCTACGTTTTACCTGTTGTCATTAAACTGATACAGTCCAGAGTTTGGAAGTTTGCGGTGTAGTTACACCCCCGTGCCTCAGAATGCACGTAAAGCCGTTGGTCCTGCGCCTGATTTCTCTACGGTTATGTCAGATTGCTGTCCCAGTAAATTATGAGAGGAAATAGCGGAATGCACTTATGCTTGCGCACGCGCTTGTGCACTATAATATATCCTGCGTACTTGGCTAGTGGTAAGATTGGCCGCCATGGTCGAATACGGACGGACGGTATTATCATTTCTCTTTTTTTTTTTATGTCAGAGGCGGCAAACGAGCTAGCGGGTCGCCTGATGGTAAGCAATCACCGCCGCCCATGGACATCATGTATCGTTGATGTGTTGCCAGCCTTAACCCCATACCCTCCCCAACGGAGCTCTGGCAACCTTACTCACCAGCAGAAACATAGCACAACAGTTACGAAGTGCTACTTCACTGCTTCTCTTCTCTTGTTCCAGTGATCTAAGATGAGTACGGCGGGGCGCGGGCGCGGGTACACGGGGCGGCACCACCTGCGCGAGCCGCGGCCGGGCGACGAGCTGCCGGACCTGGACGCGCCCAGGACCCTGGCCGAGCTGTGTCCGAGGCCGCAAGGTGAGGGCTGCAGGACATAGCGGTGGGGCGATGTAGATAGCTGTTCTATGTGTTAGGGAAATCACGCATTCCCTAAGAGGTACTAGTATTTCTGGCGAGCGGGTGATCTAGCTCGGGGACCGAGGTCCTTACTACTACACTGTGTCGGTGTATATTCGAAGTCGCGGCGGAAACTCTTCTTGCGCCATGTAGGTTTGTATGGAAATATCGCAGTGCTTGTCAGCGCCATCTGTTGCGTTGCATCGGAACTACTTTTGTGGTGATGTAGAGAAGTGTCGCCACAGCGGAAAAAACCAGCTATGTTATTTACTAAGCGACACTCGTTCGATGCGCTCACGGCTGAAATCACGGGTGTGTCAGCCTTAACATCGTTCGATGTTATAGTATCGTGCATGAAGCAGAAGGAACAGAACAAGAAATAATCGTGCAGAAGGGACATATCACCTGCATGTAAACTGGTCTGCAAGCCTGTCTACTGTTCCATAGTGTGCATGGGTAGATCTGGACAAGTACCAGTGGTGTAAGATGAGTACGGCGGGGCGCGGGCGCGGGTACACGGGGCGGCACCACCTGCGCGAGCCGCGGCCGGGCGACGAGCTGCCGGACCTGGACGCGCCCAGGACCCTGGCCGAGCTGTGTCCGAGGCCGCAAGGTGAGGGCTGCAGGACATAGCGGTGGGGCGATGTAGATAGCTGTTCTATGTGTTAGGGAAATCACGCATTCCCTAAGAGGTATTAGTATTTCTGGCGAGCAGGAGATCTAGCTAGGTGACTGAGGTCCTTACTTCACTGTGTCGGTGTATATTCGAAGTTGCGGCGGAAACTCTGCTTGCGCCATATAGGTTTTTATAGAAATATCTCGGTGCGTTTCAGCGCCATCTGTTGAGTTGTATCGGAACTACTCCTATGTGGCGGTGTAGATAAGTGGCTACAGCAGAAACATAGCTCATGCGCGCTGGTCAACGTTGCCATCAACCGGGCTATGCAGGCAGTTCCAGGTTCGTGATGGAATAGAGGCCAGGCACTGTTAATAGTATGCATGGGTAGACTCCTGGACAAGTTCCAGTGGTGTAAGATGAGTACGGCGGGGCGCGGGCGCGGGTACACGGGGCGGCACCACCTGCGCGAGCCGCGGCCGGGCGACGAGCTGCCGGACCTGGACGCGCCCAGGACCCTGGCCGAGCTGTGTCCGAGGCCGCAAGGTGAGGGCTCCAGGGCATAGCGGTGGGGCGATGTAGATAGGTGTTCTATGTGTTAGGGAAATCACCCATTCCCTAAGAGATGTAGATAGGTGTCGCCACAGCTGTAAAAACTCACGCCGGCGCCGGTTAGTCAACGCTGCCATCTCATATGAATGAATATCAGTAGACGATAGGAATGATTTGACAGTTATGCTATTCTTTTTCTCCATATTAGGAATCACGTGGGATAGAGCAAGACAGCAAACACATGTACTCTCGCTGCCTAACTGTCAAGTGGGATGTGGAAATTGAATTTCTCGCCCAAATTGTCTTAGAACTTAGGTGTGAGTTAGGTGTATTTTGACATTTTGGGTGCTACACTCAAGTTAGCATTGGAAGCATCTATGGTATTCATTTATCAGAGGTTGCCATCAACCGGGTTCTGCGATGTGTGGAGGCAGATCCAGGTTTGCGACGGAATAGAAGCCAGGGCTTCTCGCCTGCTTAACAACTGGTTGGCCGAATGTCCACTGTTCCATAGTGTGCATAGGTAGACTCCTGGACAAGTTCCAGTGGTGTAAGATGAGTACGGCGGGGCGCGGGCGCGGGTACACGGGGCGGCACCACCTGCGCGAGCCGCGGCCGGGCGACGAGCTGCCGGACCTGGACGCGCCCAGGACCCTGGCCGAGCTGTGTCCGAGGCCGCAAGGTGAGGGCTCCAGGTCATAGCGGTGGGGCGGTGTAGATAGGTGTTCTATCTGTTAGGAGTTTTTGTCGTAAAACGTTACGGTGCTTTACGGGGGGGGGGGGGGGGGGAAGCAAAACTTCAAAAATGGCGTTACGTAATAGGCTCCCTTTAGGGAAATCACCCATTCCCTACATTCCCTAAGAGATAGAAGTACTCCTGCCGAGAGGGTGATCTAGCTCGGGGAACGAGGTCTTTACAACACTGTGTTGGTGTAGTTAGGTATATTGTAAGTCGCGGCGGTAACTCTGCTTGCGCAGAAATATCCTAGTTAGTGCGTTCCAGCGCCATCTGTTGCGTTGCATCGGAACTACTTTTGTGGCGATGTAGGGAGGTGGTGCCACAGCAGAAAGCTTCTATCAACCGGGTTATGAGCTTAGCGGAGGCAGTTCCAGGTCCGCAATGAAATAGTGGCCACGGTTGTTGGGGTTAAGAGACATCTCGCCTGCATAAACACTGGTCTGCAGTCCGAATGTCCACTGTTCATAGTGTGCATGGGTAGATCAGGACAAGTACCAGTGGTGTAAGATGAGTACGGCGGGGCGCGGGCGCGGGTACACGGGGCGGCACCACCTGCGCGAGCCGCGGCCGGGCGACGAGCTGCCGGACCTGGACGCGCCCAGGACCCTGGCCGAGCTGTGTCCGAGGCCGCAAGGTGAGGGCTCCAGGACATAGCGGTGGGGCGATGTAGATAGGTGTTCTATCTGTTAGGGAAGTCACCCATTCCTAAAGAGATACTAGTACTTCTGCCGAGCGGGTGTTCTAGATAGAAGTACTTCTGCCGAGCGGGTGTTCTAGATAGAAGTACTTCTGCCGAGCGGGTGATCTAGCTCGGGGAACGAGATACTTACTACACTGTGTTGGTGTACTCCGGTACATTTGAAGTCACAGCGGAAACTCTGCTTGCTCCATGTAGGTTTGTATGGATATATCGCGGTGCGTGTCAGCGCCATCTGTTGCCTCATATCGGAACTAACTTTTGACGTTTTAGGTGCTACACTCAATCGTGACATAGGGAGCTATGGTATTTATTAGTGAGGCTGCCATCAACCGGTTTCTGCGATGTGTGGAGGCAATTCCAGGTTCGCGGTGGAATAGAGGCCAGGGCATCTCGCCTGCTTAACAACTGGTTGGCCGAATGACCACTGTTCATAGTGTGCATGGGTAGATCTGGACAAGTTCCAGTGATCTAAGATGAGTACGGCGGGGCGCGGGCGCGGGTACACGGGGCGGCACCACCTGCGCGAGCCGCGGCCGGGCGACGAGCTGCCGGACCTGGACGCGCCCAGGACCCTGGCCGAGCTGTGTCCGAGGCCGCAAGGTGAGGGCTCCAGGACATAGCGGTGGGGCGATGTAGATAGGTGTTCTATCTGTTGGGGAAATCACTCATTCCCTAAGAGATAGAAGTAGGTACTTCTGCCGAACGAGTGATCTAGATAGAAGTACTGCTGCTGATGGTGAACTAGCTCGGAAACCGAGGTCCTTACTAAACTGCGTTGGTGTACTCTGGTACATTTGAAGTCGCGGCGGAAACTCTGCTTGCGAGATGTAGGTTTATATGGAGACATTCGCAGTTAGCATGCGAGTGCGTTACAGCGCCATCTGTTGCGTTGTATAGGAACTACTCCCTTGTGGCGATGTAGATAAGTTTCTGCTGTGGCTACAGCAGAAACATAGCTCATGCGCGCTGGTCAACGCTGCCATCACACAGGTTATCCAGGTAGTTCCATGTTCGCGATGTTTTTGGGGTTAAAGGACATCTCGCCTGCATGGAAACTGGTCCGCGGGCTAGATGTCCACTGTTTATAGTGTGCATGGGTAGACTCCTGGACAAGTTCCAGTGGTGTAAGATGAGTACGGCGGGGCGCGGGCGCGGGTACACGGGGCGGCACCACCTGCGCGAGCCGCGGCCGGGCGACGAGCTGCCGGACCTGGACGCGCCCAGGACCCTGGCCGAGCTGTGTCCGAGGCCGCAAGGTGAGGGCTCCAGGACATAGCGGTGGGGCGATGTGGATAGGTGTTCTATCTGTCAGGGAAGTCGCCTATCCCTAAGATAGAGAAGTACTTCTGCCGAACGGGAGATCTAGCTCGCTAAGTCGCGGCGGAAACTCTGCTAGCGCCATGTAGGTTTGCACGGAAATATCGCAGTTACTACGCGAGTGTGTTTCAGCGCCATCTGTTGCGTTATATCGGAACTATGTACTCCTTTGTGGCGGTGAAGTAAGGGTCGCCACAGCAGAAACATAGCTCATGCGCGTTGGTCGAGGTTGCCATCAACCGGGTTATGCGCTTAGCGGAGGCAGTTCCAGGTCCGCAATGAAACAATGACATCTCGCCTAGGTAGAAACTGGTCCAAACGACCACCACTGTCCATAGTGTGCATGGGTAGACTCGCCTGGACAAGTTCCAGTGGTGTAAGATGAGTACGGCGGGGCGCGGGCGCGGGTACACGGGGCGGCACCACCTGCGCGAGCCGCGGCCGGGCGACGAGCTGCCGGACCTGGACGCGCCCAGGACCCTGGCCGAGCTGTGTCCGAGGCCGCAAGGTGAGGGCTCCAGATCATAGCAGGGCGGCGATGTGGATAGGTGTTCTATCTTTTAGGGATATCACCAATTCCCTAAGAGAAAGGAGTACTTCTGCCGAGTGGGTACATTGAAGAACTAAGGATACCGACATTAAAATATTAAAATAAAAAATAAAATAAAATAAATATTTCACAACATCACATACATTGATCTGACCCCGTGTTAAGTAGCTTAAGCACTTGTGTTACAGACATCAGAATCAACAGTGGTATTACAAATATACTTAAGTAGATACATATAACACCCAGACCAGGACAAACAGACATGTTCATGCACACAAATGTTTGTCCTGTGCGGGGATCGAACATTGCGAGATGGATCAGTTCGCTGTAGTGGATATGGGCTGGCCACGTCTCCAGACGGACTGATGGGCCATGGAGCTGTGAGCTCCAGATCATAGCTCACGTGCGCTGGTCAACGCTGCCATCTCAGATGAATAAATATCAGTAGAAGAAGGGAATACTTTCGAGCGATGGTGGCCTAGTGGTACGGACCTCTGCTCATATACGTTAGGTGCATGGTTCGAATCCGGGCCCACACCTCTGGATTTTTCGAAATCTCCGTTAGGAAACCTGCAAATTTAGGTAGTTTCTGACTTTATTTCAGTTAGATCTGAATGTGTAGCCATGATCCAATCTGTCTGGTTCCCCTCTATGGGTTACGAAGGTCTTATGGCAGTCGCTTCACTGTAATAACCAGACTCGCCAAATCCTGGATCATGGTCAAAGCGGACCCCGCACAGAAACGGGATAAACGCTAGGAGGATGATGGTATTACGGTAATATTAACGTGGTATTATTAAAGTGATCCCTATGAACTAGCAAGAGTGACAGAATAAGGAGTAAATAATAAATATCTCTGGACATTATTCACACAGCGCCATCTAGCCCCAAACTAAGCTGAAGCTTGTGCTATGGATGCCAGACAACGGATAAACATTACTTATATACTTTTTTTTTTGTAAATATATACATATTATACATAGAAACACCCAGACCCAGGAGTGCACCTGTGTTTGCGCACTCACTGCAGCACTATAATACATCCTGCGTACCTGACTGATCGTAAGATAAGTCTTTTTACGGTAATATTACCGTGGTATTATTATATTGATCCCTATAAATGAGAGTGAGGGAATTGAGAGTGCACCTGTGCTTGCGCACTCACTTGTGCACTATAATACATCCTGCGTACCTGGCTGGTTATATTACCGTGGTATTATTATAGTGATCCCTTTGAACGAGAGTGAGGGAATAAGGAGTGCACCTGTGCTTGCGCACTCACTTGTGCACTATAATACATCCTGCGTACCTGGCTGGTAATATTACCGTGGTATTATTATAGTGATCCCTTTGAACGAGAGTGAGGGAATAAGGAGTGCACCTGCACCTGTGCTTGCGCACTCACTTGTGCACTATAATACATCCTGCGTACCTGGCTGGTAATATTACCGTGGTATTATTATAATGATCCCTTCACCCAAGTACGTACATTCGACTACCTGTTTTGCCATTGTTCAGGAAATAACACCTGTCCCTTAGTCATTCGTGCTTTCGCCGTCGTGAAGGCAACAGTATTCTTTAAGTACTTGTTTATAACTAGTCGTGTTAAAAAACTTTAGTGTGTAGGCCAGTTTTCTTAAAGTTGATTATTTTTACTACTAGTGGTCTTTAACTTAAAAACTTATGTTTAAACATTTTAGTGCGAAGGGTTTTCTTGAAGTTGGTTCTTTTTACTACTTAACTTTAGAAGTTTTAGTTAAAAAGTGTGTGTGTTTAGTGCACTAGTCTCAACCAGTAGTGACAATAATTGCCCTTAAACTAAAAATACTTTTATAGTGGTCTGTAACTTAAAAACTTTTAGTTAAATAAGTGTTTGTGTTAAGTGCACTTGTCTCAATAAGTAGTGAGCATTAGGTATTTCCCTTGAACTGAAGAGACTTTGATTTAAAGTGATTTTCGCGATCCAGATACTACAATAATATTAAGTTTTAAGATAGAAGTATATCATGGCTTATCTTTAACACAAATTAAGTTAAAGTGACTTAAGTGAACAAGATTCGAAGGTTTAAGATATAAAGGGAAATTTATAATTGTACCCAAAATGTGGTATGAAGATAAATGTGAAGACGATATTATTGACACGAACAAAATTTGCGAAGGCATGTATTATTTTGTGGTAATACAGATTTTTATGTTATTTTGTTACTGCGCAAGTGAGTGCGCAAGCACATGTGCGCTCCCTATTCCCTCACAGTCATAGTTCGGTGGTCTCCGCCTCACTGGTCTAGTGGTTTAAGTACCGGGCCTTGGTCTCGAGGTCCTGGGTTCGATTCCCGGGACGGGCTAACTTTGTGTTGATTTTTCTGAACATAGCCCGGGTTTATGATCACCAATCCGCATTTGGCAAGCGTGGTGATTAAGCCAAAAGCCATCTTTTTACAAAAAACATGATGTCAAATGATGGAGGCCTTTGCCCTGCAGTGGGACATTAATAGGCTGATACTTTACTTTACTTTACATAGTTCGGTGCCTTCCGAAGCAAGGAGGAGCTCGTGATGAAACTTTTCGGTCACCCATCCGATGACTGGCATCTGCGAAAGTCTGCGAAACTTAAGTTAGCAATGCGTTGCCTGCCTTTAAGGCCCCATACCCTCCCCAACTGAGTCTATCCTTTATAATAATACAAAATTGTACTTACTTTGTTTAATGGTCGAGTTTCTTGCCGATTCTTCTCGCCAGTGACTGCCTTCCGAATCGGTCGAGTCATTTTTTGTAGCATTTTTGACGATTGATAAGTGCTATTATGAATATAGGCATAATAATGAAGAAAAAATAAATAAATCAATATTTCACAACATCACATACATTGATCTGACCCTGTGATAAGTAGCTTAAGCACTTGTGTTACAGACACCAGAATCAACAGTGGTATTACAAATATACTTAAATAGATACATATAACACCCAGACCAGGACAAACAGACATGTTTATGCACACAAAATATTTGTCCTGTGCGGGGATCGAACCCGCGACCTCTTGCGTAATAGGCAACATCTTGACCATTACACCAAGCGGGTCGTCAAGAATATTTTGAGTTTGAATGTTATTTGTAAGATCGGGTGCCATCCCTAAAGGCCTATATTGTTTCTAATGTATAAAATTTCCACTTATTCCAGAACCCAGACTAGACTTGAAAGAGAAACGGGATGACATGGAGAAGGAGGACCAGCCGAAAGAAGTGGCTGAGGTGAAATATCACGTGTCGATTGAAGATGAGGGTTTGAAGGAGTTGCTGACAATAGACGAGCAGTACAGACCGCTGTTGGTTTTGGTGAGTGGATAAATTCAGTATCAATCACAAATATTAGAGGGCCTTGGTGGGTACATGGGCCTTTGAAGCTCTGGTTTGGTAATAGTAGGTGCCTGAGACACTTTATTTTTTTTGGGGAGGAATATTTTTTGATGCACCATGTCGCCGTGGGCTATTTTAGCCCGCGACCGTGTGTGGGGCTCGGGCGCACTATATAAGCTCCCACTACCCACTAAACCCCTCCAGTTTCCCCTTTTGCTCGCATCAGGACGGGTCGCTGCCAGCTGCCAGGAGGGCGGCTTATGTTCGACCCGTCGTTTGGGGGCACCGTTACTTATGATGACAAATATGCTTCATCACCCCAAAATCAAAGTAAAAATATTTGTTTTGCAGTTTTATTTACATAAAAATGTTCTTGCATAGCTTAACTATATCAATTAGAGATTTGTAATTTTTTTAAAGGGCGAATATTAAAAATCGGTCTAGTAGTTTTTGAGTTTATTTGTAACATACAAAAATACAAATCTTTCCTCTTTATAATATTATTCAAAGTCAAAGCATTTATTTTGCATCTTGATTTACACTAAAATTCTTTTGCACGTCAAATATTATTTTACCCTACTAGCACTTCGACGTGAATGGCCTGCTTAGAAGAAATTAAAAGGTTAATAGGTATTCAACTTATTTTCTTGTTTGTTTTCACAGCTCGAACAGTTCTCACTGGGTGAAGATGGTATACAGTTCAATAGAAAGCTCCGTCAGTTTGAATCAAGCGTTACAAGCATGTGCCCTGATGAAGCTAGGTTACAGTGAGTATACTAAGTGATTTAACATTTAACAAAAACAAGATGATACGCTGTGAAAAGATTCGACAAAAAGGAAGAAAAATCACTGATTGCAGCATAGACTTTTTTTTTCATGGTCGCGAGCTGTCGAAAGACGCTGATGACAAAATGGACAGAGTAGACGGGACCGTTGGTCAGAGACCCTGGCTACGAAACCGCGGGTCGGGTTCGAAACCCGCTAGGGGCAAATGTTTGCGTGATAGACATCGGCATTTTACTCGAGTCATGGATGTTTATAATGTATTTAAGTATGTCCGTTCCGTAGCATCCATAGTACGAGTTTCGAGCTTAGTTTGGGGCTAGGCAATTGGTGTGTTGGACCAAAAAAAATAAAAAATTAAAGAAATAAAGAATAGGGTATTACACCAATTTTTGAAAACTGCTTAAAATCAATCTTTGTGCCGTAATGTACTACCAAATATTTTATTTTGATTTTTAAATACCGATAAACGGTCTAAATTTATGTTTAAAATTAGGAATTGACATTGACGTGCGAAAACGCTAGCCGCCATGACGTTTCACTCGGTTAGTGAAATAGTTAACAAAACGTACCAACATTAGTCATAAAAACTATCGGTGTGACGTCATATCGGATTCTAAAATGGCGTTTGCTGTTTTTGACACATTTAAAACAGATTAAAAATGTCGATCTTTAAAATTAAATTATTAAATTTACGCATTTGATTTTGGTGAGATATCAACGTTTTTTTATTTATTTTGTTCAAAATCTATCACATAAATGCATTTTTATATTTTATCTTACATGGTGTAAAATACCCTATTTATAAATAAATAAATAAATAAATGCCTTGGACTGACACACCAATTGCCTAGCCCCAAACTAAGCTCGAAGCTTGTACTATGGATGCTAGGGAACGGATAGAAATACTTAAATACTTTTATAAACATCCATGACTCGAGTACAAATGCCGATGTTCATCACACAAACATTTGCCCCTAGCGGGATTCGAACCCGCGACCCTTGGTTTCGTAGCCAGGGTCTCTGACCACTCGACCAACGGGCCCGTCAAATAATATTTAGACTATAATATGTCTTATAGCGTGTCCTTTGCTAAGTATCTAACCATGACCTCTTTCCTCAGGCAAGCCTTCGCCACATTCAGAGCAGCAGCGTTACTCCAAGCAAGCACCGCAAGGAAACTAGCGGCAGTGGGAGCTTCCTTCACCAGACAACAGAGGCAGCAGTTGCTCAGAGGAGCACTCCTCAACGTGGTCATGCAGGGGACGTTCTCAAGTGAGTAGATAGACGGCAGCAGTGGGAGCTTCCTTCACCAGACAACAGAGGCAGCAGTTGCTCAGAGGAGCACTCCTCAACGTGGTCATGCAGGGGACGTTCTCAAGTGAGTAGATAGACGGCAGCAGTGGGAGCTTCCTTCACCAGACAACAGAGGCAGCAGTTGCTCAGAGGAGCACTCCTCAACGTGGTCATGCAGGGGACGTTCTCAAGTGAGTAGATAGACGGCAGCAGTGGGAGCTTCCTTCACCAGACAACAGAGGCAGCAGTTGCTCAGAGGAGCACTCCTCAACGTGGTCATGCAGGGGACGTTCTCAAGTGAGTAGATAGACGGCAGCAGTGGGAGCTTCCTTCACCAGACAACAGAGGCAGCAGTTACTCAGAGGAGCACTCCTCAACGTGGTCATGCAGGGGACGTTCTCAAGTGAGTAGATAGACGGCAGCAGTGGGAGCTTCCTTCACCAGACAACAGAGGCAGCAGTTGCTCAGAGGAGCACTCCTCAACGTGGTCATGCAGGGGACGTTCTCAAGTGAGTAGATAGACGGCAGCAGTGGGAGCTTCCTTCACCAGACAACAGAGGCAGCAGTTGCTCAGAGGAGCACTCCTCAACGTGGTCATGCAGGGGACGTTCTCAAGTGAGTAGATAGACGGCAGCAGTGGGAGCTTCCTTCACCAGACAACAGAGGCAGCAGTTGCTCAGAGGAGCACTCCTCAACGTGGTCATGCAGGGGACGTTCTCAAGTGAGTAGATAGACGGCAGCAGTGGGAGCTTCCTTCACCAGACAACAGAGGCAGCAGTTGCTCAGAGGAGCACTCCTCAACGTGGTCATGCAGGGGACGTTCTCAAGTGAGTAGATAGACGGCAGCAGTGGGAGCTTCCTTCACCAGACAACAGAGGCAGCAGTTGCTCAGAGGAGCACTCCTCAACGTGGTCATGCAGGGGACGTTCTCAAGTGAGTAGATAGACGGCAGCAGTGGGAGCTTCCTTCACCAGACAACAGAGGCAGCAGTTGCTCAGAGGAGCACTCCTCAACGTGGTCATGCAGGGGACGTTCTCGAGTGAGTTTGGGACCATGGTCATCAACAAACAAACATTATCAAATTATAATGTTAAAATTAGAAACAAAGAAAAAATCATCGGATCTCGTGGCTCAGGCGGGAATCGAATCGAATTTCTTTGTTTCTAATTTTAACATTATAGTTAAAAGGTAAAATAATACCTAACATTTAAAAATGCTAAAATAAAATATACAAAAAATTATCAAATTATTACAGTTAATTGAAAATAAAACATGTGACGTCAAAGCTTAGATTTTCACACAGATTCCTATAAAAGCTTACAAATACATACAAATACTAATATCTTTATTGCAATACTACTACTACTACTTCTACTAATTTACCTTTTGACATTTATTAAAAGTGGTTTGACCTGTTAGTCAAATAGGCACCGTGCGTAGCGATGACTCTGCCATCTTGTGACACATATTCGAACTGACCAAGGTAAATGTCAAATTTTACTGTCAAACCACAGAAAATAAATCGGGATTTTAGCGCCCTCCATAGTTTCTGCACGGTGCCTATACCGGACTCACACACTATACCCTGACGTACACACTTCTTGTACATTAGTACACACACCCTTATAAACTTTTACAATCTACAGCAACCAATTTTGTGTGTATCAAACATATAAAAAAAATGGTTTGTTCTTTTCAGAATTGGATGTATTGGAGCGATCAAACCCACAGTTCCTTATAAACGCAGCAAATCTCATGGGAGATTATTTTGCAGGTAATCTTATTTAATAAACTAACAAGGATGTTTACTTGTTGTCCAAACCAATGATTTAAATATTATTATCTGTAAAAACCATTCCTGACAAAATATATTGTATGGAAATATAAAATACAGAAATCTAAATTTACCTACTATATTTAGGTGAATAAAAATTGGAATCTTTTAAATTACCGACATTAAACGAAAACATAAATTAATAAATTATTTAGACTAACACACCAATTGCTCGAATCTTGAACTACGAATGCTGGGAAACGAATATAAACACTTAAATATGTACTTTTATAAACATCCATAACTTTGCTCAGTCTTCCTTATTGTGTCAACATTCCTACTATATGAAGTGTGTTTGGGGTGAAATATCGGAAGAATTATGATAGTCAAATTTAATATAGAATTTTCCATTATTATAATAATAACCAGCCTCGCCAAATCCTGGATCATGGGTCAAAGCGGATCCCGCACAGAAACAGGATAAACGCTAGGAAGAAGAAGAATACAGAATTTTACAATATTTTTTGTCTACATTTTCAGAGGCGCGCCTATGCAACGGTAACAAGGTTCACATCCTGGCCGGGCCCCTGCTTCAGTACATGCGCGCTCTGCTCGGCAGTGACGACATACGAGCGCACAGGAGTCTTGCTACACAGGTAATAAGGTTGATTTTGCTATAACAATATGATTTGAACCTTCATAAGATATAGGGAAAGATTAAAATGAAACCAAACCTTATGGCATTGAATTAGGGTCTAAAATCAATAAAAAAAAATTGACATGTTATGTCCGACTTAAAACTTGTGTAACCAGCCTAAAAAGTACTACCCCATTTCATCCAATGGGTACCATAATATGCAAATATGGGACATTCCAGGGATGGGCAGTAATATTCCTCTGTTTTTTATAGTTCATAATTTTTTTACTGTTCAATTTATTTGTTTTATCGGATTTTGGATAAAATACTAAGTGGAGTCTATTGTTTGTTGAACGATTGACTAAATTCAATTGAGTTGCACCTCGCTAGTGTGTCTACGGCACTATGGTAGAGGGGCAATGACAGTTTTGATGACGACAGCAGTTCAGTTGAAATTAAATGCGGAGATGCGAAGTTGCCGAGATCGAGAAAGAGAAATAACGAAGGAGTGTCTTCAGTTGATAGCTAACATGTTATGTGTGACTAATTATTTATCTCCTCTCTTTCCAGCTAATGCAGAACGGCAGAGAGCTGCTATCCCAACACACGGCCCAGGAGCTGGACGACCTGTCCATATCGGTCCGTCTGCGGCTGCTCAGCCCTCCCCCGGTCAGCATCATCTGGCTGCTGCTCTCAGCGGACCTGTGCCTCAACAAGTTCCTGCCGCTGCCCAACACGCTGCAGCAGGTCTGTGCTGTGTCTGTGCTGTGACTCAATGTAATGTGTAGACATGTGTGCGAGGCGAGCAGGACTGAGTGAGTGATCACCGCTGCCCGTGGACCATGGACATCAACACTCCCCCGGTCAGCATCATCTGGCTGCTGCTCTCAGCGGACCTGTGCCTCAACAAGTTCCTGCCGCTGCCCAACACGCTGCAGCAGGTCTGTGCTGTGTCTGTGCTGTGACTCAATGTAATGTGTAGACATGTGTGCGAGGCGAGCAGGACTGAGTGAGTGATCACCGCTGCCCGTGGACCATGGACATCAACACTCCCCCGGTCAGCATCATCTGGCTGCTGCTCTCAGCGGACCTGTGCCTCAACAAGTTCCTGCCGCTGCCCAACACGCTGCAGCAGGTCTGTGCTGTGTCTGTGCTGTGACTCAATGTAATGTGTAGACATGTGTGCGAGGCGAGCAGGACTGAGTGAGTGATCACCGCTGCCCGTGGACCATGGACATCAACACTCCCCCGGTCAGCATCATCTGGCTGCTGCTCTCAGCGGACCTGTGCCTCAACAAGTTCCTGCCGCTGCCCAACACGCTGCAGCAGGTCTGTGCTGTGTCTGTGCTGTGACTCAATGTAATGTGTAGACATGTGTGCGAGGCGAGCAGGACTGAGTGAGTGATCACCGCTGCCCGTGGACCATGGACATCAACACTCCCCCGGTCAGCATCATCTGGCTGCTGCTCTCAGCGGACCTGTGCCTCAACAAGTTCCTGCCGCTGCCCAACACGCTGCAGCAGGTCTGTGCTGTGTCTGTGCTGTGACTCAATGTAATGTGTAGACATGTGTGCGAGGCGAGCAGGACTGAGTGAGTGATCACCGCTGCCCGTGGACCATGGACATCAACACTCCCCCGGTCAGCATCATCTGGCTGCTGCTCTCAGCGGACCTGTGCCTCAACAAGTTCCTGCCGCTGCCCAACACGCTGCAGCAGGTCTGTGCTGTGTCTGTGCTGTGACTCAATGTAATGTGTAGACATGTGTGCGAGGCGAGCAGGACTGAGTGAGTGATCACCGCTGCCCGTGGACCATGGACATCAACACTCCCCCGGTCAGCATCATCTGGCTGCTGCTCTCAGCGGACCTGTGCCTCAACAAGTTCCTGCCGCTGCCCAACACGCTGCAGCAGGTCTGTGCTGTGTCTGTGCTGTGACTCAATGTAATGTGTAGACATGTGTGCGAGGCGAGCAGGACTGAGTGAGTGATCACCGCTGCCCGTGGACCATGGACATCAACACTCCCCCGGTCAGCATCATCTGGCTGCTGCTCTCAGCGGACCTGTGCCTCAACAAGTTCCTGCCGCTGCCCAACACGCTGCAGCAGGTCTGTGCTGTGTCTGTGCTGTGACTCAATGTAATGTGTAGACATGTGTGCGAGGCGAGCAGGACTGAGTGAGTGATCACCGCTGCCCGTGGACCATGGACATCAACACTCCCCCGGTCAGCATCATCTGGCTGCTGCTCTCAGCGGACCTGTGCCTCAACAAGTTCCTGCCGCTGCCCAACACGCTGCAGCAGGTCTGTGCTGTGACTCAATGTAATGTGTAGACATGTGTGCGAGGCGAGCAGGACTGAGTGAGTGATCACCGCTGCCCGTGGACCATGGACATCAACACTCCCCCGGTCAGCATCATCTGGCTGCTGCTCTCAGCGGACCTGTGCCTCAACAAGTTCCTGCCGCTGCCCAACACGCTGCAGCAGGTCTGTGCTGTGTCTGTGCTGTGACTCAATGTAATGTGTAGACATGTGTGCGAGGCGAGCAGGACTGAGTGAGTGATCACCGCTGCCCGTGGACCATGGACATCAACACTCCCCCGGTCAGCATCATCTGGCTGCTGCTCTCAGCGGACCTGTGCCTCAACAAGTTCCTGCCGCTGCCCAACACGCTGCAGCAGGTCTGTGCTGTGTCTGTGCTGTGACTCAATGTAATGTGTAGACATGTGTGCGAGGCGAGCAGGACTGAGTGAGTGATCACCGCTGCCCGTGGACCATGGACATCAACACTCCCCCGGTCAGCATCATCTGGCTGCTGCTCTCAGCGGACCTGTGCCTCAACAAGTTCCTGCCGCTGCCCAACACGCTGCAGCAGGTCTGTGCTGTGTCTGTGCTGTGACTCAATGTAATGTGTAGACATGTGTGCGAGGCGAGCAGGACTGAGTGAGTGATCACCGCTGGATGGACCGTGGACCATGGACATCAACACATACATTGATCAGACTACGTGTTAAGTAGCTTAAGCACTTTTTTTTACAGATATCGGAATCAACAGTGGTATTATACATTGCACCACTACACCAAGCGGGTCGTCAAATAAAGATATCAACGTTATGAGAGTTGCTTACACGGAATGATAGTTTTTTTTTTCTATATTACTTGAAGTACTTTAGTACTTACTGCTTGACGTGGTCACAAGCGAAATGGCGGTGCGCGGCGTCGCGCCTTCTTGAACGGGCTTGGGATGATTAATCTGCATCTACCCTCTAATTAGCACTGATATTGGTCCTCGCAGAATAGGATTTGACACCACCAGTTATTTGACGTTCTTTTATTGACTGACAAAACGACTCCTAATGAGTTGATTTGGCAAATATCATTATTTTTGGTTACTCATGTTTTACACAAGGTTTTAAAAAATGCATCTCTGAAGCCAACATAAATAAGAATATATTCATTTTCCTTTTCCAGTTCTATGCTTCTCACCTCGAGCTCACACCAGAAGAGAACTACAGTGAAGTCAGCTACGGATCGTGGAAGAAAAGCCCGGAGAAAGAAGAATATAACCGCTCAGATGTTTCAACGGACAGTGCTACGGAGAAGGTCAGTCATAACGTCTCACAGATCAGTCTCACCGATGAAATGGATACTAAGCCTAAACTCAGACCTATATTGGGAGCTGGAGCAGGGTTACTTAGGCAGGAACAAGCATTATCCGTCAGCCAAGACAGCTTTGAGACGTGGACTCCGAAGTCCAACTTGGCTAAGCGGTACGATTTGAACTCCTGGAGGCAGGCAGAGGAAGAAAAAGAGGAGGAACCAGTCTTCAACCCTGCTGTGCTGCCACCTAACTATCCGGTGACTGTACCAGATTATCCACCTCCTCGGTTCAACTACCAAGACCCGGCAAACTATCTACAGCAAGGAGATGGGACGTACATACAGAACCAGTTTCCAACGAATACAAACTTCAACCAGCAGGGAGACACCTTTCAGTATACTCAAGCTACTCCGGAGAGACCTCAGCCGGAACGTGTGAACAATGAGGTCCAGAAGAATGCTCAACCGAGGAGACCGGTTGAAAACTGGAGACGGGAGAAGAGTGATCTCAAAGAAGACCCGAACCGGAATAGACAGCGTAACTGGACTAGGCAACGGTCCAAAGACAATTTGGAAGATGAAGAGGATGTCAAAGACGGTGAGAGATACCCTCGGTCCACGTCAAGGAATTCCAGAGACTCCCGTCCGGTCAACCGGATGAACAGGAGAAACAGTGGAGAGAGTACGGAGAACTTATCCACCTCAGGAAAGACACCTCCCCGCAGGCATGTAACGGAGGTCCCGAGGAATCACAAGTACTGGGATCACGATGACCGGTGTGATAAAGACTATAATAGTTAGTGAATTATTAGTGTCTGTTCAGCGGATTTTGACTATAATGGGTGAGACGTTTTAGTCGGAATGTATAAATTTGAAGTGTCAAGATTGTGTTAGCGTTTCGCAGATAACATATAAGATTTTGATTATGTGTGAGTCGTTTTGTATAAATTAGAAGTGTGGAAAATGTTTGCTTATCACTGATGAAAATATTGTGTAAAGAATTTTGGTATGTTGAAACATAGATTCGTATCTATGGGCAGGTTAAGTTATGACTTGAGCATAAGTTATAGATAAAGTTGTCTTTCACTGCTTCCATGGTGTAGTGGTTAGAATGGTCTGCCGAGAAACCTCGGAGGTCGTGGGTTCGAATCCCGCGGGGAACACGTTTACTTTGTGTTGGTTTTCCGAGTTTGGTTAAGACGTTGCAGGGTTGAAACACCTGATTGTCCGATAAGATTGATGATTCCATGCTTCAAAAGGCACGTTAAGCCGTTGGTCCCGACTATGATTCAAATTGTCTGGTTTCCCTGATAAGGGTTACGGAGGTCAGACGACAGTCGCTCCATTGTAATAACCAGGCTTGTCAATTCAGGATCCTAGTCGCAGTGTACCCTGGGCTCCGAGGCAATGGCCGAGGATGCAACCGGGAGAGGCGCTAGGATGATGATGATGACTTAAGTTATAACTTTACCTTGTTTATAGATATGAGTGTAAGACGCTGAAGTGCGAAAGAGAAAGTATATATTGCTATCTGAATAATAGAAGGTATTTTAACTGTAGTATAAATAAACGAAAATTGGTCCTGGGTTAAAAATAATTCTGTATGGGTTTGAAAATTGTATTATGTACATTGTCATAAATGTATATATATAATGATATTATAATGTGGAAAATGCTATGTATAAATTTGAAATTAAATTACGGCTTCCGTTTACATTTAAATGTGCTCGATTTAAATTTTAAGTTTATTTAAACGTCTCACTATAGTCGAGTCTAGGAATATGTTTAAAATTTAAAATAAATTTAAATATAAGATAATTGTAGGATAATTTATAGTGAAATTAATAAGTGCTAGTTTGACGTCTCGTGTTGACTGGTAGCAAACGCCTTTTTGTCATAAGTCCGTTGTCGTGGTAAAATTTTTGTACTAATTTTTCTACTGGTATCGAAATACGGCTTGGACGAATGAATGGATAAAAAATATTATGTAGTCAATTTTTTCTTACTTGTCATATTATTAGGTAAACAACTTGACTTCTCAACCATTGAGCTCGTCTGTGGAAATACCTCCACCTTACAGAAGACCACAGTGAAGTAGCACTTCGTAACTGTTGTGCTATGTTTCTGCTGGTGAGTAAGGTCGCCAGAGCTCAGTTGGAGAGGTTATGAGGTTTAAAGGCAGGCAACGCATCTGCGACCCTTGTGCTGCTGTTGATGTCCATGGGCAGCGGTGATCACTTACCATCAGGTGACCCTCTTGCTTGTTTGCCTCCCTTTAAGATAAAAATACTTAATATAAGACAAGTAAGGAAAATGGATTATACATGCGAACACTTTTGATATTAAATAAAGGCATTTGTGAACCCGCAAATGATACTAGCTGGAGTCCGCGGCTTCGTCTGTATAGGAAAATATAATATACCAATAAAAAACAAGAGTTTTTACATTTGAATTATCCCTACATATAAAATCTTCACTATTATCATTAGTTTTCTACTGTGTAGTAAAACATTTAGTTACTTACTGTATCATGAAGCAAAAGCCAATTTCACACTAAGATAAGTTGTCTCACAGAGAGTTATGTGAGCTTTGTCAGATAACCTAACTGGAACTTATTCGACGTGAAATTATGTCAATCAGTTATTATAGTTCTATGGAAAACATTCAGACATTACCTCTTTATATATATTGATATAGATTATGTTTAAAATAAAAAAGTTAATATTGCTCAATTCAGTTATTTTACCTCCGAATACATGACATAAATATGATATGTATAATTTAATAGTATAAAGTAAATATAATTTGGAAAAGAAATGTTATATTTAGCATGCATAATTATTTGTATTGAAATCTATACCCACCTTAAACTGCTCATATTTAAATAATATCTCTTCTCACACAATATTGTGAATATGGAGAACCATAAATATATGTTTCCCCATTATCTTAACTGAAACAAATGATGGACGCCTTTTTAAAATATGTTTATGACATTACGCACAAGACAGAGATAGGAATAATAACTATAAATATTGCATCACAAAAGATATCTTAATCATACATTGGGTTCGATTGCTTTGTTACCAAAACATTGCTAAAAAGAAAGGCAATGTTGCAATAATTTATGGGATTTTTCCGAATTACGCCCTGGCAACACTTAAATATTTGAATTTTGTAGTATTCATTGGGTTAAGATGAAACTTAAAAGCTTTATTTTGCAGGCAATGGTATGCAACAGATCCTAATAACATTGCCTGTGACTAAAAAGAACAAACAACTAAAAAGACTAAACTGTGACTTAACAAAATTGACGTTAATTTTGGTGAACACAAAAAATTTTTTTTTGTCCGGGAAAAATGCATTTATGCATAACCTATAGCCAGGATGAGCGTATGGGGCCAACCGCCCCGTTAAATAATACACCGGGGCCGATGCAACAATCTGTGTCAACCACTCCGTTACACCGCTTTTCTGGGAATGGGGTCGTTGGTACCATTTTTCGCAACCGTTTTGCTAGTCCGTGCTCCCATTACAATCCTAAAAAATGCCTGGGCTATAAAGGCCCCCTTACACGTTCAAATTATATAAGCGAAGCCGTAGGCGTTCGCTAGTTTGATGGACAAATGCATAATAATAAGTAGATGAATAGGTTTCATATTGTAGCCTTAAATTAGACTAAATAGTATTAAGTATTAGAAGGAAAACAATAGAACAGATGTTTGATAATTATATGCTTGGAGATGACTATTGAAAACGCTTTGAATTTGATCGCACTAACCAGGATTTTTACTAAAAAGCATACGGCATAATTTTTTTTTTTGATAAAATTTGAATATATTTAACGGTTTACTGGGAAAAAATTAAGTTGGTAATTTTTTAAAAGTTGTAGTTGGTAATAAATATTAATTATCTTCAAAAATTAAATGTTTACTTAGTTTGTTAATATTGATTACATTATAAACAATAAATAACTTGAGTTTTTAATAGTCTTCTTTGAGCGTTCACATGGAAATCCCAATTTTGTATGGGACTTACGTACCTGCATAGAATAAATGCACAATTTATTAGAAGATCCCTTATTTACTGTAAACATTTAGATATGAGCTGAGTTGCTGTCAACATTATGGACAACACAAGTGTTGCCAGCAATTAAAATAACACAAAATGGAGGTGCAACAGTTGTTTGACAGATTTTTACAATGAATAGGGGACTAGGAACATTTAGTAACAAAATATAACATATTATTTTAAGTATGTACTGGATATTTTTTCTGAATATTAAGTCTAAATAGTGTAATAATTTCGAAGTCATGATTTTTCGATATTATTACAAAGGTGCAAATTATAGTGGCAAACTTTCTGCCAACTATTAATATATGTATTTCGAAGGCATATGAAGTGATCTGTATAAGTTTTAGGCGACTTTAAATTTGTATGATGAAAGTTCTGTATTTCTTAATGATTTAAGGTTATTTCATTTATGGCATGACTAGTTAAATTGGCAACACCATTATGTAATACCAATGCCTATCAATTTTGAATGCAATGTTTTCAACTGAAATTAACGTCAAATTCAGAATTTGCATGAAATATTTGCCAATACCATAAAATATTTTGTAGTGTGTAGTATGGATCGCTACTGGTTTCTGTCAAAACTATTAGAATACTTCAATTGATTTTCACCATGCCAAATAAAATAAGAGAGATGTATTTTGAACAAAAAGTTGACTTACAGAGCTAGCTCATTTTGGGAGGGAATGGGGTTTTGAAGGCAGGCAACGCATCAGCGACCCTTGTGCGGTTGTTGATGTCCATGGGCAGCGGTGATCACTTACCATCAGGTGACCCTCTTGCTCGTTTGCCTTCTTAATATTTAATTTCGAACAAGGCATTGTATGATAGCTAAAGTAGATTTTGTAAGGATTGCTGAAATGCGAATTGTTTAGACGAGTCTTAGAGAAATAAGATGGTTCTGTGCTATAATATATTTAATGACTTAAGTTTTGATATTGTAGTACTATCCTTTTGTAAACTGCCTTTGTAGGTAAAAGAAAATTATGTTTTTTATTTCTTGACTAATAGTTTGAATTGGTGATCCATTCTCATCCTTCCCTATTTTTGGGGCGGTTGAGAAACTGTTGTGTCATCTACCCCGAGATATGAAATTCTTAAATACCATCCTATTTTGAATTTTTGTTCATAAACAAAAAAGACAAAGGCCAGGACCATCGAATAATATGTAAATTATTATAATATAGAAAGGAATAATGTGTTTATTTCTATACTGACAGAGACTCGAAAGAGGGTTACTTTTGTTTATCAAATTGTATGGAGATGTTTGGAAAAATGACTTGCTATTATGATAATAATAATGTTGAAATAATGCAAGATTGAAAATGTGTTTTTCCGTTTGTTAAATAAGATGGAAAAAAATATTTTCAGTCGCCCTGACATAAATACCTATTTGTCACATGGGCATTGGCAACAGATCATTGTTATTCCCAGTTGCCCCATAATGCATAATGCAAGGTTTTAAAGGGAATATTTCATTTAGCAAGTCATTCTTTACCAAACCATTTGATACTTTAATGCAATTTGTAATACATTTTTAAACAATTTAGGGATATAGTTTGAGTTGGAGTTATGTTTAATGATTTTGAAAAAATGGCTGAAACGCCGGCGTCGTTGGGAAATTATGTAATATCAAATAAATTGAAATATGATTTCAGAATTTCGTTTTATTTTCATTAATACAGACGGATTTAAATAAAGGTGCGTATTTACAGTCTAGCTTATAATATAATTATTATAGGATTTGACTGCAATCTGACTAGTCATCATAGATTTAAAAAGTAAAGTTTGCCCTGGCAGTACTCCTTAATTGGCCCTAAAATAAGAACGACATTCGCTTCTTAGAGTGAGACAGCACGTTGACAGTCACCCGATTAAAGGTTCAAATTTGCAAAAAGCTGTTTTTACGAAAAGGTTAACAATATGCCATCCTCTGAAAAAAAATTGATCCCTTTTGAAGTGCAGTAATGAATCTAAAAACACAATTAAAGCTAAAGGTGTAACATTCATGCGTAAGTGTTAGAATTTTTTCAACTAGTGTTCTTGCAAATGAAGTGTCTAACTGGTAAAAAATCCGCTAGATGGCAGTAGGTAGGCGTAGGGTTTAACTGGTATGTGATTGGTGAATTTTGACATGAAATTGAGAGATATGTCAATATTCACCAATGACAGCAGTTAGACCTCACGCCAACGTGTTGCCTTCTAGCGGATTTTTCAATCGCAAACACCCTCATTGTGTTTTTTATTCCATTGCCATGGAAATAATGTCATGTTAGTGTAAATTGTGTTCGCTAGGTGGTGTACGACACAATAATGCGTTTGTTCTCTGTTCACTCAAAATCTGGAACAATATTTTGGTGTGACTCGTTGGGATTTGAAAAAAAAATCCCAACCAGTCTCCCTGTGACACTTTGGGAAACCTTTATTAAACCTTATTCACAACGAGTCACACTAATCTGTAACACTGAATCTAACACAGTTTTCTGGTTTAAGGGCAAATGGAACCATTTAAATCTATGCTAGTCATCATAATTAGCCTATTGCAGTCCACTGCTGGACATAGGCCTCCTCTGAATGAGGGTTATGCCCACAGTCACCACGCTGGGCAGGCGGGTTGGTGACCGCAGTATGGTGAACGATACAACACAGGGGAGCGCTGCTGCCCATCCCCCGGAATGTGCTTTAGCCTCTTAACGCATACAATTATGGTTATGATGCCACATATTGCATTTAAGTCCTATGGACGGCAATTTTAGGCATAGATTAGTGCAACATATTTTTGGCGCCAAAAACATCACTTCTTAGTAGGTATAACAAAAAATTGCTTTTCTGTCTATGTTTGCTTAAAATCTTTGGAACTACGATTTTCATGCGGTTTTTAGCGGATAGAGCAATTCAAGAGGAACGTTCATGTGAATGATACATGGATAATATAGTAGAGAAACACAGATAATTTTAGTTGCACCCGTCCGAAGCCGGAGAAAGTCGCTAGTATTTTATAAATGGCGCCCAACGTGTTGCACGAAACTATAGCCTTGAATGCTAGAATTATGCCTAATAAAATCTAAACTACTTACAATCCCTTGAATTATTTAATATTTTAACACATTTTAGCACATCAATAAATCTTCAAAGTTATCCACAAAAATGATCTCGATCTTAATCTAACAATTATAATCGTATTTGAAGCAAGTCTTTTATCATTGAAATACATTTTTATTAGTGCTTCTTATAATTACTTTCACTCATAATTACCTACTGCGAAATATGGCACTGGCTAAACATATATACATATATCGTGACCATATCGTTCAAACGAACATTTCATGAAATGGCCAAATGTTTGATCAGATCGTGAAATCGTCTATATTTCTGAGACGGAAAACTTGTCTGATTGATGTAGGTTAAGATATTTTTTTTGTAAACTCTTAAAACTTTCCTCTTTCACATTATTTGGTGGATGCAGTAACTATTATTTTGCAATGTAGATGATTTAACGATCTAGTCAAAGATAAGAAGTAAGTTAAGACTTGGTCATTTCATGAAATGTCCATTTCAACGATATGGCCACGACATGTCTATTAGTTAAATAAATCGATTTATAAATTACAAGTTACGAAAACGAAAAAATATATTTCTCTCATAAAACAGATATCTGTAGTTTTATAAAGATTCTTTTCGTGAGATATGGCATTCACTATGCGTCTTCCCGCTTTGACATAGGTCCTGTAATGTGAGGCGAGGCTCGCTCCACATCCGGTAGTAAACCTTATCAACCAAGTTACGGCACATATCTTTCGATCTCAATCTATGTCTGTAGGAACATTCCAATAATAAACATTATGTATTTATTTCACAAATAACAATTCCAATTAATAAATATCTTAATATTAACTCATTATACTTATTTTTTTAGCTCATTTGCAGTCAGGAAAATAACCTTTTCAGGTATACAATGTCTTCACGTTATAATATTATCTTATCTTACCTATTCTATGCAATATTAAATAAATTTTAATTTACAAACGACATAAAATAATACTGTTTAGGCCTTTTAATTCTTATCTACTCACAATACGAAAAACTGGAAATTATACTTATAAGCTTTCAAGTCTTATTTGCGTGTTGACAAAACAGTAACATTTTGTGTTTTTTATTTAGCTATAGGCAATCTATGAATATAATAATAATCACTTGTTTCACCACCTTTGGATAAGTCCATGGACTAATAAAAAAGTAAGGACTCCGCGTCACCTATATAACAAAAAGTGTTGCACCTAAAAGCAAGCATAGCTGATGATAAGTACTACACTTAATTTCTTGGCAAATTAATGGTAATTTATTATTTATTTACTTAGGTAACTAACAAATATCGTCCGCTTACTAAATGCCGATGAAATTGAATTGAGAAAATTGAGATTTTTAAGTTCAACTATAAAAAACATTATATTGGTTCCATTTATATTGTTCCTACTTGGGCTTCTTTGCACTTACGAGTAAATTGCTTTCTTTCTTATGTTGTTTTATCAGTAGTAGGTAGAGCGTAAAAAAATACGTATAACTATTATGATATTGCTATTATGAATAAAAAATCAGTTATTATGTTTTAGCAGTAAAGCAGACGATAATGTAGGTACACCTACATTTTTTTTAAATAAATATTTCACAACATCACATACATTGATCTGACTCCGTGTTTAGTAGCTTAAGCACTTGTGTTACAGAATCAACAGTTGTATTACAAATTATATATTATAGATATACTTAAATAGATACATATAACACCCAGACCAGGACAAACAGACATGTTCATGCACACAAATGTTTGTCCAGTGCGGGGATCGAACCCGCGACCTCTTGCGTAATAGGCAACGTCTTGACCATTTTTTATTTTTTTATTTTTATTTAGGACTAAGCTAGCACTTGACCACAAAGTTGCCTGATGTTAAACAACTATGTGGTCTACGATGGAGCGTGCTTGCTCAGGAAAAGCCCGTTTATTCTGACCCGACCATTACACCAAGCGGGTCGTCAAACATTTTCTCTCAAATAATTTTCCAATTAAACCATTACAAACGTATCTAGAGGTAGTGAAACAGTGCTTATAGGCACCGGGCGTAGCGATGACCCTGCCATCTCGTGACTCATATTCAAAAAAATTCGCTAAATGTCGGTAATACGGTATTTGACTGACTAGACAAATCACCTACTTTTTTTAAATGTCAAAAACGTAACCTTGTAGGAAAAAATGTATGAAATATTGAATCGTGACGTCACGATGCACTAGTGTCTAATCAATACTCTTTTAACTTCAATTAGCTGTAATAATTTGTTAAAAGCTCAATAGTAAATGTGAGATAAAAATTGTGGCTAGTTTTTGATTTCGTCTTTAATCTTAGAATGTCATAATTTATTTCGTATGCAGTCAAATACCCAATTCTACTGTCAAACCACGGAAAAACACGGTGCCTTATTCTGCCATCTAGTGACTCATATTCGAAACTTTTACGCTAAATGTCAAATTTTACTGTCAAACCACATAAAAAGATCGGGAATTTAGCGCCCTCTATTGTTTCTGCACGGTGCCTATAGGCACCGTGCGTAGCGATGACTCTGCCATCTCGTGACTCATATTCGAACTGACCAAGCTAAATGTCAATCTCAATGTCGGTAATTCTACTGTCAAACCACGGAAAACACCGTGCCTTATTCTGCCATCTAGTGACTCGAATTCGAACTGACCAAGGTAAATGTCAAATTTTACTGTCAAACCACAGAAAAAAAAACGGCATTTTAGCGCCCTCTATAGTTTCTGCACGGTGCCTATATCAACGACATTGAATTTGAAATACGGCAGCCATTTTGTATTACTTGTCAAAACCTTGAATTTCCTAGTTTTCTCGCTCCTTGTAAGTCTACTGTATAACACAGGTCACTGGATGGGTTAGTAAGTAGTTGAGAAGTACCGGTGTCCCCGCTGCCACCTGAAATAATAAAAAGGTTATCTATACTAATATGATAAAGCTCAAGAGTTTGTTTGTTTGAACGCGCTAACCTGAGGCACCACTGGTTTGATTTGTAAAAATCTTAGTGTGTTGGATAGGTAGTCCATAGTCCATTTGACGAGGAAGGCTTTAAGCTATTGGAAACCGAAACCCAAGCAATATAATTATGACAACAGTAAAACCTCTCAGGAATAAGATTATTTGTGTACCGGTCCACAAAGAATTGATATGATGGATTTTAGCTTAGAATTAAGTCTTACTATTTAACTTTTAGCTAGTATGGGTGAGGTGGCGCACACACTACATACACCAACGCAGCGTAGTAAGAACCTTGGTCCTCAAGCTAGATCACCCGCTAGGTAGAAGTAGGAACTTCTACATATTTTCTAAGGAATGGATGACTTAAGAGGAATGGACCGATTTCCCCTTTCGAAAAATGTGAGCAACGAGGGGCGTCAGTGGATTGCCAGCCTTAAACTTATATGTAACTCATCACCTCTAGCTGCATATCAGCATCTTCATCGGCACAAGTGGAGGCGGAGGCCGAGGGCGTGGGGTGCACCGCCGGGGGCTCCTTGACGTCCAGCAGCATGTCTGTGGATGTGTTGTCGCCGGGTACCGTGTCTACGAACACCTGTGAATAATAATAATAAAATTTTGTACTTGGCCATTGTGCCCGTGCATAATTTTAAATTACCGGCACTTATGCTGAGAAAAAAAAGAAGACTGAAAAATAATAATTTCTTCAGACAGACACACAATCACAACACACACAGCCACTACCACAACAGACGCCCAGACCAAACCGGATTGTAACACACAACCCGCCAATACTGGAATGCACTTGGCTTAGGCCCGTGTATTACCAGAACACCAGTACTTTAACGTGGTACTGAGCAGAGGAATACCATCATAAAAATAAAAATAATAATAATAAAACTCTCTGCAAATTTTAAACCTACCCTCCCGCGCCCGTCTAGGTACTTCTTATATACAAATGCTTATAGGTTCAAGACTACCTCCCACCCCCCTTACCCTATATCACGTGTATTTGTCTAGGTTGGAAGATAGACTAAACCTACCTAAATAAATTAATTACATTAATATTAATTATTATTTAAACTTTATTGCACGATATAAACAATTTACAAAAGGCGGACATAATGTCTTTTATACCGTTTTATTTAAAGTAAGTAAATAAAAATAATGAAAGAAATACGAAATTCTGTATGTAAGTACCCACATAGTAGTAAAACATAAAAAAACGTAGGTTCATTTTCTTAATACAAGTGACATACATATTCATAAACCCCCTTGCGAAATTTCATGGTTTTTTTATGGACCACCCCTGCCCTTTCAAGCCTCGCAATATTAATGGACGGCACCAAAGGTGATGATGATGTCCTACCTCGTCATCTTCATCTTCATCATACTGCTGGACGCTGACGATTGGCGGCGGATACTGGCTGCATTCACTGTCGTCTGAACTTTCCTCCGAACTCTCGTCGCACTCGAAGTAACGGCTCTGTAAAAATGTACAATAAATAAATAAAAAACTTGGACAAACACACCAATTGCCCAGTCCCAAACTAAGCTCGAAGGTTATACTATGGAAGCTAGGGAACGGATAGACATAACTTAAATACTTTGATAAACATCCAAGACTCGAGTACAAATGACGATTTTCATCACACAAACATTTAGTAGCGGGATTCGAACCCTCGGCCCAGGATCTCTGACCACTAGACCAACGGGCTCGAATAATGTTGAAATACATACTTGGAATATGAACCACATAATAATAATACCCCTTCGGCTGTCTTCGACCATGGCGGCCGATCTTACGATCAGCCAGGTACGCAGGATACTTAGTGCACAAGTGCGTGCGCAAGCACAGGTGCACTCCCTATTCCTTCACTATCATAGTTATAGTTCGTTCATGACCCCATGACATGTAATTTAAGAAGTATATTTGTAATACCACTGTTGACTCTGATGTCTGTAACACAAGTGCTTAAGCTAGGTACTTAACACGGGGTCAGATCAATGTATGTGATGTTGTGAAATATTTAATTATTTATTTCAATAAGACATCCCCTGGATCTGCCTTTGACCAAATCGTCCCATTTATATGTCGAGTAATGTTACATTTTGTTAAGCCAGGGCCACAGATAACAAATATACCTACCAGGGCCATTCCAAGTAGTAGTGTCATCATTAGATAATGAAAAAAATACATATCTATTCATTGGCATTTTAATTAAGTAGGTAGGTACTGAATAGGTACCGCATGTTCACCCAAATATGACACCTAACGTTATTTTGTTCCACTAAAGACTTCTTAGGTAAGTAGGCTATGGAGTTCATTGAATGGACAAAAAGTATGTAAATTAATTTAAATAAAAATTATTTCATTTTTGTCTATTTCGAGCGACAAGTGACTTTCAGTTAAGTAGGTAGGTATGTACCTAAGGATCTAACTCTGTTATTTAAATTAAATTACTAAAACCAAACAGTGTCAAACAAAAGACATTAAGTGAACTTAGGTATGTAAGTACCTACTTAGTGTAAAGTAAAAACAGATTTAAAAATAGCCATAGTACCTAGGTAGGCTACAATGTTACTACATAATTCAATGTCATTTGAATGCGTATAAACTTAAGTCCAAGATAGGTAAAACAAGTATTTCGGCTTGCTCAACAATATGCAAATGCATTCGAGATAATGTAAGCTGTGGACTCATTCCACGCATTAGTCATCAACGCAATATGATATCCTTGATTAATAATTTAACAATAAAAACAAACATTCGCGCTATGAGACATTCAAGTTTAGGTACACTGCTGCGTAGATATGAATCTGATACATAAACACGCGTTCCCATCACGCGATGTATGGCGCGATGCAGTGCTGCCACCTCTCTGAAGCCAGTAAGCGCTATAAGTGCTTGAAAATAGCGCTAGATTCCGCTAGAATGCATTAACAAAAAAAAAGCGCTAGATTCCGCTAGATTTCATAAACAAAAAATCGAAACAAAATTGACAAAAACTTTATATTTATTAATTTTAATGCAAATTTTCATCATTTTAGAATCTAAAGTAATAAAAAGCGTAAAATTATTTTATCATTAGTACTAAGTTTAGGTCTGCCAAAAAAGCGCTATATTTTCCGCTAGGAGTTAATATTGAAATTTCAGCGCTAAGAGTTCCAAAAAAGCGCTAGATCTAACTCCGAAAGCGCTAAGGACAGGCTTTGCGAAATCGTTAAGTTGGTACGCCTGCGCAGTGAGAACGTTCTGTTCCGCACATTAGGAATGGTCTATTATTAAAAAGGAAAGCGACGAAAAATATTTTGAAATTGTTATCATTTTTAATAATTCAGTCTGCTGAAGTATTAACAAAAGTGTAGTTAGTCAGACTAAAACTTGACAAAGACATGAAACGTTAAGTAATATTTAAAATCAATATCTTCGTCCCTGAAATTGTACATTTGCGCAGAACGGAACATAAAATCCCTTCTACCAACACAACCTCGCGAATCCATAATTTATACAGCTGTCAAAAATGGACATGGATTATTATCATTAAAAATTCTATTATTTCATCAAAACAATGAAAATTAGACGCGTAAATGACACGTAATTTGTGACGAATCGCTCCTGGCGACTAAATAACAACGCGTGAAGAAAATAAAATCTCAAACAACGCGCGAGTGACAAAAAATAGTGATACTTTCTTTGTTATATGAAAATATTCATAATGTCAGCTGCACTGGCTAATGATTCGCCTAAATATAAGAATAGCCTGATATGCTGCAGTCCTCGAAGCATCGACGTGGTGTCTACTTCGTCAGCGTCGTCTTCCACATCGGGTTGTGTGTCAGTTGACGAAAGTTACGACTCCAACTACATACCAAAATCCATTTCGAACAAGAAACTCAAAATCCACAGTTCTGCTACAAGAGAAGAGGTGGAAAAGGCTATAACGCAGTGCAAAGAGCTAGTTTTGAGTACACCACAGTGTTCAGAAGAGAGGAAATGGCTGGTTAGGTATTTAGTAGAGCTAAGGTTGCGACTAGAGGATCTAAAAGACAATGATGGCCTCGCGAGGCCTCGGGTGGCCATAAAGGGACACCACTTCGAGCAACAAGTCAGTCCGAGCAATAGAAAACAGTATTGCGATCACTGCAGTGGTGTGATATGGAGTATCGTGCAAAGTTCATACATTTGTACTGATTGTAACTACATCTGTCATTATAAATGTGTTGATCATATCTGTAGAATCTGTGCCCATGTAGTTATGACCGAAAGTGGCCAGTTTGAAATGAATATTTGCCCTGAACGAGGTTTGGCGGCACAGAATTACAAGTGTGCAGAATGTCATACTGCTCTAACGTTTAAAGATTCATGGAATGAACCACGATTGTGCGATTACACCGGTCTATACTTCTGTTCGACGTGCCACTGGAACGATACATTCGCTATACCCGCCCGAGTAGTCCACAATTGGGACTGGGAGAAGCGATACGTTTCACGGATGGCATTTCAAATGCTGACTCTGTCTTGGGCACGCCCGTACATTGATGTTGAAATTATAAATCCGAGGCTATTCAATTTCATTGCAGAATTAGAATGGGTGCATAAAATGAGGAGAGACTTAGAATGGATGAGGAGGTATCTTTGTGCTTGTCCGGAAGGTACAAATTTATTGTCACCGCTGTTCGTTCAGCTTGGTGATGTGAACAACAAATACAGTATGGAACACTTAGAGGCTATTAACGATGGATCCCTCGAGTCCAGACTCACGGAACTAACTGAAATATGTCGTGTTCACATTACAAGCTGTGCGTTATGCTCCGGGAAAGGATATTTATGCGAAGTCTGTGGTAATAATGAAGTTTTGTACCCCTTCGATAGCGGGGCAATATTGTGTGACAAGTGCAATTCGATGAGCCACCGCGGTTGCTGGCTCCGGAAAGGCCAGAAATGCCTCAAATGCGTCCGTTTAGAAGACCGTAAGAAGAATCACCAAAGCGATGAGCCAGGAGACGATACGGAGTCCCATTTAGAGTATGATATAGACAAATTTGTTAATTAATCCCTTTTTTGTACCTGACTATATTTTTTATGTTTAGTCCTTAATCCTCTAACATATTGTATTGAGTAATAATTTGCCTAGATTCTGAATTTATGCTTAATAATAATATTTATCTGTATTTGACATTAAATTCAGCTCAATTTTAACTCTTAATAACTCCTTCATATAGAACAATTAACTTTACCAATAAATTTAAGCTAGAATTACTCTTTATACTGTGTTTTTTGCATGTATGAAACCAATAGAAATTTTAAATGACTTTGTGCAAACTTTAACTTACAATAATTTGTAGTTAGGCATCATTTCAGAATTTTAGCAGATGTACTTTTGACATATTATAATTTTTAACTATTTTATTGAATATCATATTGACATAGTAATACAGAATAATATTGACTTTAAATTAAAGAACACTCTTTTCTGAATTTATTCATATTAATTCAATAATATCCCATAGTGAATAGAATTGAACTTACAGTACATTACATTTTCATTATTGATTTAATAAAAAAAGAAAATCAATTTGCGACTGTAATGAAAATTGATTTATCTGACAATTATGTATTTAACAAACTAGACTGACAACTTATAAAAGGATACCCCACACATTTATAAAACAATGTCATTGTGATATGTATAAAAATAATTAATTGTAGAATGTATTATAGTTTTTTCATACTTTTTTGTCTAACTCATAATTTCATCTTACTTAAATAATTTGTAAGAATATTTTCTTTGAGATATTATTGACATATTGTAAAAATTTATGATCATCTAAAAGAAAATATTTTCTATAAATTTTCTACCATTATTATAATTTAAGATTTCATTTTGACTTGTATTAAAATAATGACTAAAATTGCTTCTGATAAAATAAGATAAATAAGGGAATATTTTAATAGTAATGGTGCTGAAATTGCTAGCAATATAAATAGAAGCTTTAATTATTAAAATAACAGTTGAATTTCATTTGTTATTCTTTAGTTAGCCCATGAAACAAAAAATCAATATAGAAAATGGCGGATATAAAGTTGCCCATTCAAGGACATTTTAAGATTAAAAGTGAAAAAGACTAGAACACGAATAAATGAAATGACTAGAACAAGAATGAACACGAAACTGCATCAAAATTGTCGTATTTTTTATTTAAATTATATTGACTTTTGAAATTATATTTTATTAAAGATAAAACAATCATGGGCTATGTTTAAAATTGGAGCTTTGAAACGCTAGGAATTGTATAAAAATCGAATAAAAATGGCCAATGTTTAAAATGTTGTATTCTGTTCTGGCTTACCATTGTAAATATTTTTAATAGTTTTTAAGGTAAGGAAAATCATTAATGACCTTTTTAGGACAGACAATTTTCATATTATTTCATAACAAAGTTTTGCGATGTTATAAATCTTTATCAAATGTTATTTGAAAAGTATGGAAATTGTTTTTCTTATATAAAAAAGTGTAGGTCAAAGGTTTTTAACGTTTGCATGTGATCTGTTGCGATTTCTGTTATTGTTTAGGCTTTAGTGGCAAGATATTCGTTTTACCATTGTCTTGAATATGTTTATTTTTTGTAACATGAAATATATTTACTGAAAATCATACTGTATTTCATTTACAGCATAAGTTATAACGGCATTTATTTATTTTATCTTTGGCCCATAAGAGAACTGCACAAAAAGCGGACTTAATGCCTAATGGCATTCTCTACCAGTGAACCTTAGGGGTAAACAAAAAGTAAATTGTATGTAGGTAGTTCTAAGAAAATTACACAACACGTTCTTTTTATTTATTGTTTTAGCATTATTTTGTTATCACGCTTTTTTCTATACTGAGTTAGTTAGCTGCACGTCGTAAAACTAATCATAGGTAGGTACTCGTATTTTGAGATGGCTAGAAGACACTTGCAGATAACACTAATTGTGTGACTATCGAGTTTCGACTTAAAAGAGCAACTATCGAGTTTTTTGCCGCTTCTTCTCGGTAGATGACTGCGTTCCGAAGTCGGTGGTAGATTCATTATATTGTGATATCATTGACGATTTATAAGTGCCTCACTGAGGCCTACATAAATAAAGTATATTTTGATTTGATTTGATTTGACTATTATCCAATCTATGATAATCGGTTTGGTTGTTTTATCATAGTAGCACGGACGTGGGCAGTAGAGCTTATACAGTACCTAATTGTACACGAAGTTGACACGTTTCAATATTACAGTAGAATGACGATTATCCGATTTTCAAACTATTGCATAGTTAGACACCGCTTTCTTAGTTTATAAAGTCCAATAATTTATTCCACTTTACCTTGATTTGATTTCACTGCTTCAAAATTTGCACAATTAAAGAGTGGAATATGTCCCATTAAATTGATTCAGTGGGGCATATTCCACTGCAAATTTTGAAGCAGTGTGGCGCCTTGGTTGGACAAAGTGGAATAATTCAATAAGTAACTGGTATTGTCAACATCCCTATTAGACTACAGGCGCATGTAAAAAATGGATAGGTCATATGAACCACCCAAAAGGTACTAACTCTACCTGCGCTTTTGAATTCTCACCAGCACTCAGTTGGACAGCTTACCTACAATTGGCGGTATAGAGCTGAATATTATTATTTTATGCTCTTATGTCGTCCTATATACGTCACCTGGTGGTTCATATGTCCCATACATGTTTTACATGGGCATGTAGTCTATATTCTTGCAACACTCACCTGGCAGTCAAGACACCGGCACGACTCCCTATACGTGCAGGCGGCGAGAGCGCTCTCCAAGTGCCGCATGTGCTGGTCGTGCTCCGCCTCGAGCCGGCGGCGGCGGCGCGCCAGCGACCACAGGTGCGACAGCAGGGACAGACGCCGCGTCTTCGGCTTGCGCGTCGAGCTGGACCAATCATATTTCAATTTAAACAAGGAAGGTAAACAAGCTAGGGGGTCACTTCATGGTTCATGATGGACAAGAGCCGCTCATGATGAACTGACTTCTTCGTCCATTGTAAACGCCAGGATACGCTGTGACTATGATCCTGACTATGTCAGTTATCTGGCCTCCCTGACACTTCCAAGGGAAAGCAGAAACTTTTGGATCATATTCGGGACCGACGGCTTGACATATTACAAGTTTATGCCTTGCGAGTTGCAAAGCATGAAATCATCATTCTTATCAGACAATCAGCCTGCAACATCCCCACTTGACTGGGAAAACGATCACAAAGTGACGTTTTTTCTCGCGGGACACCGTCGCCATTTAAAACAATGACATCCGAGGTTGCATAGCTCAGCGCTCTAAGCACCACACTACAGAGACATGGCACAAGACTAGCGCTCTCTAGATGCCGCATGTGCTGGTCGAGTTCCGCTTCGAGGCGGCGGCGGCGGCGCGCCAGCGACCACAGATGCGACAGCAGAGACAGACGCCGCGTCTTCGGCTTGCGCGTCGAGCTGGACCACAAGACCTCAGTGAAACACTACATAACTTTCATCATTGGTGGTGGTATTGCCGGGACAAACCATTAATTGTCAAAACAATGCTCAGCCTTTGTCTTATCTGAGACTCAATGATACATGAAGCGCCATCTTTTGTTATTATTTTAATCACACTTCTGTTGTATGAGATGGGGCACCATGCTCTGGCAATGGATACCTTACTCACTTTGTAGAAACATAGCACAACAGGGGTAAAGACAGTCCATAGTATTTTTGATAAAAAATATGGTCTGCCTGAAAAATGATCTTCAGGATTCTATCACACTTACCCATCATCATTGAGTAGAGCAGGTCGCATATCTCCGTCCTTCTCGCACAATGTCGTCTCGCTTTGACGTCGCTTAGCGCGCCTCTTCATTCCATTTCCAAGGTTTTCTTTTTCTTCTGTCACTGTAGAAAAATTTATAGCTAAATATCGAAATAAAACCCGTCCATCTGCCCCCTGTTATTCAGCGAAATAGAACAGACAAGCTCAGACAAATTTTCGGTACGACCTGGGATTCGAACCCAGAACCTCTAGCGCGGCTGCTGCTCTACATTCTTCGCGTTACCAGCAAAACCATCTTTGCAATTTAAGTAAACCGAAAAAACGCGACTGAAGTTCGGCAGGATTTCGCTTCGCATGCAATGTACCTATTTTAAATGACGATGACACACCATGCCAAAATTTCGTCGCGTTTTTTGTACAGAAAATGCATTGCCGCCTTCGTTTTTCGCTTCGTTTGTTTATTATACACAAACAGGCCGCCCTAGCTTCGCACGGGTGCCAACGGTTACACCCGCGTCCCAAGGAAACTACTTTCCGTACTGGGATAAAATATAGCCTATGTTACTCAGGGTGAATGTAGCTTTCCAATGGTGAAAGAATTTTTGAAATAGGTCCAGTAGTTTTTGATTTTATTCGTTACATAAAAAAAAAATCTATCCTCTTTTTATATTAGTGTAAATTAGTGTCGATAGTGTAGATGTAGAATTGTAGATGTAGACAAACCGTTGTCGCAGCAGGTCCAGTCAGCCTCGTTGATGTAGTTGCTGTTGGCCTCCTCCGGCCAGAGCTCCTGCACGGACGGGTTCTGGTATATCGTCTCCGTGGACTCGTTCCCGTTCTGTAAGTCGTACGAGCGGGTTTCGGGTTGTTGGAGGACCTGGGAATCAACATTTACTTAGCTTTACACACAATATACTTAGTAGGAATTTGAATTAAGGTATCAATCTTGTTTTAAAATAATTGTATTTTGTAAACCCTGGTTTCTTGCTGTTCAAAGATATTTAGGTCACAACATAAAATGTTGGGACTACTTGGATTCTGTTTTACTAAGTTTGAAAATTTATAACTATCGATTGTACTGATAAAGTACCATAAAAAAATTAACAATTGAAAAAAGGAGGATCGATGTAGCAGCGTTCTGAAGCCTAATTAAGAAGAATTAGGTATTTGCATATATCTCTGATTTCATAATAAACTTTCATATCAGGTTGCTACTAATTCATGGGGTAATTTCATAGTTAACCTAATTTTGAAGACAGTGTTTGCTCTAATCTCCACCTAACTCAATTAAATAAACACGTTAGAGCGTTGCGGGCTTTCCAGACTTTGAGTCATCGTGTAACTTGCGAATGTTACATAAATATTTCATAACAGATCCCACTGTATGTCTCTATTCAAGGATTATGGTCATTTTGTGACATTATGGCAATTACCAAAATCAGCGATTTAGAGTTTAGTCTCTACTAAACTCTACTCTAAACTAAAGTGGCCAAGCGCAAATTAAACCTAAGTCAAGAATCGAACCAACTACCTCCACTTATCTGTGCCTCCACGCTTATAGAGAGGCGGGGGCGATATGCATAATGTCTAGCGGAAAACAGCACTGTTTATGCTCTCAAAAAACTCAATTATTACAGGGTCAGATTTGTAAAAAGTATGAAGTGTTTGTAGCTATACGAGGGTTGTGTGTGATATTTAAAAGGTTTCAAATAAACAAAAAGTACAAATAAATTAAAAATGTTTTAGGAAGATACATAATATTTATTAATTACCTGATAATGAGCTCTGGTTCCCAAGAAAAACACAGCGCCTGAACCACCCGTTGAAGACATTGTTGGTATACTACAAAAATAAATAAAACGTTTTAAAAATTACACATACAAAAATCACTCTTAAAGTAGTCGTGAATGTCACGCCTTATTTTTGTTTTTTTTTTACGGATGCAAGTATTGCATTTCGGGAACGGAAATCATATTATTATTTCACGTTACTGTCAGTTATGATGTCCCAAATGTAAACAAAGAAATAAATATTTTGTTTTTAACGAATTATGCACCAAAGTAATTATAACTTTTCTCAGAGAATTAATAATAAATTAAAAAATGAAAATTTGATCGATACGGAACTATGAATCGGAAATATTTATTGCACACATAAAACTTCGGTAATATTTACCTCAAAATATTAATTTAACATTTATTAATTTATAACTTATTTTAATAAATTGGTTATTGAACAAGAAATCCTTTTTTTAGATTTCATAAATATTGTTAGTTCGTTGACTGACTTGGATAAGCAATGGTACGGTTTGACATTGTATTGACTTGCGCACTGCGCCAAAAAGGGTTGTCAGCCCTTGAAAAAAATATCCCTAATAATAATTGTTGTTGAAAGTTTTACAGAAATTATATTATTTAAATATCTGGTAAACGCACACAGCTAAGTTGATTTAAGGGTTACTATTATTTAAGTTTTAAATTAAAGAATACATTTTAGCGCCACCAATGTATTAACTTGTTCCTGTTTTTCAGTTTCAGAACTAAGTGCATGCTTAACAGAGGGTTGCTTTCCTTACTTAGCAAACGGAGGGTGCACCCTCTGCGTAGCAGTTTGATTAATATTCAACAGATGTCGTTACAATCAGAACGTAAGGTTCTTTTCTGTATTTAATTAATAAAGACTACATCTTCCAAAACAAATAATAGTCTTCTGGTATGGTAAAATATTAAGTAAAAAAATTACAATAGGTTTGACTGATTCTAATAGTAGAAGGTGCAACTACTCCCACTGAAATAAATTCTTCTTTGAATGATGTACTTGGATACTCTACTACATCTCTATTTATAACTGTTATCTAGATGTGTAGTTATTAGGAAAAAATATTTTGCTTTATTGTAAGTTTTATTGTTACGAACAATTTATACATGTCATGGTCTAATTTTGTTAATAATAATATTATTTCTTATCCTTGTCCAATGCTGATTTGACCTAGTTCCTCACCTGATGAAATAATAGCCCGTCAGTCTGAAGTAAAGAAAAGAGGGTAATGATAATGATTTTCGAACGTACATGTTGTGTAATAGGATTTAATTATTAAAAAATGTGAATGTTTATGAATTAAGAAAATGTTAAGTGAAATCCTAGATTCCATGTGCAAAAAGAGGAGTCTAATTATCCACAACCGGTCCTGTAGCATCGTGGGCAAGTTCAAGCATTCGTCATTCTACAGCGTCGCGGGTATCCAAATACAGTCTAGCAATTACTTCTAGTCGACAGAATGGCAAATGTTGAAGTCTGTTCTTTATGCGACTGCAGATAAGGCTTAGATTTGAGTGATAGTGCAACGAGTGTCGCGGCTGCACTGCCGTTTCACCGTGTGGATACGGACTCCGTCGTTTCAGCGGTAGCTCAGCGTTTTATATTGAGGTGGTAGGGAAACTTTGATACCGCGATGTAGGTGTGTAGGTCAGTGTTAAGTACAGAGGCAGTATCTATAAAATCTCCACCTCCCCTAAAAATGTTATGTATTAAGAAAAAAACCTACTAAGGGAGAAGACGAAACAGTCTTGGAAGTCTAGCCAGAAGCCATGGAAGAAATTGTCTTCGATTTTGGCCATAAGCTACTGATTCGATTTCAAAGGTAGTCTGGAATCTTTGAGAAAAGATCCAGACCGTATCTATCACAAACTAAGAATAATCTACCTACAGTAGTTTTACAAGAAATACCTCCAAGAAAAAATAATCTACTCACACCTATCAACGAGTTTTTTCAATTTAGAGTTCTTACATACATGCAAAAAAGAAGTAGATGGCTTTCATTGATGTAATGATCACTTCCTTTTGGAATTAAGGACACAAGAAGTATCCTTCAAGTAGTATACTACTCAATGAAATAAAAATCTTTACCTAGATATAACAGCTCTCAGGTCAACAACGTCTCTACATACTCAAGTAACGCAAGGTGCTAAAACTAGTCTGTTAGACTGAAGTATCTGTCCGTGAAATACTCTGTAGTCTGGGCTGGTGAGAGGGGTAGAATCAGGTTTCTTCAATGGAAAGTTAAGGTTAAGCTGTACACATCTTTAATAGGACGTAAATATTCATTTTATTAGCGCAATAAAATTGCTGGAGTTATATTGAATTACACTAATTATTTATTAAACACTAATTATACACTTATTTATTATTTATTATTATACACTAATTTATAGTTTTATAATAATTTTATGTCATTATAATTTTAATATTCATATGTCTGCAAAGACCGATTTTGGCAGAACAAATAATAAAATGTGACCATGTAATTAACCTGAAATCTATGAATAAATAATTTGAATCTTTGAATCTTTGAAAGATGTTTTGAAGTAAAATCCAAGTAACTAATTTCAAAAGATTGATAAGAGTGAATTCTGAATCACTATTGATTCGTTTATTTAATTAATATGTTACTTACTTACTTATACTTATCGCTAACTTATTTGACCACTTTCGTGTAACCTAGCAATTTTCATATTTTAGAATAACTGATGATATAGGTATGCATAATTATCATGCATGATCTCTTTCGAATCAGATCATTAGAACAATAGATTGTGTACCTAACCCATTTAGTCGCATAATTGACAATTAACCTAATGCCCTTGAGTTCAATTCATTACGGCTTTAGGGGACATACATATTTCCGTAGAATTATGTCCTAATGTACAATTTGGCATTTGGTTGGGATGATCAGAGGATTATTCCTATGAGCCTGATTGCATGATTCCTCCAAACATCCCAATAGTGAGCTTATGCTCAATTGATTAAAATACGAACAAGTCTCTTGAATTTGGAACTCCCAATTAAGTATTAATCGTACGTAACTAATTACACATTAATAGATGGACAATATCGTAATTCTGTGACTCTACCTAAATTACTTTATCAAAGCATGTTTAGCATTTAAACCTGCTAGCTTAAGAATATTGACCTCCAGGCTAAAGAAGGCGGTAAACCACCTAAAACAAGCAAAGCCACGAACCAAAACAAGTGCGTCACAAAACTTTTCAGCGAACCTTGTACGTTTGTTGATGTCCATGCGCAGCGGTGTTCACTTGCCATCAGATGACCCACTTGTTCGTTTGCCTCCCTTCCATATATATAAATATAAAGAAAACATAACTTAATTTACCAGGCACTACAACTTCCCCTTAAGGCACTAAGTAGAGCATGTCGGTGGAACTGTGCCTGTGTGAGCCCATGCAGTAATATCAGAAGGCTGCAAATGTGTTGCATCGGATGCTCGTCGTGATAAGCTTACCGTGAAGTAGAAGTGCATGTTCGCAATGCATGGTCTAGTGAATTGAGTACCGGACTATGGTCTCGAGGTCCTGAGTTCGATTCTTGTGTCGGGCATTTGTGTTGGTTTGGCCGAACACAGCCCGGGGTTGTGGTCACTAATCCGCATCAAGAGTGGTTATTAAGCCACAGCCCACCTTTACCCTGCTGTGGAAATAGAATGTGCAAATGCCTTAAAGTAAAGACTTTATTACATGTTGATCTATGAAAGTGGGTTCTATAGGCCCAATTACTATTGATACCATTTAACTTTCCCCTGTGTTTTATTGTCCAACATAGTGCGTCAGCAATACGTCTGCCCAGTGCAGGTATTATGCAGCTGACTGATGATGAAAACTTTCTCTCCATTTAAACTCAGTGTCCCAAACATCAATAATGTTGACTAAAATGCTCATCAAACTAGTATGACAATGGTCAATTGGCTATCTCTACTTACATTGTAACAGCGATAATAACTCCGACGAGAGAGCAAGAGACGTTTGCTAGTGCGGCAAGTCACAATCTCTACTTACTCGTAAATTTTACCTAATGAAGTAACTCCGCAATATCAACTTACTCGTACTTGTTGATAAAGTAACTCAGCAGCAAACTTCATTACAATGATGGTTAAGTTTGTTGAGATGTCTTTAAATGAATAATAATAATCCCTCCTGGCTGTTTTAGTGATTTCTCCCAATGTTGAAGATCAACCAAATACGCAGAATATTTATTATACCTATTACAGCGCTGCATTTCGTGCGAGCGCACAGGTGCATTCTCCATTCCCTCTCTCTCATTGTTCTGTGCAATCTAACACGAGCGTAGAGAGACCAACGGTGACAAGACCATGCGCACTGAGGCTGAGGCACGGGGGTGTAATGTAGAGACAAACTGGGAATAAATGCCTAAGCTCATCAGCTTATTGTTACCTATGTATATCTAGGAGTATTTTATTGATTTTATTGTTATTATTTTTTTACTTGCAATAAGATGAAACAAAACACACCAAACACAGTAAAAATATTGTATGCGATGTTATATTGCGTATATTTATATTTATTACTATCAAATTATACAAGAAATATTTCCAACACGCTTTCAGCTCCCCACCAAAAACTCTACCTAGCACATTACAGGTATCCTAGGTTGTGTGTGACACTGACATCAACATGAGTGTTGTGTTATGTGCAACACACATTTCCGTATCGCACACTTCCGCGGTACAGACCGGCCCATCCCACTGACCGATCGGCTGCACTCTCGATCAATAACCTCACTTCGGTAAAGGTGCTCGCTCACTGTTGTAGTATAAACTTTATTTATAGCAGGTGGGCAAGTGGCTCTTACGGGTGACAAAAACTATATAAGAATTTCGTTTTGCCTGCCTTTTAATGGGGTTAGGTACTTTCTGTTATAGTTGTATGAACTTTATTTATAGAAAGTGGGCAAGAAGTACTGATGAAGATGCGAAATACCTAAAGGGTGACGAAAAATATATAAGAATTAAGTTTTGTCTGCCTTTTGATGGGGCTTTCTGTTATCACATGAAACATAGCTTTAATTATTATTTTTAAACGGAACTAAACGCGATATATCATTGTGTAAGTAGTACATACTTACTGCTTGACGTATCGGCTGTCTAAATTATTATAGAAACATAGCTCTACAATGCCACAGTGTTGCTATTTCGGGCCCCTATGTAATACTCTTAAGAGTGGTCTTCGGTACGATAGAGGAGAGGAACCACGGGACGAACAGCATTAATCCTAGTTAGTAAGTTCATATTCTTTTCCATGCCAACTTTCCAACCTTCTAAGTAAACAGACTACCTCCTCCCATCTAAACAACAGTCAAATGAGTGTATAAGCACCTTAGTAGAGCTGATTCTGCGCATGCGCTGACGTCACGTTTCCATCGAACGGTTCATCGCTGATGTCACTGGACGGCTGCAAGCGTGATAGAGCAACGGCTCTACATTAAAAAGCATCAGCCTATTAATATCCCACTGCAGAGCAAAGGCGTCCGTCATTTGAAATCATGTTTCCTTTTCAAAGGTGATGCTCTTCTTTTGCTTACCATCAGGCAGAGTAGAACCAACGTACACTATACAAAATAAATGGTGGCTTCATCACCACTACGCTTGTCAAATAAGGATTGGTGCTAACAGGCCAGGGCTGTCTACAGAACTTCAAGTAAACTGAGACACATTTTGCCCAACCCGGTAATCGAAGCAGGACCATGGAGGCTATACATTACAAAGGACAAGACTTTATGCAAACGTGTTTACAAACCAGTTTCAATACCACAAAAAACATTTCATCAACCCCTCTCGCATAAACCCGTCTTCATTCACAACGAGCCGCTCCGCGTAACGTCGCCGACCAATCAAAACTCTCGCCCTAGATCGTGCTATCGAAGTTTTTCTCCAACCTTAGTATAAATACGATTGAATTTGCTTCGCTAACGGGGAGTCCCATGCTACAATGGTCACTGGTTGTGGCGGGAGGCCAGTCCAAACTCCTGTCGTCTGAATATGTCGTCTTTAAGTCGTCATGTATGGGTTTAATATAAAATGCTAATAAAAATGTCAATCATTCTGTAAAATGAAAACGAGAGTTCTTCTCACACACACCTATGTAGCTGATTTGACTTCCTTTTATGTCGTTGAATGTTTTGGACGATCAATATTTGAAGAAACATATAAAATAATTTATATTTTGTTATGACATAGAAACTTATTAGGAATATTTGCTTGCTTCTGAGCTTTGTTGATATTATAAAGAGGAAATATTTGTATTTTGTATGAACTTAAGGAATAAAATGTAAACAACTGAACCGATTTTTTTTCAATTATAACACTACTTTGTTACGGTGTTTTCGATTGATGACCTACTTTAAGCAACTACCACAGAGGATATCGTAGGTTCATTGCCTTGTAAATAAACATCGACGCCCATGAAAATATCTATTACTTTTACTTATTGTTTGCGGGTATGTATGCAATGGTTATCGCCACCAAAAACTATGTAGATGGTTGATGAAGACCTAGTAGGAAAATAATGATCATGCTTATTAAGGAACTAAGGGGCTCTACAAATTCTACAATATAGAGTGCTTGGAACCAGATTTGCATTACCTACTTATATTGGTTGTAGCAAAGTTGCGTTTTTAGCTTGTTAAACAGAACGGTCGTAAGATGGCGTTATCCAAATATAACTTTACTCCGATGGTCTAGTGGTTTATATACCGAGACGAGGTCTCAAGGTCCTGTGTTAGATTCCCGGATCGGGAAAATTCGTGTTGGTTTTTCCGAACACAGACCGGGTTGGTGATCTAACCAACCTGCATTTGGCAAGCGTTGTGGTTAAGCCGAAACCCATCTTTGTAGCGAAAACGTGATTTCAAATGATGAAGGCGATTGCTCTACATTAATAGGCTGCAACCATACTTTTACTAACTTCATATAAAGTTAGTCTACAACATTACATATTTATCTACAAATAATAAAACTGGGCCAGACAAACTAAATATGTATCAACATGATAAACATTGGCCACTTTACACGGGTCAAGGTTAGTAGAGTCCCTTCTTCAAGAACATGCAAAATAACTGCTAACACGTTTTCATTCATTAAGTCTGAGGTCAAATGTACTTGGATCAATACTATTAAACGATAACTGCTGATAATATTGCGAATATTGGCTTTTTATATCATATATGCATCTATTTTGACTATGATGTAAAAGCAAAATGAAGGTATGTTACCTACTTCTAATGAAAGTTTTCTACTCCATATTGAGTTTTATTGTAAACAATTTTTTTTACTTGATATCATTAGATGTACCTATCAAAAGTTTGACTTATACGACTCTACATACAATTTAAACATCCTTAGTTTTTTGAAAATATTTGAAGCCCACATTGTGTAGGCAATTTTTATTAAAGTGCTCTACATTTTAATTTAATTTATATTAAATATTGTCGTTTTGAAAATACATTGTAATAATACATGTAAATACAAAAATTCTAATTTTGTGTGCTCTACATTTTCATTCCACTATAATATATATTTTTGAGAAAACTCTACATTCAAAAAAATCGTTCTCGTCTAAGAATATTTTTTATAATTATAAATAATAATGAAATAAATGATTGAAATGATAAAAACCACCAATAAATGGATGGAAATATGATTTACAACAACAAAAGAGAAGGTCAAATCAGCTACTATCGTGTGGGTGAGACCTAAGTCTCTCTTTATCATTTTCTTGACGTATTTGACATTATTTTACCATATATGATTGCTTTAACGCTTCAACATATCTGATGGCAAGGAATTAGACCGGATCCCTGCCAGCTCCGGCTCACGTAGTAGCTACGGACCTCCCGACGACATTGCCATTTCTATCGTATATATACTCAGCGGCGAGAAAAACTCTACCATCGCGATGCAGGATTGAAAGTTGCTTGATTTTTTACAACAACTTTATCCCATTACATTCTTAAAAAAACATATTCAATACATGTAGCTTCTCGAACTCTATCATTCAATACATTTTAATTAAACAAAAATGTTTTATGATTAGAATAAAACAACTTTATCAAAATTCCATGGTCGTAAATAGCGTTTGTATGTGTGAGAAAGAGACAGGAATAGTTACAAAGCTCATTTCGTAAAGCATCGCAACGTTTGACATCTGTGCTCTATATTTTATACTCTTGGCTCTACCAACTCTACATTATGAATTGATTTCAAGAGCGGGACAGACACTACTACTCTGAATGCAAGAGTGAAAAGGATAAAAGTAATGTGGGACAGTACTGTTTAGGTTACGCCCATTTTAAATTGATAGTCAAAAGTAGTCCACCACTTCAATTAACTAAATATTTAATAATAATTTATGTGAAAAAAAATCCAAGCTGCAAATAATATTTAGGTTGATATAAAGAGTATTGATATTATTAAATTCCTGAAAATAAGGGAAGCAGTTTTTTGTCTGCGGCAACACCGGCCGCCATATTAAAATGGATTCTTCGATATTTCTGAAAGGAAAGGAATCAATTTGGTGAATGGCGCATATTATTCGCAGTTTAGGAGTGTTATTTAGTCTTTAAAACATTTTGTTGTGGTGAATTAACACTTGTGTACCGTGATTTGTGTTGAAACATTGTTGCCAACAAATTGGTTGTGAGTATTGTTGCAATAACCATAAAATAAAATCGAAAATAGAAACACCGAAATTGTAGTGTTGCAAGAAAAATCGTTCAATTTCATTAATTTTGACGTTTGCAGTCGGCTGATTTCAATAACATTGAATTTTTTCACTCTAAAACTTTAATTCGTGTGCAATTATTAATGAAAATGACTGGTTTCACCCAAAATTCCTTGGTATGTAATGTAACCTACGGTCGTTATTTCCACCTTCTATGTTTATGTAGGTACGTGGTAATTTATCGATGAAAACTCTAGAAATAAAATTTGTTCAATTAAATAAACATTCATCGGTAAAAAATGATAAATCATTAATTATGAATTTTAATCAAGCACTTAATTTACCGTTAAGACGGTATTCCATCAACAGAATGATTTATCTATTTCATATTTTACAATATATAACTCGTGCGTACGCACAGTTATTTAATGTTCTTCCATAATACTTCATTTTTAATCGTAAAAATACTGTGAAATTGACTTTTACTAATGTCTCTAAACAATTTTAATATTTAGGCTGATTCCTATTAGTGCCCTGGGCATAATGGGCATGTGCCCAGAGCCCCACAATCAAAAGGGGCCACCCAGACCCTGCACAATTACCAAACCACCATGAGGAAACCTGCACATTCCAATAGTTTCTGACTTAAGTTCAGTTAGATCTGAATGTGTGACCATGATCCAATTTGTCTGGTTTAAAGTCCCGCACAGAAACGGGATAAACGCTAGGAGGATAAGGAATAATAATACATAATCAGTAATGTTTATGAATATTGTTTTATTCATTACAGAATCAGAGTACTCAATCATGTCTGAATCGGACTGCCATGATGTCCCAGTGGAGGAGCTTCCGGGGCCATCGGAGACGCAACTGTTCTCCGCAGCTTACAATAAAGACGGTAAGAATTTAACATGCATTAGGTTTCAGGTTAGGTTAACGGGGGAGTTTTCCGCACTTAGCCTCTAAGATGCGCCATTGTACCGGATAACCTAGAGTCTAGAGACAAAGGAAAACTGTTACCTTGTCTGTTACCTTATTTATTTTTTCTTACACTTGTGGCTTACATACTGCTTATACCCTTATTCAAACCACTGAGCTCCAGCCAGAGGTCCAGAACTCTCGCGGCATTGCATTACATGCATTAGAGACTTTTTGTATTCCTAATACACTAATAATGTTGCGTCTCCATATTTATTTATTACAGGTCAACTGCAAATTGTGGAAGTGACACCATTTGATAAAGGAGACCGAGTAAGTATTTGCCTGCCTAGTATTTAATCATTTAAAAATAAAACTTGTTTAAACCCTAGACCTTGCCCTCATTATTAAGATTCCTGGTTTATCCCATGAGTTTAAGATAATATCCCTCAGGCCGTATTCGGCCATGGCGGCCAATCTTACAATCAGCCAGGTTCGCAGGATATATTATAGCGCACAAGTGAGTGCGCAAGCACAGGTGCACTCCCTATTCCCTCACTCTCATAATTCGGTGGGACAGCAATCTGACACAACGGTAGAGAAATCAGGCGCAGGACCAATGGCTTAACCATTATCTAATGAATTTTTCTTTTTTAATAATTTTAAAACATAGTTAAGGTATAATAATACCTATTTTTGTTATTTTCAGGTGGAAGGAACTGATATGCCAGTGTTGGAAGCGGAAGGTGACACAACTAAATATGTGCAAGTTGTCAACTCGGATAAATCAATGATGCAACTGGACCTGCTCAATTTAACTCTGGTTAGGTGAGTGAAGAAAAACATTTAAAGTCAATATTGCATTCATATATCTATAATTTTTAAAATCTTAAACAAAGAAAAATTCATCTGATCTTAGATGGCTCAGACGGGAATCGAACCCAGCGCCTCTTGCAATCCGGGCAAGTGCTCAGACAGACAGACCGACAGACAGACAGTCAGACCGACAGACAGACAGTCAGACCGACAGACGACACACAGTCAGACAGACAGACAGACAGACAGACTGACAGACTGCCAGACTGCCAGACACACAGACCGACCCACAGACCGACAGACCGACCGACATATAGATAGACAGAGTTACTTTAGCATTTATAATATTAGTAGGGAATTAGGATATTAATTTCTAACCAATATTGTTTTATGCTCAGATGTGACGATGGTGGGGAATCATACAGACTCGTTTCCAACGGAGAAGCTGGGGACAGCTCAACCGAGGCAACGGTCACCTGTGTGCTCCATTCCAGTGATAATGAAGGTAGGAAGAACTAACAGGAATAGCCAGATACTCCTTACGGAAGACTAAAATCAAAATAAAACTATTCTTTTATTTTGCTTTTGATTTTTAAAAACGCCATAAAGTGTCTTACTCAAACGAAAACAAACTAATACAATAGATACTAAATAGCGTCTTCTTTTTGTAAATACATAAGTGTTTTGACAGAAGAATTTGACATTGAGGGTAGAAGTTTCGAAAATGAGTCACTAGATGGCAGAGTCATCGCTACGCACGGTGCCTATAGCCTGATACTTTACTTTTTATGTGTCAACATTCCTATAGCTTCTGTAAACTTTAACCAATCCAATTTCTACCAGAAGCGGAGAACAGTGAAGCGTACGTCAAAGTTGACTGGGAGCAGGGCCCGCTGGTGTTCCTGCAGTCCGACCCGCCGCCCGACGCGCAGGCACAGGAAGCACAGGCGCAAGCACAGGTGCAGCTGCAGGCACAGGCACAGGCACAGGCACAGGTGCAGACACAGGCACAACCCAAGGAGAGTAAGCAGGTGAGATATGAGCAGGGCCCGCTGGTGTTCCTGCAGTCCGACCCGCCGCCCGACGCGCAGGCACAGGAAGCACAGGCGCAAGCACAGGTGCAGCTGCAGGCACAGGCACAGGCACAGGCACAGGTGCAGACACAGGCACAACCCAAGGAGAGTAAGCAGGTGAGATATGAGCAGGGCCCGCTGGTGTTCCTGCAGTCCGACCCGCCGCCCGACGCGCAGGCACAGGAAGCACAGGCGCAAGCACAGGTGCAGCTGCAGGCACAGGCACAGGCACAGGCACAGGTGCAGACACAGGCACAACCCAAGGAGAGTAAGCAGGTGAGATATGAGCAGGGCCCGCTGGTGTTCCTGCAGTCCGACCCGCCGCCCGACGCGCAGGCACAGGAAGCACAGGCGCAAGCACAGGTGCAGCTGCAGGCACAGGCACAGGCACAGGCACAGGTGCAGACACAGGCACAACCCAAGGAGAGTAAGCAGGTGAGATATGAGCAGGGCCCGCTGGTGTTCCTGCAGTCCGACCCGCCGCCCGACGCGCAGGCACAGGAAGCACAGGCGCAAGCACAGGTGCAGCTGCAGGCACAGGCACAGGCACAGGCACAGGTGCAGACACAGGCACAACCCAAGGAGAGTAAGCAGGTGAGATATGAGCAGGGCCCGCTGGTGTTCCTGCAGTCCGACCCGCCGCCCGACGCGCAGGCACAGGAAGCACAGGCGCAAGCACAGGTGCAGCTGCAGGCACAGGCACAGGCACAGGCACAGGTGCAGACACAGGCACAACCCAAGGAGAGTAAGCAGGTGAGATATGAGCAGGGCCCGCTGGTGTTCCTGCAGTCCGACCCGCCGCCCGACGCGCAGGCACAGGAAGCACAGGCGCAAGCACAGGTGCAGCTGCAGGCACAGGCACAGGCACAGGCACAGGTGCAGACACAGGCACAACCCAAGGAGAGTAAGCAGGTGAGATATGAGCAGGGCCCGCTGGTGTTCCTGCAGTCCGACCCGCCGCCCGACGCGCAGGCACAGGAAGCACAGGCGCAAGCACAGGTGCAGCTGCAGGCACAGGCACAGGCACAGGCACAGGTGCAGACACAGGCACAACCCAAGGAGAGTAAGCAGGTGAGATATGAGCAGGGCCCGCTGGTGTTCCTGCAGTCCGACCCGCCGCCCGACGCGCAGGCACAGGAAGCACAGGCGCAAGCACAGGTGCAGCTGCAGGCACAGGCACAGGCACAGGCACAGGTGCAGACACAGGCACAACCCAAGGAGAGTAAGCAGGTGAGACAGACATTCACATGTGTAGCAACAGCTAGAGCCGCAGCCACAGACGGAGCTATAGCGTAAGGGGCTGTCCATTTTATGTCATGTTTTTTGGCAACTTTAACCCCGCCTGAGGTGATACATGGTGAGGTTCAAGACACCCTTACCCCCCCCCCCCCCGCCTCTGAACCCCTACACTTCACGGTTATTTTTAGTCCCAACCTACTAAGAAACATAGGTGGGTAAAGGCACCGTGCAGAAACTATAGAGTGCGTTATAACCCCGATTTTTTAGTAGAATTTGACATTGAGGGTAAAAGTTACGAATATGAGCCACTAGATGGCAGACTAAGGCACCGTGTTTTTCCGTGGTTTGACCGTAGAATTACCGACATTGTGAGTAAAAGTTTTGAAAATGAGTCACGAGGTGGCAGAGTCATCGCTACGCACGGTGCTTATTTATTTATTTTTATTATTAAATGCAGGTTTTAAGTATCATTGAGTATTTCACACTTGATAAAAGTAATTATTTTTAGAAGCCAATCAACCTTCCCACTGTGTTTTAGTGACTAGTTGTTGAAATTATTTTAAATTATTATCTGTATTTTTTTGTTCTAGCCTCCAAAAATATCACCGACAGAGATTTTAGAGAAGGCGAAAGCGTTACAGAAAGCAAAGTGAGTGATGTTCTCTATTTTTTTATTTAAATATCATAGTATAGAGTATTTTTTATCGTATTACATATCCCTTCAGCAGTTTTGTTCATTGTTTTGCAAAAAACTCAAATAGAAAAATTGAGTAAGCACATCAGACTTTAACAAGCTAAATACTTATAAAGAATGAAAAAAAAACTTGTAATTTTTATAAGATTGAAAACAAAAGCAAATATTAATTTTCTTAATTTTTGTCGTTATATAACATATGTAATATGGACGTCAACATTATGCAATGTTGCACTGCCCTACCCAGGGCACGCAAGTCTGTATCAAATTGTATTTTATTTATTTTTAAAATTATTAACAGAAAAATTCATCTAATTTCAGGCTCTGGTACAGGCCATGTATTATATATTGTATTTTACTACCATCTCCAGACAACAAATCCTCCAGTCACAACCGACAGCGGTGACCAAGGGTCGCCGCGGTCGCAAGCGCAAGTCCGACCTGCCCCCCCCCCACGAGCTGCTCTCCTCGCCCAACTTCAAGCTGTTCCTGTACTCGTGCAAGCTGTGCGCCTTCAAGTGCAACGCGATCAAGGAGATGACGCAGCATAAGGTATGACAAGAGTCCTCTGCTGGAGATCCGTATCCGTATCCGCGGATATCAACTTAAAAAAACACCGAATATCCGTTTACGGATCCGTATCCGAAGAGTTTGACACCGGATATCTGTTTTCGGATTCGTATCAGCGGATCTTGACATCGAATATCCGTTTTCGGATCCGTATCCGCGGATCTACATATTTAGCGATCCGGTACATCACTCGTGCATAGCCTACAGGCTACAGGCTGCGGGCTATAGGCTACAGAATAGAAGAGATAGGCTAGACAGTAGATACTACAGATCAAGGGCTCCCCTACTGACTTCTGGCGACCTTACTCACCAGCAGAAACATAGCACAACTGTGGCCTTTTGTAACCCCAGCATATAGGCTACAGGAGACAGGCTAGACAACATACGACAGACTAAAGGCTCTGCAACTACAATACATTTTCGGATCCGTATTCGCGGATCTTGACACAGAATGTACATTTTCGGATGTACATTTTTAGCGATCCGCTACGTCCCTAGCATAGCCACAGGCAGCGGTGGGGGGGGGGGTTCAAATAATCAAGTCATAATGGGGTCTTGGATGATGATGATGATGATGGTTTCAATCAATAAAAATAATAAGACTCGTGTTTTACCCTTTTAAAATCCCCATCTCATAATAATAATAATGATAATGCTACCCATTGTAATAGACTCTCGTCCACAGGCGGTGGAGCACAGCGGCGGCGCGGGCGGCAAGTGGCGGCGCGGGGCGCCCACCGCGCTGCAGTGCGCCGTCTGCCCGTACAGGGGCTCTGCGCACTCGCAGGTACGTACAGAGAGAGACATAGACGTATAGGCAGACACACAAAGGCAAACACAGAGACACATAGGCTCAGTTGGGGAGCGCATGGGGGTTAAGGCCGGTAACACATCAACGATACCTCTGGTGTCGCGGATGTCCATGGGCGGCGGTGATAGCTTACCATCAGGCGACCCGCTAGCTCGTTTGCCGTCTCTGATATAAACAAAGGCGCACAGTTGATAGACACAGAGACACATAGACACACACAGACAGACATAGAGACATATAGGCACACTTACTGCGCACTCGCAGGTGACCATAGTCACGAACAGAGAAACATAGACACATACAGACACAGAGACATATAGGCAGACATAGTTACACACGCAATCACCAGATAACGAGATCTATACGTACAGGGGCACTTCGGACTCTCAGGAGACGGTCATAGCCACTAGCAGAGACACCGACAGATATAGGCGCACACAGGCAGACTCAGAGACACATAGACACCCGTAGGCAGGCACAGAGAACAGAAAGAGAGAAAAAGACAGACACGCACACATCAGACGTTAGCAACATACTAACAAGTATTATCAAATACCTATAAAAAAGCACATATTCATAGTATTCAATTTAATAATAATTAAACTAAAAGATTTTTTTTCTTTCACAGTTAATGAAACACATTCAAGAACAGCACACAGATCGATTTAGTGAGTATCAATTTATTTTATTACTCATTAATTTAAAATACCTAGTAGAAATATAACACTATCTTGGTTTGATGTTCAGTAGAATGCCCAAAGGTTGCTTTTTTATTTTCGAAAATATTTAATTATAAACGGTAGACCCATTTGATTATTATGAACCTGTATTGTTTCACAGAAGTGTCTTTAGACACGGACGAAGTAGCAGCGGCGGATGTCTTAGTATGCGGCGCGTGCGGCTACGAGTCTTCGTCGCGAGCTCTTTTCCGCGCGCACATCCAGTGCGTCCACGGCGTGAATGCCTGCTGACGCGGCACTAGGTACGTAGCACTGACACATGTCGTAGCATTGCACGTAGCACTGGTAAACGTCGTAGCATTGCGCATAGCACTGGTAAACGTCGTAGCAAGCGCTGACAGCGGGCGTAAACTACGAGTCTTCGTCGCGAGCTCTCTTCCGCGCGCACATCCAGTGCGTGCACGGCGTGAATGCCTGCTGACGCGGCACTAGGTGCGTAGCACTGACACACGTCATAGCATTGCGCGTAGCACTGGTGAACGTCGTTGCTTTGTACGTAGCACTGATGCACGTCGTATCAAGACACAGCACTAGGAGCGTAGCACTGGGACACGTCGTAGCATTGCACGTAGCACTGGTTAACGTCGTAGCATTGTACGTAGCTCTATTGCACGTAGTATCAATACACAGCACTAGGTGTGTAGCACTGTGACACGTCGTAGCTCTGCACGTAGCACTGACACACGTCGTAGCATTGCACGGAGCACTGACACACGTCGTAGAATTGTACGTAGCACTGGCACACGTCGTAGCATTGCACGTAGCACTGGCACACGTCGTAGCATAGCACTGACACACGTCGTAACATTGCACGTGTGTAGCATTGGTAAACGTCGTAGCATTGCGCGTAGCACTGGCTCACGTCGTAGCATTGCGCGTAGCACTGGTATGCGTCGTAGCATGGTTCGTAGCACTGATGCGAATACATAGGCCGTATACAGAAAGAAATCTGACAACTTATAAGCGCTTACAAGCGCTTGTCAGCGCTGGTCCGTTACACAGAAAGGAAGCAGGTTTTAAATGACAGCGCCCAGCGCTGACCAGCGCTTGTTGAAGCTTGTCGGTGTTGTGTGTGTTCATATATTTTCCTATTTGCGCGGGTTATAAGCTTATAAGTTTCCAGCTTTCTTTCTGTATACGGCCATATACGTCGAAGCAAGCAACCGTGGCTGGTGTGAGGCTATTTTATCATGGGGGGGGGGGATTCACAATTGTCTTCCTGAATTGCTTATTATGCATAGTTTTGTCAGTAATAATAATGAAATGTGTATAAAAATGTAATTTGATTAAACATTTTTGTTGTTCATTTTTCAGGTCTGTCGAATGGACTCTATTGGAAATTGTATCTCGCTGCTAGCCGAGGAATGTGTTCACGTATCAAAATTGACGATATTCTGAAGACTTTATTTTTATCAATACTTACTTACTTACTATAGTAGCGCTGCGAATCTAAATGAGTCTTGGCCTCCAATAATAATTTTCTTGGAGCTCGCGCAAATCAATACTACTTAAATATTAATTGCGATTATTTACTTGAGAAATTCGCAGTTGATCTTAAATGAAACATTTTAAGTATAAAATAATTGATTTTGAAGCAAACCCATGAAATATCAGGGTGAGGAAATTCTTAAAATTAATTAGTTGATATCAAAATCATTAAAATCTTAAAAGGAAGACTATTTTATGAATGTGTGTGAATCAATCTTTTTTTTTCTACTTTTTATTGAATGGAAGCAAATAGAAGAATTTATCGTAAATTTTTTCATAAGTTACTTAATTTTTTACTTTAAAAAAATGCTGTGTAATGTGTAAAAGGGTCGTTAATGTGTTGTGTGCATTTCAAAAACTGTGATAGAATATCGATAAATAAATATATACTTGAATGAACAACACAACTCCATTTAGCCCTACAAGACAAACTGAGCTAATTTTGAATTTATTTGCCAATTTAGCCCCAAAGGCTAACTAACCTATTTCTAAAGATTTCTAAACGTCCCCGAAGTAATATTATAAAGATATCGCGTATTTTCAATCTGGTGTCTTTTTACACTAAAATATATGTTAAAGTCAATCAGGGTAATAGGGGTGTTGACACATTTAAAAATTAATTTCACAACACTTTTATTCAAAAAGAAGACGCTTTTAGCACTTAATGTATTGGTTTGTTTTCGTTTATACGTAAGATTGGGATATTTAATTAAAATACATAGTTAATTACTCAGTTGACTTCAAAAATAGTGACGTTATAGTTTGCTATTCGCATACAAACTCGGATCTCGTGACTCAGGCGGGAATCGAACCCAGCGCCTCTTGCAATCCGGGCAAGCGCGCTGACCACTAAGCTACCGAGACCGTTAGTAGACCTGACGAATTTCTCATTGTTATTTGCTTAACGCTAAGAATGCCTACCTATACCTAGCATTTAAATATGCTAAAATAAAAATATACAAAAAGTTCCATAGTTTGATATCGTTTTGACAGTTAATAAAAGTAAGGCAAATGACTGGCGGTGTCAACAACCCTACTCCCGGTTTCTAAGGCAGGAAACTTAAAACCTGTTAATTGGTACTTTAACAATTGAATCAGTTCTTAACAGTAAAGAAATATTTTCTCGTTTTACCATTACAAAGAAAATCCATGTGTACTGATTAACACTTTTGTGATTTATAGATATATGTTAATTTATTAAGCTTTAAATATACTCTTGTAAGATATGATTGAGTTTTATTATTATATTTTCAATTTTTATATTTTCAATTTAGGTTTACCTAGTGGATGTAAATAATGGAATATCATAATAGAGTAAGATCCCAGAGCCCCTACACTTACGTCATTTTAGCAAAGCTGAAATTTTGGACGAAACTACATATTTTGTAATTTGAAATATAAAATTGAGAATATCTCGAAAACGGTGCGTCGTACGTGAAATCTGATAGAAATTTTGATCCCCCTTAATGAAACCCCGCCAGATATTTTAGATCTACCCGATGAGGTCATCCAAAAAGGTCAAGGTCGGGGTTGACTTTAATGGCCCAAGGAAAGTGTCTGGCAAAATTGGTATTTTCTTCAAAGATATTGGAAGAAAACGACCGATGGCGCTAGTGTGCGGACGCCTTTATGTTTGCTTTATAAGATGAAGAGTAACGTCAACCTCGACCTTGACCTTTTTGGATGACCTCATCGGGTAGATCTAAAATATCTGGCGGGGTTTCATAAAGGGGGATCAAAATTTTTATCAGATTTTACGTACGACGCATCGTTTTCGAGATATTGTCAATTTTATAAATTAAATTAAATTACAAAAAATATGTAGCATCGTCCCCTTACAAAATCAGCATTAGACAGCATTCTAAATAGAAATATTCAAAGTGAGAATTAGCTGTGTTTCTTAATATGTATAATGCCATGATAGCGTTTTGTGGAATTATTTTATTAATAAAGCCCTAAAATAAACGAATGGCTAATACCCTAACAAGAAAAAAGTCCTGGAGCCCTTTTGAAACCCTAGGATGCAGTCTATGTGTTTTAAAAAATGCATAATTTAGTTAAGAAATACATAATTTTAGTTGCACCCGTGCGAAACAGGGGTTGGTTGCTAGTAAGGCGATTATAAGTAAAAGAAGTAAATAAAATACAATATCACTTAATACCATTTACTCCTCCAATAAATCATTGATTAAAACGTTGACATTCAATTTCATACACTTATACTCTTTGTACAGCGCATACAATCATCATCATCATCATTTATAATATTTAAATCATCATCATCACCATTACACTATCACCTAAATCTATGTCATTCCTTATTTTCATACAATGCGGTTATAAAAAACTGTAAAATCTTATACTCAGAGACATACAACTTTTAGGATTAGCAATAGAGGTTATTCTAATATTCACACAAGTTTTTTTCTGCGTCTTTAAGATTCCCGGTTTATCCCATGAGCATTTAATCGGGATAAAAATTATCTTCTCATCCTAAGTCAGCCCGTACCCTGTCTGTATACCAAATTTCATCAAAATCCGTTCAGTAGTTTCAGCGTGATTGACGGACAAACATTTTAAGACTTGATCTATACAGTCGTGTCAGATTGCTGTCCCACCGAACTATGAGAGTGAGGGAATAGGGAGCGCACCTGTGCTTGTGCACTGACTATTATTATTATTGTGCAATATTTAATGAAATAACCTCTATTGTCAATCATAAAATTAGCATCAACGATGAATTTTTAAGTCAGATTTTAAATATTTTACAAGATTTTAAACTCACTGTAATTGAACAAATAAATAAACCTCTTTTATATGAAGATGACTCACAAAGATCTATAGATAAGTTATTTATACTTTTATAACATCATTAATTACAAAATAAAAAAAATTGCAACAACAAAATATAAGTTTCTAATTTACAATTAATGGATTTACTAAAACTTAATTGCGGCCAACATATTTAGAATGTACGGGAATATCATTTAACCATGGTATATGCAGTGATCAAGTTAATTCTAGTTAAAAACTCTTTGAAATGAGTCAAATACATGTAAATGAGATTTATTTATTGTTCAATATTAATTAATTATATTTAGGCACGGACAGTATCCTTGGCTTACTAAATGTATAATAATAGCTTTCAACAAGACCTGGAATAATAAATGAATAAAAAATAAAATGATATATTATATATGCATATTCTACATCATTGAATAAATGAGTTTGATTCTTACACAAGAATCAATTTCATATATCTTCTTGATACTACAGGAATCATTAATTTACTTCTTGATTTTATAATGGCTTGGCATAGTTAGGTTTGTAATGAAAAATCGAGCTTTTTATATTATAGACTAGATAACTTTTTTACGGATAAGAAGAAAAATATAAAATTAATTTATAAATGTTCTATTAGCGATTCGAATGCTTGATTTCTAGCCCAGTTTTGTATAAAGATGGTTATTTTTATAAAATAAGAAAGTTCAACATCTTAGATTGAGCCCAGATCCTGTAAGATATGACTTATAATTTATTTTCTAAAACCACAACACAATCGAATATTTTATTAAATGACACTGTTAAAACTTATAACCTTCAGTAAGCCAAGACCAACTGTATTTCTACACTCAGATTAATGAATACCATAGATGCTCCCTATGTCACGTTTGAGTGTCTTCACCAAAACTTCAAAAATTCTCCTAACTTTGCACATTATTCTGTTTCTCACAATAGAAGACGACGGCCACGCGATAATGAAGTCATCCCACTTGACTGTTTAGGCGGCGGTAGTACGTGTGTCTGCTATCTTGCTCTATCAAACGTGATTCACAATAAGGAGAAAAAGGATAGCATAACTGACAAATTATTCTCTGCATCTAAAGGCACCGTGCGTAGCGATGACTCTGCCATCTCGTGACTCATTTTCAAAACTTTTACTCTCAATGTCGGTAATTCTACTGTCAAATCACGGAAAAACACGGTGCTATTCTGCCATCTAGTGACCATATTCGAAACTTTTACCCTCAAATCCAAATATGGTTGGGAAGGGAGAGGAATGTCATCGGTGAAGGTGATCGTTAGTATAAAGGGGCCCCTTAAACCTACACGCTGGGTCGAAAGTCCCAGGCACCGACTGACATTCCTCTCTGTTCCACGCGATGGACCCGGCACCCGCACGGAGAATCCATGGATAGCTAAGAAGTTCGTCTCATAAACCACAGAAAAAAAAATCGGGATTTTAGCGCCCTCTATAGTTTTTGCACGGTGCCTATTGGTATTCGTTAAACTGAGTTCTAAACGTATGTAAGTGGCGCCACCTGTCGTCGTTTACGGGCACTTCCGCTCGAGTTGTCCCTTGCCGCCTTCGTCGTACTCCTGCGAAGATATCCACATCTGCTGGAAGGATCCTATCGACGCTAAGATGGAACCACCTGAAAAAGAACAAATTGAAGATTAAGATGTGATTTAAAAAAATCTGAAACGATGAATGGCATCAGGACTTAACTGTTTCAAGAATTACTAAAACTCATTTTACTTTATTCGACCGTAGTTCTATAATAATTTCAATAATATAATTTTGTGCTTTACATTTTAGCAAGGTAATGCATAAAATGCATTTGAAAATGTTGCTATATGGAAATCAAACATTCCCTTAAAGTAAAAAATACTTCTGCATAGCGGGTAATCTGGCTGGGGGACCGAGGTCCTTACAACATACACTGTCTTGGTGTAGTCGTGAAACTCTGCTAGCGCGATGTAGGTTTGTATTGAAATATCGCAGTTAGTATGCGGGTGCGTGTTAGCACCATCTATTAAGTAGTTTCCGAACTACTACTTCGTATCAATGTTTTGTCAAATTGCAATTTCCCAACGAGGTAATATTAAGGAGCTCTTGTGAGGGGGTTTTGTGGGGTTTTAAAGGCAGGCATCGGCATTTAGTGCAGTCTTCGATGTTCACGGGCAGCGGCGATCGATCTCCTACCATCAGGTGACCTTGCGCGTTCGCCTCTCTCTCAAATACTCACCAATCCACGCCGCAAATCTCCTCTCATTCGGCGAGGGCGCCGCGTGAGTCTTCAGCCGGTGCGAGGACGGAGCCCTAGCGGCCAGCTCCTTGGCCAGTCTCTCCAGCCAGCCGGTGAGCGCGGCGCCGCCCCCGCAGGCCACGACGTACGATATCAGACTAGTAACTCTTCATAACTGTTGTGCTCAACAATACTAACAATTGAGGAGCTCGATGGCGCAGTGGCTTGCTAAAGTTAAGCGACGTTCGCAGATGCCAGTCATCAGATGGGTGACCGAAAAATTTCTCGAGCTCCTCCGTGCTTCGGAAGGCACGTTAAGCCGGTGGTCCTGCGCCTGATCTCTCTACGGTCGTGTCAGATTGCTATCCCACCGAATTATGAGAGTGAGGGAATAGGGAGTGCACCTGTGCTTGCGCACTCACTTGTGCACCATAATATACCATGCGTACCTGAACTACCTGATCGGAAGGTCGGCCGCCATGGCTGAATACGACAGGAATGTAAATAAACTCACCAATCCAAGCAGCAAATCTCCTCTCATTCGGCGATGGCGCCGCGTGAGTCTTCAGCCTGTGCGAGGACGGAGCCCTAGCGGCCAGCTCCTTGGCCAGTCTCTTCAGCCAGCCCATGAGCACCATGTACGACATTAGAATAGTAAGCACTTCATAACTGTTATGCTACGTTTCTGCTGGTTAGTAAGGTCGCCAGAGCTCAGTCGGGGAGGGTGTGGGGTTCAAGATTCAAGCCTGGCACTGCATCAGCTACCTTTGAGGAGTTGCTGATGTGCTCGTTCACTGTGAGATGATCCTCCTATGTCAATAAACTAAGTAAATAGACTCACCAATCCACGCCGCAAATCTCCTCTCATTCGGCGAGGGCGCCGCGTGAGTCTTCAGCCGATGCGAGGACGGAGCCCTAGCGGCCAGCTCCTTGGCCAGTCTCTCCAGCCAGCCGGTGAGCGCGGCGCCGCCCCCGCAGGCCACGACGTACGACATTACACTAGCAGCACTTCATAACTGTTGTGCTATGTTTCTGCTGGTGAGTAAGGTCGCCAGAGCTCGGTTGGGGAGGGTGTGGGGTTCAAGCCTGGCACCGCATCAGCTACCTTCGTGGAGTTGTTGATGTGATCATTCACTGTTGGATGACCCTCCTATGTTATAGTTAATAAACTTACCAATCCACGCCGCAAATCTCCTCTCATTCGGTGAGGGCGCCGCGTGAGTCTTCAGCCTGTGCGAGGACGGAGCCCTAGCCGCCAGCTCCTTGGCCAGGCGCTCCAGCCAGCCGGTGAGCGCGGCGCCGCCCCCGCAAGCCACGACGTATAGTAGACTAGTAGCACTTTATAACTGTTGTGCTAAGTTTCTGCTTGTGAGTAGGTTCGCCAGAGCTCAGTTGCTGAGGGTGTGGGGTTCAAGATTCAAGGCCGGCACTGCATCAGCTACCTTTATGGAGTTTTTGATGTGAGTAATGAACCTCTTATAAGACAGTGTAGAAACTAGATAGACTCACCAATCCACGCAGCAAATCTTCTCTAATTCAGCCTATGCGAGGACGGAGTCCTAGCAGCGAGCTTTTTAGCGAGTCGCAGGTGGGTACGGTCGCCACAGCTTAGTTGGGGAGCGTTTGGGGTTTAAGCCAGGCACTTTGTGGAGTTGTAAATGTGATTCATGAACCTCTTATGAGACAGTGTAGAAACTCACCGATCCAAGCAGCAAATCTTCTCTCATTTAGCCTATGCGAGGAGCGGCGAGCACTTTAGCGAGTCGCAGGTGAGTACGGTCGCCAGAGCTCAGTTGGGGAGCGTTTGGGGTTTAGGCCAGGCACTTTGTGGAGTTGTTGATGTGAGTCATGAATCTCTTATGAGACAATGAATAAACTCACCGATCCAAGCAGCAAATCTCCGCTCATTCGGCGAGGGCGCTGCGTGTGTCTTCAGCCGGTGCGAGGACGGAGCCCTAGCCGCCAGCTCCTTGGCCAGGCGCTCCAGCCAGCCGGTGAGCGCGGCGCCGCCCCCGCAGGCCACGACGTACGACATGAGACTAGCAGCACTTCATAACTGATGTGCTCAACAATACTAACGATTGAGGAGCTCGATGGTGCAGTGGCTTGCTAAAGTTAAGCGACGTTCGCAGATGCCAGTCATCAGATGGGTGACCGAAAAATTTCTCGAGCTCCTCCGTGCTTCGGAAGGCACGTTAAGCCGGTGGTCCTGCGCCTGATCTCTCTACGGTCGTGTCAGATTGCTGTCTCACCGAACTATGAGAGTGAGGGAATAGGGAGTGCACCTGTGCTTGCGCACTCACTTGTGCACCATAATATATCATGCGTACCTGATCGGAAGGTCGGCCGCCATGGCTGAATACGGCGGGAATTAGTAAATAAACTCACCAATCCAAGCAGCGAATCTTCTCTCATTCGGCGAGGGCGCCGCGTGAGTCTTCAGCCTGTGCGAGGACGGAGCCCTAGCGGCCAGCTCCTTGGCCAGTCTCTTCAGCCAGCCCATGAGCACCATGTACGACATTAGAATAGTAAGCACTTCATAACTGTTATGCTACGTTTCTGCTGGTTAGTAAGGTCGCCAGAGCTCAGTCGGGGAGGGTGTGGGGTTCAAGATTCAAGCCTGGCACTGCATCAGCTACCTTTGAGGAGTTGCTGATGTGCTCGTTCACTGTGAGATGATCCTCCTATGTCAATAAACTAAGTAAATAGACTCACCAATCCACGCCGCAAATCTCCTCTCATTCGGCGAGGGCGCCGCGTGAGTCTTCAGCCGATGCGAGGACGGAGCCCTAGCGGCCAGCTCCTTGGCCAGTCTCTCCAGCCAGCCGGTGAGCGCGGCGCCTCCCCCGCAGGCCACGACGTACGATATTACACTAGTAGCACTTCATAGCTGTTGTGCTCAACAATACTAACAATTGAGGAGCTCGATGGCGCAGTGGCTTGCTAAAGTTAAGCAACGTTCGCAGATGCCAGTCATCGGATGGGTGACCGAAAAATTTCTCGAGCTCCTCCGTGCTTCGGAAGGCACGTTAAGCCGGTGGTCCTGCGCCTGATCTCTCTACGGTCGTGTCAGATTGCTGTCCCATCGAACTATGAGAGTGGTGGAATAGGGAGCGCACCTGTGCTTGCGCACTCGCTTGCGCACTCGCTTGCGCACTCGCTTGCGCACTCACTTGTGCACTATAACAAATCCTGTGTACCTGGCTGATTGGAAGGTCGGCCGCCGTGGCCGAATACGGCAGGAATTAGTGAATAAACTCACCAATCCACGCCGCAAATCTCCGCTCATTCGGCGAGGGCGCCGCGTGAGTCTTCAGCCGGTGCGAGGACGGAGCCCTAGCGGCCAGCTCCTTGGCCAGTCGCTCCAGCCAGCCGGTGAGCGCGGCGCCGCCCCCGCAGGCCACGACGTGCGACAATATACTAGTAGCACTTCATAACTGTTGTGCTCAACAATACTAACAATTGAGGAGCTCGATGGTGCAGTGGCTTGCTAAAGTTAAGCAACGTTCGCAGATGCCAGTCATCGGATGGGTGACCGAAAAATTTCTCGAGCTCCTCCGTGCTTCGGAAGGCACGTTAAGCCGGTGGTCCTGCGCCTGATCTCTCTACGGTCGTGTCAGATTGCTGTCTCACCGAACTATGAGAGTGAGGGAATAGGGAGTGCACCTGTGCTTGTCACTTGTGCACTATAATATATCCTGCGTACTTGGCTGATTGTAATACGGCGGGAATTAGTAAATAAACTCACCGATCCAAGCAGCAAATCTCCTCTCATTCGGCGAGGGCGCCGCGTGAGTCTTCAGCCTGTGCGAGGACGGAGCCCTAGCGGCCAGCTCCTTGGCCAGTCTCTCCAGCCAGCCGGTGAGCGCGGCACCGCCCCCGCAGGCCACGACGTGCGACATTACACTAGTAGCACTTCATAGCTTTTGTGCTATGTTTCTGCTGGTGAGTAAAGTCACCAGAGCTCAGCCACTGTTTGAACGACCTTTGTGGAGTTACTGATGTGATCACATAGGCGCATTGATCATTTACTTACTACAAGATAACCCTTTGATGTAATGTCATAGTGAATAATCTCACCGATCACGCCGCAAATCTTCTCTCATTCGGCGAGAGTGCCGCAGTTAGTGAGGGTGTGGGGTTCAAGTCTCGCACTGCATGAGCTACCTTGAGGAGTTGTTGATATGAGTCATGAACCTCTAATGAGACAGTGAAGAAACTAGATAGACTCACCGATTCCACGCAGCAAATCTCCTCTCATTCGGCGAGGGAGCCGCGTGAGTCTTCAGCCGGTGCGAGGACGGAGCCCTAGCGGCCAGCTCCTTGGCCAGGCGCTCCAGCCAGCCGGTGAGCGCGGCGCCGCCCCCGCAGGCCACGACGTACGACAATACACTAGTAGCACTTCATAACTGTTGTGCTCAACAATACTAACAATTGAGGAGCTCGATGGTGCAGTGGCTTGCTAAAGTTAAGCAACGTTCGCAGATGCCAGTCATCGGATGGGTGACCGAAAAATTTCTCGAGCTCCTCCGTGCTTCGGAAGGCACGTTAAGCCGTCGGTCCTGCGCCTGATCTCTCTACGGTTAGATTGCTGTCCCACCGAATTATGAGAGTAAGGGAATAGGGAGTGCACCTGTGCTTGCGCACTCACTTGTGCACACATATCCTGCGTACCTGGCTGATTGGAAGGTCGGCTGCCGTGGCCGAATACGGCGGGAATTAGTAAACAGACTCACCGATCCACGCCGCAAATCTCCGCTCATTCGGCGAGGGCGCCGCGTGAGTCTTCAGCCTGTGCGAGGACGGAGCCCTAGCAGCCAGCTCCTTGGCCAGTCTCTCCAGCCAGCCGGTGAGCGCGGCGCCGCCCCCGCAGGCCACGACGTACGACATTACACTAGTAGCACTTCATAACTGTTGTGCTATGTTTCTTGGTGAGTACAGTCTCTAAAGTGCGGAAAGCTCCCCTGACAACTGAAATCTAAGGTCGCCAGAGCTCAGTTGCTGAGGGTGTGGGGTTCAAGATTCAGGCCTGGCGCTGCATCAGTTACCTTTATGGAGTTGTTGATGTGAGTCATGAATCTCTTATAAGACAGTGAAGATACTTACCGATCCACGCAGTAAATCTCCTCTCATTCAGCCTATGCGAGGACGGAGCCCTAGCGGCGAGCTCTTTAGAGAGTCGCAGGTGGGTACGGTCGCCACAGCTCAGTTGGGGAGCGTTTGGGGTTTAAGCCAGGCACTTTGAGGAGTTGTTTATGTGAGTTATGAGACAGTGTAGAAACTCACCGATCCACGCCGCAAATCTCCGCTCATTCGGCGAGGGCGCCGCGTGAGTCTTCAGCCTGTGCGAGGACGGAGCCCTAGCGGCCAGCTCCTTGGCCAGTCTCTCGAGCCAGCCGGTGAGCGCGGCGCCGCCCCCGCAGGCCACGACGTACGACGTTACACTAGTAGCACTTTGTAACTGTTGTGCTCAACAATACTAACGATTGAGGAGCTTGATGGTGCAGTGGCTTGCTAAAGTTAAGCAACGTTCGCAGACGCCAGTCATCGGATGGGTGACCGAAAAATTTCTCGAGCTCCTCCGTGCTTCGGAAGGCACGTTAAGCCGTTGTTTCTGCGCTTGATCTCACTACGTTCGTGTCAGATTGCTGTCTCACCGAACTATGAGAGTGAGGGAATAGAGAGTGCACCTGTGCTTGCGCACTCACTTGTGCACCATAATATATCATGCGTACCTGATCGGAAGGTCGGCCGCCATTGCCGAATACGGCAGGAATTAGTAAATAAACTCACCAATCCACGCAGCAAATCTCCGCTCATTCGGCGAGGGAGCCGCGTGAGTCTTCAACCTGTGCGAGGACGGAGCCCTAGCGGCCAGCTCTTTAGCGAGTTTCTCGAGCCAGCCGGTGAGCGCGGCGCCGCCCCCGCAGGCCACGACGTACGAAATTACACTAGTAGCTCTTCATAACTGCTGTGCTATGTTTCTGCTGGTGAGTGAGGTCACCTGAGGTCAGTTGCTGAGTGTGTGGGGTTCAAGATTCAAGCCTGGCACTGCATCAGCTACCTTTATGGAGTTGTTGATGTGAGTCATGAATCTCTTATGAGACAATGAAGAGACTTACCGATCCACGCAGCAAATCTTCTCTCATTTAGCCTATGCGAAGAGGGAGCCCTAGCAGCGGGCTCTTTAGCGAGTCGCAGGTGAGTACGGTCGCCACAGCTCAGTTGGGGAGCGTTTGGGGTTTAAGCCAGGCACTTTGTTGATTATGTGAGTCATGAATCTTTTATAAGACAGTGTAGAAACTCACCAATCCAAGCAGCGAATCTCCTCTCATTCGAGCGAGCTCTTTAGCGACTTGCAGGTGAGTACGGTCGCCAGAGCTCAGTTGGGGAGCGTTTGGGATTTAAGCCAGGCATTTTGTTGTTAATGTGAGTCATGAATCTCTTATGTAACAATGAATAAACTCACCAATCCACGCAGCAAATCTCCGCTCATTCGGCGAGGGCGCCGCGTGAGTCTTCAGCCGGTGCGAGGACGGAGCCCTAGCAGCCAGCTCCTTGGCCAGGCGCTCCAGCCAGCCGGTGAGCGCGGTGCCGCCCCCGCAGACCACGACGTACGACATTACACTAGTAGCACTTTATAACTGTTGTGCTATGTTTCTGCTGGTGAATAAGGTTTCCTGAGCGCAGTCGGGGTGGGTTACTGAACCAGCTACCTTTGTGGAGTTGTCAATGTAAGTCATAAAACTCTTATAAGACAGTGAAGATACTTACCGATCCATGCAGCAAATCTTCTCTCATTCGAGCGAGCTCTTTAGCGAGTTGCAGGTGAGTACGGTCGCCACAGCTCAGTTGGGGAGCGCTTGGGATTTAAGCCAGGCATTTTGTTGTTAATGTGAGTCATAAATCTCTTATGAGACTGTGAAGACTCACCGATCCACGCAGCGAATCTTCTCTCATTTGGCGAGGGCGCCGCGTGAGTCTTCAGCCTGTGCGAGGACGGAGCCCTAGCAGCCAGCTCCTTGGCCAGGCGCTCCAGCCAGCCGGTGAGCGCGGCGCCGCCCCCGCAGGCCACAACGTACGACAATAGACTAGCAGCACTTCATAGATGTTGTGCTCAACAATACTAAAAAATGAGGAATTCGATGGCGCGGTGACTTGCTAAAGTTAAGCAACGTTCGCAGATGCCAGTCATCGGATGGGTGACCGAAAAATTTCTCGAGCTTCTCCGTGCTTCGGAAGGCACGTTAAGCCGGTGGTCCTGCGCTTGATCTCTCTACTGTCGTGTTAGATTGCTGTCTCACCGAACTATGAGAATGAGGGAATAGGGAGTGCACCTGTGCTTGCGCAGTCACTTGTGCACTATAATATATCCTGCGTACCTGGTTGATCGCAAGGTTGGCCGCTGTGGCCGAATGCGGCAGGAATTAGTAAATAAACTCACCAATCCACGCAGCAAATCTCCTCTCATTCGGCGAGGGCGCCGCGTGAGTCTTCAGCCTGTGCGAGGACGGAGCCCTAGCGGCCAGCTCCTTGGCCAGTCGCTCCAGCCAGCCGGTGAGCGCGGCGCCGCCCCCGCAGGCCACGACGTACGACATTACACTAGTAGCTCTTCATAACTGTTGTGCTATGTTTCTGCTGGTGAGTAAGGTCGCCAGAGCTCAGTTAGGAAGGGTATGGGGTTCAAGCCTGGCTCTGTATCAGCTACCTTTGTGGAGTTGTTGATATGAGTAATGAACTTCTTATAAGACAGTGTAGAAACTCACCAATCCAAGCAGCAAATCTTCTCTCATTCGAGCGAGCTCTTTAGCGAGTTGCAGGTGAGTACGGTCGCCACAGCTCAGTTGGGGAGCGTTTGGGGTTTAAGCCAGGCACTTTGTGGAGTTGCTGATGAGAGTGATGAACCTCTTGTTTATAAACTCACCGATCCAAGCAGCGAATCTCCTCTCATTCGGCGAGGGCGCCGCGTGCGTCTTCAGCCGGTGCGAGGACGGAGCCCTAGCCGCCAGCTCCTTGGCCAGGCGCTCCAGCCACCCTGTCAGCGCGGCGCCGCCCCCGCAGGCCACGACGTACGACATTACACTAGTGGCACTTCATAACTGTTGTGCTCAACAATACTAACAATTGAGGAGCTCGATGGCGCAGTGGCTTGCTAAAGTTAAGCAACGTTCGCGGATGCCAGTCATCGGATGGGTGACCGAAAAATTTCTCGAGCTCCTCTGTGCTTCGGAAGGCACGTTAGGCCGGTGGTCCTGCGCCTGATTGCTGTCCCACCGAATTATGAGAGTGAGGGAATAGGGAGTGCACCTGTGCTTGCGCACTCACTTGTGCACTATCATATATCCTGCGTACCTGGCTGATTGGAAGGTCGGCTGTCAATGCCGAATGCGGCAGGAATTAGTAAATAGACTCACCAATCCACGCAGCAAATCTCCGCTCATTAGGCGAGGGCGCCGCGTGAGTCTTCAGCCTGTGCGAGGACGGAGCCCTAGCCGCCAGCTCCTTGGCCAGTCTCTCCAGCCAGCCGGTGAGCGCGGCGCCGCCCCCGCAGGCCACGACGTACGATATCAGACTAGTTAGCACTTCATAACTGTTGTGCTATGTTTCTGCTGGTGAGTAAGGTCTCCAGAGGTCAGTTGCTGAGGGTGTGGGGTTCAAGACTCAAACCTGGCACTGCATCAGCTACCTTTATGGAGTTGTTGATGTGAGTAATGAACCTCTTATAAGACAGTGTAGAAACTCACCGATCCAAGCAGCAAATCTCCTCTCATTAGGCGAGGGCGCCGCGTGGGTCTTCAGCCTGTGCGAGGACGGAGCCCTAGCCGCCAGCTCCTTGGCCAGTCTCTCCAGCCAGCCGGTGAGCGCGGCGCCGCCCCCGCAGGCCACGACGCCGCCCCACAGCGCCGGCCGCGCGTCCGCGTCGCAGCCCGCCGCCGCCGCACATACTGCACAAAATAATAACTTTTTATGATCATAAACATTCAGCATCAGATGAAACGTGACACTCAGGGTACACAAATAAATAGACGCAACCATCTTCTAAAAGATAAAAGGAGAAGAAACTGACTGACTGACACATCAACGCACAGCCAAACGGCTAAACGAAGGCACTTGAAATTAGGAAGGGACGGAGCTTAGGTACCCTAAAGGTGCACTAAGAAATGAATTCCCACGGGAACGGGAGTTAGCGGGAAAAACCTTTCGTATGAAAAATAAACCGCTTAACTAAGACGCTTGTAATTTGGCATGCAGGTACCTTAGTAATCTTAAAGCTTAGTTGCAACAGGATATTGCAACGTTCCCCCGAGAACGGAAGTTAGCGGGAAAATGCATTTGTATGATAAAATCTAAACATCACAAGTCACAACCGATTAACCGATTTTGTAAAAATTGGCACAGACAATCTTTAGCCCCTCAGAAAAAACATGTGCCTATTATATATAGGGATCTGAAATCCACGCGAACGAAATCGGGCGGCCGCTAGTAGTCTATTATATCGGTACAAACAAAGTTTCCATATAGAATCAGACTTATTCTGACATATATAGCGTGCCCTAAATGCGGCGCGCCTAGCGTCTGTTCAAACAGGCACTCAGTCAGCTTGATCCGCTCCAGGCCAAAGTCCTGAAGGTACCCGCCGGGAACCAACATCAATCAATCAATCAATCAATATTTTTATTTGTGGCACACAGGTACATAAAGATGTTAACAAAATATTAATACATTTTAAGTTTCACCGTGTCCTGCTTGCAAAGCATACAAATCATATATCATAAATTCATAACAAGTTTACAATTTTAATAGTTAATTTTATAAAATATTATACAATGTCAAATTAATTATGTCAATTTTATATTAATGTCAGTTATATTTTTTCATTCAAATAATCATTTACACTATAATACGCTCTTTCTATCAGTATTTTCTTGAGACTCCTTTTAAATTCCAAGATATTGTCGATTTTTTTTAAGTCCATTGGTAACTTATTATATATTTTTGGTGCCATACCAAAAATGCTTTTGCCAAACATTGTAGTTTTATGTGGCACGGTGCAAAGTTTATCATTATTACGCTTGGAATTAAGGAACCTATATTTATGCAAGTTAGATCTTACGAAACAAGCTAATTCGTAAATATACATGGCTGGCAATGTCAGAATTTTTTGCTCTTGGAAATATGGCTTGCATGATTCATCGGGCCGCAGTTTACATATTGCCCGAATACATTTTTTTTGAGCTTTAAAAGCATTTACCCAGCCTGTTGAATTTCCCCAAAATATTATACCGTATCGCAGAGTGGATGCGACATAGCTATGGTATGCAGTGACGACTGCATTTCTGTCAGCAATTTTCGAGAGCATGTAAAGTGCATAGGAAAATTTACTTAGTTTTTTACATACTGAGTCAATTTGTGATTTCCATGTCATATTACTATCAATTTGAAGTCCCAGAAACTTTGTTACATTTGATTCTTTTATTATTTTGTCACGATAGTGGATGCTAAGATTGATAAACCTATTTTTATGTCTCTGTTTGAATGTCCATAATTTGCGTTTTGTCAAGATTAATAATTAAATTGTTGCATTCTAACCATCTAATAATTATTTCTAGTGAACTATTGATTCCGATCTCATATGTATCTTTATTGTTACATTTAAATATGACAGTGCTGTCATCTGCAAACAAAACCATAGGGTGTTCTATACATTTTGGTAGATCATTGATGTATATAATGAACAACAATGGTCCCAGAACACTGCCTTGTGGTACGCCAAAATGGACTTGGGTTGTCTCAGATGAATATGTAATTTCGAATTTTGTTTGGTAGCATAATCTATTTATTTGTGTAAATTGCTTTCTGTTACTAAGGTACGACTTAATTAGCTTAAGGATATTACCTCTTACTCCATATTTGTACAGTTTATCAATAAGGATTGAATGGTCAACGAAATCAAAGGCCTTAGTCATATCCATGAATAAGGCACATACTTGGGTTCCAGAGTCGACAGATGAGATAATCTTGTCCAGAAAATCGTATATTGCCATATCAATCGTACGCTTTTTTCTGAACCCTTTTTGTTCATCTGCAAACAATTTCATATTTTCAAAATAGGCATACAGTGATGAATTTATAACGTTCTCGAAAACTTTTGAAAAAATTGGAATAAGAGCAATAGGACGGTAGTTGCTCATGTCCTCTTTGTCGACTTTTTTAAAAAGTGGCTTTATGATAGTCAATTTCAGACGATCTGGAAAAATTCCCATTTCAATACTAATGTTCACAATGTGTGTTAAAACTGGAGCTATTATATCACATACAGATTTGACAACTTTAGTACAGACATCGTCATAGCCCGTACTATTGGTACTTTTTAAGGACTTTATAATTTTAAGAATATCGTCAGGTAAAACTGGATGCATAAACATTGAATTAGTAATAGATTCTTTCAAGGTATTGATACATTTTTTCGAGCGTTTTGAAATTTGGTCACTAAAAAAGTTGTTAAAAGCTTCAGCTATTTGTGTTGGATCAGTAATCAATGTTTCGTTTATTTTTAGTTGCCTCACGCTTTCTTTGGGAATATTCATTTTTGAGCCGTTGATTACTTGCCAGGTCGCCCTTGCTTTATTGTTAGATTGTTTAACAAAGTTGGTGTTACGTGCTTTTTGAGTTAACTTTATTATTTTATTCAGTCGTTGAGAATAACTTTTAAAGCTTGCTTTATTGGCATTATTCGGATATTTCCTAAATTTCCACAATAATTCACGTTTTCGCTTACTACATTTTTTTATGCCTGGGGTTAACCACATGGGCTTTTTCAATGTTTGTATTTTCCGGTTCTGTATTGGAAAGCACAGATCATAAAAAAGTTTAAAAGTGTCGTGAAAAGCGTTATATGCATCATTGGGGTCACAAGAATCATAAATTTCATTAAAACTCAGGTTTTTTATGCATTCTCTAAACTTTTTTATGTTTTCCTTGCTGTAATCACGTGTTTTTACAGTCCAAAAAGGGAATTTGCAAGTTTTATTTACCGGAAATTTCACAAGCTGTGATGAATGATCTGATAAAGCGAGCTCAAGAATTCGACACTTACCGCCTCTAATGTTATGAAAAATATTATCTATACAAGTTCCGCTGACAAAGCGTGTTGGGCTACTTGTACCTACTTTTAAATTGTATCCTTGTATAACGTCAAGAAAATTAAAAGAAGTCTCATTATTTTTCAAAATGTCAATATTAAAATCACCACACATAATAAACTTTTTTGATTTAAAACAATAATTGTACAGAATGTCATTAATTTTACTAAAAAATACTCCATTTCTATTGTTACGACAGAAACTAGCAGCTAAATTAAAATTATTAAGTTTTAAATTTGAAACATCTGTTTCTATCATGTTGTGTTCGGTCAAACAGATAACATCAACAGGTGAATTATTTTCAGCTAGATCAGTTAAATGTACACTTAACAAGTCAGCTTTATTAAGGAGACCATTTATGTTCTGATGCAATAGAGTAAAATATTCAGACACGAAAAAAATTTTCACGCATGTTATCCTGATTTTGTAAGTCTAGAATATCGCTATCATTAGTTGCTGTAATACTCGTATCAAAAATGGGATCAGTTTGAGTGGCTTTGTTTACAATTTTTTTATGTTCTATGTTTGAATATCTAGTCATTTGAGTTTCTATATTTATTCTGTATTTTTCATATTCCATTCTGTTTTTTAAACAAAGGAGTTCCTTTAACAAGCAACGGCATAAGTTATGCGTAAAATGTAATGAAACAGGCATGTGCCTACTGTACATCATATCTACATAACTTACATACTCATATTTACTACAAATGTGCCTTAGTTCATAATTAAATTTTTGTTCACTTAAGTACTTGTTATAGGGAACTTCTATTACAATAACATTTGTATTACTAACAGACGCTAACCAACTAATTGTTTTACTACAAAGGTCATACGGATTCGCATCATTAGTGCCACCGATGACAATGACGAAGTCATTTTTAGTCAGATTTTTGACTTCCTCGATTGCTGGTTGAAGAATATTTCCTAGCTTAGCGTTCGGCTTCCATATACAGAGTACTTCAAACTGCGACCCAGTTAGGTTTTGAAGATATTTTTGTACGTTTCTCCCTTGCTGATCTGCCAGAATAACAACTTTACTCCTTTTTTTTTCTGATATGAGATCACTGGTTGCATTTTGGGATAAGGCAGAGATGTGTGGCTTCTTAGACGGTGACTGTTTATCGCAACTCGATTGTCTTGTTGGTGGTGGTCTATACATTTGCACAGTTTTTGAGCTGTTTGACGTATCTTGCATCGGTGTATTGGGTAAGTCTATATCCGCACTAGCGCATGCTTTTGGTTGTATTTCGCCTTTTGTCTCGCCAAATAGTAGTTTCTTGCGAGGACTAGTAAAGCATTGTCTAGGCGTGGCATTCACAGTGTCGGAATCATTCTTGAACCTGGATACAGAATCGTGCAGATCGCTTTTAGCGTTACGCTTACGTCGTCTATGTAATTTTCTTCCCGTCGGTGTTATTTGATCATCAGCCGTGTTTGAGTGTTTTTTATATGATAGTGGAGTCCTGGTATGAATTTGCTTTAAAAGTTGTATGCGTACGTTTGCTTGTTCTAAATGCTTTTTTAAGTTACCATTCTCTAATACCATATTTTCAATTTCTGCATGTGCAGCATCTAACTGGTTGCGTAATTCATCTATTTGTGATTTTAACATAGTGGTTATAGTTGAATCCATGTCAAAGAGTGATGTTGGTAAACTTTTCATTGTGGCGTCCAGTAAACTCGCATTAGAACTCATTATAGATTCCTCAGATGTGTTAAAAGAGAGGTCATTTTGAGACTGTGATCTAATTAGTCGTTTTCTCTGAGTAATATTATTAGTTTCCATCTTCGTTAATCAGTTATGAGTTAACAACGAAGTAAAAATGAAAAAATAAAAATAAAAAATATATAAAAAGTTTGGTTGAAGTTTGAGATCCGAACCGTCGTCTCTTTCAGCTTGGATGCGGCTTCGTAGCCGTTGCACCAAATGATCCTTAAGATGCCAGGCGAAATTAAGAACTGGTTATTGCTTGCTTTGTGATCTATACGTTGAGGTCAATGAACCGTGTTTGGACTTTGTACCCAAAAACACAGATGTAACTGTCTTTTATAGCAAATGAACGGTCGATTTCGATCACTTATTTCTTGAATTAAGGAATATTACTCACAGTTTATCCAAAATTACTGTCTTGTATCTTCAGTCACAGAAGTATGTTTGCACTGGTATATGTTTTAGGCCAGGTTTTTCACTTTAGCTTATTAAAATTAAATTAACACTACGGAGCAGTGGTTTTTGCGACCGCTACGGTGGGGCGCCCCGCGCGAATCCTGATCCATCGCTGTCCTTTCGTCATTTTACGAAGAATTAGACTCTTTTGTCAAGAATCAGACTCATTCCGCCAAGAATCAGACTCATTCCGCCAAGAACCCGACTCATTTTGACAGTAAAGATGAGATCCTTGACCACGAACGTGCTCGCGTAGCCTTGCATTGAATACATTAATAGGCAGATGATGGTAATGATGATGATGTGATAAGCGTGGTAATTACCTAAATGCGGCGCGCCCAGCGTCTGTTCGAACAGGCACTCGGTCAGCTTGAACCGCTCCGGGCCGAAGTCCTGGTGGTACCCGCCGGGGAACTCGTAGTGCACGCCGGGAACAGACATCGCCGTCCTCTCGTCGTACGGAGATTCTGACACCTGAAAATGGATTTCGTTTTATGAAACAAATTTATTGTGATTAATTAAGACGAACTAAATTGATTTATTGATAACTAGCGACCCGCCCCGACTTCGTACGGGTGCAACTAAGTTTATTAGTGTTTCTCTACTATATTATGCATGTATTATACATAAAAACCTTTCTCTTGAAGCACTCTGTCTATTAAGAAAAACCGCATCAAAATCAATGGCGTAGTTTCAAAGATTTAAGCATACAAAGGGACATAGGGACAGAGAAAGCGACTTTATTTTATACTATGTAGTGATATTTGTTTGATTCCTTTACAAAATCAATGAGATAATGGGTACAATTGATTAAATGTGTTAAAATGAATTTTATTCCCTGCAATCATTTTGCAGGGAACAAAATGTGATTCTTGGCAGAATACGTCTGATTCTTAACAGAATGATTATTTGCTGAGTTGTTTGATTGCGTGCGGACAGCTGGTAGTGTCTTTAAAGTCTGATATTGGAACGATGAGTCTAATTCTTAGTAGAATGAATCTGATTCTAAGCATTATAAGTATGATTCTAGACCGAATGAGTCTGATTCTTGACAGAATGAGTATGATTCTTGACACAATGAGTATGATTCTTGATATAACGAGTTTCATTCTTGACAGAATGAGTATGATTCTTAACTCCACGTCGATCTTACCTGCGCAACGCAGTGGCAGAAGTCCTCGTACTGCCTCTTGAGCATGTACTGCTGCCACGAGTGCGTGAGGCCGGCCGGGAGTGTCTTTAGAGTGTAACGAGCGCGTTCGCGCTCGCGGATCACCTCTTTACTCTAGAATCAAAACAAAACTTTAATTAGCAAATAGTTTTTAACACACAATTAAATAAAATCAATATGCTTTAATAAAAAAATTGCTTATTACAACAATATACCTTATTAAACAGACAATTTTGGGTAATTTAAATGCTTAAAAGTACCATATATGGGCACACAAAACAGCATTAATAATAATGTTGATAAGATTGTCTGTAGGTGACGAGAGGTTTGAGCGGGAAAGTGTAACAGACAGACATAATTACTTTCGAATTTATAATATTAGTAGGGTTATAAGTAAGCAAGTTCAAGTTCAAGTTCAAATTCTTTAATGCTCCATAATAATGATATACACTTACATAATAATAATGTGAAGTAGGTATACAATTATGGGCCTTTGTCAGGCATTGCAAGATACAAAAATAAAATAAATTGAAATAGAATAGAAAGCAGCTTGATGGCACAGTGGTTAGCACACTCAGCCTGCGGTTGTTAAAGTAAGCAATGTTCGCAGATGTCAATAACCGGATGGGTCACCGAAAAATTCCATCTCGACCTCTCTACGGTCGTGTCAGATTGCTGTCCCACCGAATTATGAGAGTGAAGGAATAGGGAGTGCACCTGTGCTTGCGCACTCACTTGTGCACTATAATATATCCTGCGTACCTGGCTGATCGTAAGATCGGCCGCAATGGCCGAATACGGCCGAAGGGTATTATTATTATTACACCAACACAGTGTAGTAAGGACCTCGGTCCCCGAGCTAGATCACCCGCTCGGCAGCAGTACTTCTATCTTTTAGGGAATGGGTGATTTCCCAACAGGCTATCTCTTACTTCGAAAAAAAAACTGATATTCACGCGGATCAAGTCGCGGGCGGCCGCTAGTAAAACATAAAAACATTACAAGCGTATAGACAGACAGACAGACAGACAGACAGACAGACAGACATACATACAGACTGTTTGACTGACAGACAGATACACGGACAGACAGAGTTACTTTCACATTTTTATTATTAGTAGAGGTTATAAAAACAATAATTATTGTAGCATACCTGTATGCTATAAACGGGCAGCATCTGCACATGCATGTTGCCGAGCATCGCCTTAGCCTGCGCCGCGAGGTGGTCGCCCCCCACCGGGGACCGCACCGCCGCACTAGTCAGCGCGTAGCTGGAATTGAGGGGGGTGGTGAGAATGAAGTCTGTAATACTAGCGGACAACCCCGAGTGAGACCCTATGAGTGAGAGTCTCCACACACATAGTGTCAAGCTCGCTCTACACACAGCCCGCGAATATAGCGCGAATCTAGCCATGAGTCTTCACTCGCAATGGTTCGCGGTAACTTAGCAATATGGACGTCAAAGTAGCCGTTGCTGCAACCCTATAATATATCACTGTTAACATACCTAAGCTGTTTATTATTAAGAATTAAAAATTACTACGAGAGTACAGTCATACGCAATTCGCGTTCGCGCTTCGCGGTCCTTTTGTGACGCGGACTAAAACCAACAAAAATTTGGGAGAAGAGCGTGAAATCGCGAAAAATATTCGAATTGGCTCTATCCTTAGCGTCCCCTTGTGACGAGGAATAAAAAGCCGACAAAAAATGGGAAAAAAAACCGCGAAAACTATGCGAATTGGCTTCATCCTTAGCGTCCCCTTGTGAAGCAGAATAAAAAACTGACAAAAAATGGAGACCAACGTGCGAAACCGCGAAAAATAATATGAGAAACGGCTCCAACCTTGGAGTTCGCGCTTTTTGCGGCCTTCATGGCAGTCTAAGTAAAGAGTATCTTTTGAGCAGACGTCTGAGCTAGACCTACACCGTGGCTATACATCGTGCAGAAACTATAGAGGGCGCTACAATCCCGATTTTTTTTCTGTGGTTTGACAGTAAAATTTGACATTTAGCTTGAAAGTTTCGAATATGAGTCACTAGATGGCAGAATAACGCACCGTGTTTTTAGGTGGTTTGACAGTTGAATTACCGACATTGAGAGTAAAAGTTCTGAATATGAGTCACGAGATGGCAGAGTCATCGCTACGCACGGTGCCTATAAGACACAAATGTATGTAATGTGAATGATGGAGCTGTAAGTATAAACGGGCAGCATCTGCACGTGCATGTTGCCGAGCATCGCCTTAGCCTGCGCCGCGAGGTGGTCGCCCCCCACCGGGGACCGCACCGCCGCACTAGTCAGCGCGTAGCTGGAATTGAGGTGTTTTAATCAAGATAAGAAGAATACCATAGATACTCCCTATGTCAGATTTGAGTGTTACCATCCAAACGTCAAAAAATCACCTAAACACCGCCTGTCACGCCATAATGACGTCATCCCACTTGGCGTTTAGTCGGTTAGAGACGTACTCTATCCGACTAAACGTGTCTGCTATCTTGCTCTGTCACTTCACATCTCTGCTCATAGCACTGCTGGGCATCTATGCCCAGTGTGGTGCCTATGGCAAACCTCCTAGTAGCATGCCCATCAGGAACTCTATAGTGCAGTGGATAGCGTGCTCGGCTTGCAATTCTAAGTTAAGCAATTTTCCCAGAGACCAGTGATCCGATGGGTGACCGAAAATTTTCACCTCGAGCTCCTCCATGCTTCAGAAGGCACGTAAAGCCGTTGCTTCTGCGCTTGATCTCTCTACGGTCTTGTCAGATTGCTGTCCCACCGAACTATGAGTATGAGGGAATAGGGAGTACACCTGAGCTTGCGCACTCACTTGTGCACTAATCGGCTAAAGGTACTATACCTTCTAGTTAAGAGGCGTATGTCTAGCAGTGGACTACACAAGCTTATAGGTAGAGAGAGAGAATCCAGTAACTTGCCGCCTAAAGAAGTCTTAGTTAACTCACCCATCTATAACCGGCACAGCGGAGGTCTGGCTGGCCCCAGCGTCCACCACCAGAGCCGTACTCTTGCCGTTAGCAAACGCTGCCAGCACAGCGTTCTTGACTAGGAAGAAAGCTGGTGCCTGGTACTTCTCGAAGAGGAGTTCTGCCAGCTTCTCCCGGGCCGGACGGGTGGTCCACACTGCTTCGGTGAATAGGGCTGGGTGGTGTTCCGATGGGGAGCGGATGACCTGGATTGAAATAAATAAATGAACTCCTTGGATTAGCACACCAGCTGCCTAGCCACAAACTAAGCTTGTAGCTTGTTATATGGATGCTAGATACTGTTATAGTTTGATAAGAGATATGTTTTTTGGGATATTTTCAAATTTTATTTAATTTCTTGTGAATTTGGTTGTAACTTCTTCTAAATTATCTATTTTTTCATTTTTCTCTTGTATGGTACAAGATTAATGACAAGATGGCAGAAGCATTGGACACAGGTAAGGACGTTTACTTATCTAGAAAAATACACAACAAGAGGTCGCAGGTTCGATTCCCGCACAGGACATACATTTGTGTGCATGAACAGGTCTGTTTGTCCTGGTCTGGGTATAATATGTGGGTATCTATAAAAGTATATTTGTAATACCACTGTTGATTCTGATGTCTGTAACACAAGTGCTTAAGCTAATTAACACAGATCAATGTATGTGTTGTAAAATATTTATTTATTTTATTTATTTATACTACTTTATAAGGAATTTTCAATCAGTGATTGTGCCCCGGCCTTACCTTCGCATAGCAGTAGTCGAGCATCTTTTCAAATAGATCCCAGTTGTCGACCTGTCCGTCCTTCATGTACGTCTGAACTTCCATGCCGGGACGTGGGACGTGTAGTTCTGTCACGTCTATGTAATGCCGGAGCTCGCTGCCTGCTTTTGTGCCTGTGTGAGGAAAGTTGCGTTTTAGTTTGGAGGTTTTAAGTTGAGATATAAAGATTTTGCATTATGAACAAAGTAAGCTAATAAAGTTGAGTTAATGTGGAAATGCTTATAAGAGTCTTAGGCTCGTATTAATAAATCATACTCAACTCTGAGATCAATCTTGAGTGCGAACTGTCATTCTTATATACAACTTCGATCTATTAATATGAGCCTTAGAATAGAAATCAACCTTAATTATACTAATATTTATAAATGTGAAAGTTTGTTTGTTTGGATGTTTGTCCGTCAATCATCAGCAGGCCATTCACAAATACATACTGAAACAACGACAATGAATTGGCAAAAAATAAGAAAACATTAACTACTTAGTATAGTATATTTTTATCGTATGGCTCGCAGTTAAAAATATTAGATAGAATTATGAATGGATTAATTGAATCATCTTTCCAAACACATTAATGATAGATATTAGACCCTGACTGCGAAAACAAAGCAAAATGCATCCCCAAACAAAATGCAGTAAATCTTAACAACTACATCAGATACTCACCGGATTGCGTGACATTTCCGTCTGGAACCTTCTCCTCAGCCTCCGGGATGTGAGTAGCAGGCCCTACTCCCACCACGGCAGGAATATCGGCTTTCGGAGTGTCCTCTTGAGCGTAACCCACTCGAAGTGAATGGTGGCCCGGATCAAACACCAGCGCTCCTATCTCATCGCCGCCGTACAACATGCCGTTCGGGCCGCTCATTTTGCGAAAGAAACGCTACTTATGCTTATTTTGTTTGATCAATAACGATAATTTCATTTGGGAACCAAGCGGCGCGTTGTTTTGACAATTTCAGGCACTTTTGACGTTTTGTAGGTAATCTGTGGCTTGGGTTTTGAGAAGTTATGAGTGCTGGGGTGGGGAACGGAACGTAATTTTATAATCGTGATTATAGTATTTGATTGGAAATGAGCAAAATAATAACTTTGGTTATAACATAATTAAATAATAACCTCACAAAAATAATCACAGTGGCTACATACATCGTTTTTATTTTGATTAAATGATTTTATGATTTAATCAACTTAATACTGCTTGAAAAGGAATATTGCACGTTCCATAGACAAGTTATTTTTTTCTTTAGGCTTGGTTATATAGGCTTGGGCCTTTGGTAATTGAGTCCGTTATTTTTTGGATACCTAATATAAAGGTGAAAATTGAATAAAACAATTATTTGTTATCTGTACGGCACAATAATTTAATACAACACAAAGTTTATGCGAGTTATCAATGTCGTTTGCTACGTAACATCAAAATACATAAATGCTTACATTCTGTTACATTCAAATATCCAGCCATCTTAGAAATAGGTAAAAATAACGTATAGTAATATGGAACAGTAGAGCTTAGTTGTTTATATTGTTACCCTTATAGAACTCTGTCACATTAAACGTACGTCATATTCAAAATGTTATGCTTTTTATCATTAATTTGACAAAGTCCCAAAGTATAACTTTACAGATACAGTATAAAATTAAGTATAAAGTTTTTCGTTCGAAGATAAACTAGATAATTGTTAGGTAATGTTTACTTAAGTGCTATGACTTAACTATTGGTACATAACTTTTACTATTGATTGATGTGGTGTCCTATTTAAAAAGTGGTTACAAATAGTTTATTACTGTTTCATTCATAATGTGGAGTTTGTATAATAATGAATTAATGTAAGGTCATTTGAAAAACCGTCTTGGTGTGAAATTGGGAGATTTATAAAAATATAAATAAATGTCACCAAAATACGAAAGGTGGGCAGTCGATGAATTTTTATTATCTATTTCTCTTGAAATGTGAATAAAACATTCACAAACTTATAATTAATGTCTTCAGTCGGAGAAACCCTCATAAATTCAAAAACATTTTGCATCCAATTATACTTTCCTTAATCATACAATAGTATAAAACACACAGTATGAAACTATTTATACCTAAAGGTATCATTATCTACTTTCTAAGGATAAATGTACATACAAAGGTTTTTCTACTTGTGTCGTATTTAAATTCAAGGATTATTCGAACCTACTATAAGTTTTTGCCAATTTGAGCATTCTCGACTTCCCTTCCCTACTATGTGTTCATAGTCATTTTACCTCTAACAAATCACTTTCTCTCGCGTGCTTAGCTCCAAACTAAGCTCGAAGCTTGTACTATGGAAGCTAGGGAACGAATGGACTTACTTAAATACTTTGATAAACATCCATGACTCTAGTACAATTGCCAATGATGATTGATGTTCATCACTCAAACATTTTACCCTAGTGGGATCCGAACCGACAACCCTTAGTTTTGTAGTCAGTGTCTCTGACCACAAGACCAACGGCGTATCCATAAATATTTTTTTTGGTTCTTTTGTCCTTGTCAGGACAGGCAAAGGGAGCTGAGCCCATACAGCCATTGTCTGTAATATATTTCTTCGTCTCAAATTGGGTTGGTCAAAAGGCTAACAAAGCCAAGTCTTTCGTCATGTACATAAATACTTATTAATCGAAACGATGGCGGATTTCGAGAATGCTCAAAGTGGTAACTTGAGAGGCCCTGGTTACGATTATAATAAAACAAATATGCCGCTAAGACAGTCACTAGGCTGTTACAATAACTCCTTTATTTGTACGGCCCGCCGTACATCAAGGAAAACTCTTGCAGTTGAATTATAGCGCTTATGTCCCTGACTTAAGGGCGATAGGTACAAAATCAATAGGGAATATGACGTGCTGTTGTCTGTACAAAAGTGAGTATACCACAATACCTACACATCTACTAGATTTAATGCTAAAGTACAGTAGACAACACATCAGACTATATTTTTTTCTAGATAGGGAGGCGGACGAACTAGCGGCTCACCTGATGGTAAGTGATCACCGCTGCCCATGGACATCAACAACCGCACAAGGTTCGCAGATGCGTTGCCTTTAAAAACCCCGTACCCTCCCCAACTGAGCTCTGACGACCTTACTCACCAGCAGAAACAGCACAACAGTTACGAAGTGCTACTTCACTGTGGTCTTCAGTAAGGTACTTCCCCAGACGAGAAAAATGGAACCATAACTGTCAGACATTGAGTTGAAAATTGATTGAAGATTCTTATATTTGTATAGTCTGTTGTGCTGTCCTAAGAGTGGGACTCTACCCAAGCGGAGATGTGAGTGCCGGCTCTACCCAAGCAGCCAATAGGATTTTGGCTTTAAGGGAGCGTTTCCACATAAGCTGAGCTGCGCGGAGCTGAGCAGAGACGTGTAAAAGTTGACCAATCACATTGCTCAAAATATACGAGTACATCTCATCTCCGCTCCGATTCTGATTGGTCAATTTTTACACGTCTCTGTTCAGCTCCGCGCAGCTCAGCTTATGTGGAAACGCACCCTAACATGTAATTAATCTCAGCATTGACATCCTATAGGCTACTTACGGCAAATCCGCTTGCAAATCTCAGCTTTGGTGGATTCTCACCCAAACTCTCGTTCACGATACGTCATTGGAACGACTAAGTACAATATTATCATGTAAAAATACTCTTTCCATTTACAGACTTAAACTGTCATTGACACCAAGTTACAATTAAGTACAGTAAGTAGGATAAATAAATAATAATAATAATAAATTCTTTGGCCAAGCCCCAAACTTAGCATGAAGCTGATTCTGTGATATAACTGTGTTAACAGATAGACATACTTAAATACTTTTAACCATGACTCAAGTACTAACGGCGACGTTCATCACACAAAATTTTGCCCCCAGCGGGAGTCGAACTCGCAACCTTCGGTTTTGTAGCCAGGGTCTCTGACCACTAGACCAACGGGCCTGTCAAACGAATAGTACGACTAAGTACCCGTGGTTGTCGTACACTCAAAAGTGACAGAGGGAGTATCAATGGTATTCATTAATCCAGGCGCAAATTATAATCACATTACATTGAGGATACCTAATTATTTACAAAATGTTTGCAGAAATGCCACACAAGATTATTTAAAGTGTAAAATTAAAATAGTAAAAAGTGGTACTTAAAATGTAAGAAAGAGATGTGAACAACTTCTTCAAATACATCCTACGCTTAATTTATACGAAAAAAAAAAAAAAAGATTCAGTCTTACACGGAATCTGTAGAGGCCGTTGTCTCACTTCACATCGAAGATAAATACCACGATTCCTACAATACGTACTAGTTTGAAACATTTTACTTGGCTCAGTAGCAACATCTGCTTTTAACTGTAACGAAACACCGATAGATGGCGCTGAAAGTTTTCTGCATTGCGCAAGCAAAATTATTGTTGCTTTTGCATATTTTGCATATCCTACAGATAATCAAAGTCCGTTTTTTATTGTAAGAGGGAGGCAAACTAGCAAGAGTCTCACCTGATGGTAAGTGATCACATCTGCCTATGGACATCAACAACCCCACAAGGGTCGCAGATGCGTTGCCTGTTTAAAACCCCATACCGTCCCTAACTGAGCTCTGGCGACCTTACTTACCATCAGAAACATAGCACAACAGTTACGAAGTGCTACTTCACTGTGGTCTTTAAATTAGTGAGCCAAGCCAAGTAAATGTATGGCCAAAATCTAGACACCGAAATGTTTTTTATTACAATACAATATTATGAACGTTATATCTAATTGCTAACATTCTTAATTATAATAGTGGTTATATGTATATGTTACCGGCAATCTGTACAATCCGGCATTCTATACAATGCCTAGGCAATGTATAAATTCCCTAAAACATGTAAGAAACACCACGAATATTGTTTTTCTATTGTATAAACGAGTATAGTAGAGTAGAATGTGTAGAGTTGAATTTTAGTTAAGATTAAAGTAACTTGGCAGGGAGTGTACTTAAATTAAGTGTTAAGTCGTAATAAAGTTTAATTCGAGAGAAAGAGTCTATCCATTATATTTTCTAAATTATGTTAATACGCTAACCGATTCGGATAATCGACGTTCGGATAAATCGACGTTCTACTGTTTTCTGATATAAATTAATTTTATTACATAATCATATTATTATTATATGTGGTTAATATAATTATAACACACTCAGTAATTTTATAAACCTAGTACGGTCAACCAAAAATCGTATAACTTCTATTAAAATTTTATGATTTTGCAACAATCCAATTTTTTATTTCTAACCATAATTATCGTATTAAAACGCAAATGGGAACGTTTCAGTTATAATCGTAATTTAAGCCACATTAATATCATTTCAACATTTCGTAAGAAACCCATTTATATCCCCTTATAAAAGTACAAGCCCCTTTACATACAAATTTTCCACCATCAAAATCCAAATTTAATATCAACATTTACATATCATAATTTTACGAAGTAATTTCCTATAACTTCTTTTTTAAGAAGCACTGTATAAATGGCTCCACTTTGCATGATGGTGGGCAAAAGAGGAGCCTTAATCCTATCCATTGGCATAACCTAAGGCTCCATCAAAGCTAAGATGTGTGATGTGTCGTAGTAAATGCCCTAGATACAACATACGACCGAAATAGGCCCTTAGGTAAGTCATTGATTGTAAAATGTAATGTAATCATGACACCTAGAGTCTCTCAAAGTTGACAAAATCTTATTATAGCCGAGAAATCTGTATAATCCCATAGCCCAATGGCGCAGGACCAACCTTGATCTTCCTAATACGTGAATAGGATACTAAGAAAAACCTAGGACCTAGGAACTACCTAGGATCTAAGATCAACCTAAGATCCAGGATCAATCGAGATTCTTGTTTCTGAGACTTTTTGAACATATCATTCGTAATATGCGGCTGAGTCCCTTAAAAAGTCCAATATTTGGTAAAATGTTGATCAAACATTTTCACACCTCGACAATGAAACATTTCGAACCTTCCAGAACTTTCTAGAACCTTCAAAAGGTAAGATGTTGATCAAAAACTTCTCGAACCTTCCAGAACTTTCTAGAACATTCTAAAGGTAAGATTTTTATCAAACATTTTCACACTTTGATAAAGCAACTTCTCGAACCTTCCAGAACCTTCCAGAACTTTCCAGAACATTCCAGAATCTTCTACATGACGCTGCAACCGACACTGATGGCACTGAACAGAGGCGCCGCCCCTAGGCCTCCGTCGCCGTCCGTGACTCCCGCGAGGTACTTCGCCCGGGCGCAGTCCCCACATGTACAGCTGTCTGTCAGAGTGCAGAGGCCTCTGGCGGTGGCGATGGCTTCCCATTTGATCTGCTCGTCGAGGGTCCCGCTTCTGTGGAGGAGGTTCTGGAAGGAGAAAGAAGCGGTTGTTTAAGAGAGGTAGAGAGTTGTGAAACTTCCACTCGAATGAGCCGCTCGTCTGGGGAAGTACCTTCACCTTACAGAGGATTGTACCATAGAAGATGTAAGAAGTAACGAAGTTATGAATTTACGGAGTGCTATGTCGGAGAGTAAGTTCGCAAGAGCTCAGTTGGTGAGGGTATGGGGTCTTGAAGTCAGGCAACGCATCTGCGACCCTTGTGCGGGCAGTGGTGATCACTTACCATCAGGTGACTATCTTGTAAAAGAAAGAGAAGTTTCTCTCTCTTTCTCTAATACTTACTAACTTACTTACTTACTTAATTTATTTTTTTCAATACTTATTTGGGAGTATTGGGACATTTATGAATTAAACATAAATTATTAAGACAATAATAACTCAGTCATAGACATAGCATGAGCGTTCTGAAATATCCAGAGAAAAACAGATATATTTAAACAAAATGGTCCTCTACCTACCTCCATAACTTCCACATTGCTAGCCTGCCACATATCAAAGTCCCTCAGCTGCTTCTCCTCTTTCGACCTCGTCTTCTTCGGCTTCCTCCCCCCACAATACACCGAGAGGTCCTCGCTCGCTGCCAAAGAGGTCTCATCGAACTGCAGAGAGAGGGCATCGCAAGATGTGGACGCTCCGTCTAAAGAGTCCAGGGCAAGAGTTGATTCCAAGTCTGCGTAGAATTGAATGTGGTCGAAATCGTCGTGGAGGGTTGAAGTGGATGTCGCGTCGATTGATGGCTGGTTTTTAAGGGGATGGTAGTTCATCTGTGGAGGAAAGTTTTTGTTGTAATTTCGTATAGCTAAAATTTTCTCTTTGAGTAATTCTGGAAAAACTCACCAAACCAACCAACAAAAACAATAAAAAATGAAAACGTGTAGCTACACACCCCGGATTTGCCTAATTGCAATACAGCGTAATTCGTTTTCAAGATATGAGATTTTAGACTTTCGCGTTGCATTATGATACTAGTATTATTTAACGGGACTTAATGCGATTACATAATATACATACTACATAATTAATATCGTGTTAAGTCCCGTTAAATAATACTAGTTTTCAAGATTTCCGCAAATATAACAGACAGACAGAATGCTTGTTTTTACAATCGAGGTGATCGATGGTAAAAACCGGTCGATCTGTCTAGCTAGGGTTACATTCTTGGTTAGTCAAAAATTTCTGTGTGACGAGCTTTTCTTTTGTTAATAAATTAAGATTAGTTAAAGTGCATACGATTATAAAGTATCAGCCTATTAATGTCAAACTGCAGGGCAAGGGCCTCCATCATTTGAAACCATGTTATCTTAACAATGATGGGTTTTGGCTTAATCTAGAGTTCTAGACACTTCCCAAATACCTATGGTGATTACAAGCCCATCTGTGTTCCGATGAAACACCACAAAATTTTGCGTGACCCGGGAATCGAACCCCTTATAATTAACCAGTGCCCCGACCGTTCAAACCACTTTATAAGAGATTTAGATACAAACAGCTAGGTTGAACTGTCAGTATCTAATTTACTGCATTCATCTCCAAAGCTACAATGTAATACAGTGTAAAACTATAAGAGACAGTTTGTTTTCTTAATAACTCTAGGTCGTTGCAACTCTATATTATGTTTGTATTGTCGATCCATTAGCCAAGGGTCTGGTTTCAGCAAACAACGATAGACAAACTAAAAGGAAACTATGTAGATATAAAATGTAGGTACCTTCATAGATCTAGCCCGAAAGAAAGTAGATTAAAGACTTATGTAATCTATACTAACGTAATAAAGCTGAAGAGTTTGTCTGTTTCTTTGTTTTAAAGCGCCAATTTCAGGAACTACTGATTCGAATAGAAAAAATATTTGTGTGTTGGATAGTTCATGTGACTGATTTTTTAAGCTATAGTATAACACTATGTGTGCGGAAACTCAAATCAACGGGGACGAAATCGCGGGCGGCCGCTAGTAAATAAAAAAATGCCTTGGACTAATACACCAATTGCCTAGCTCCAAACTAAGCTAAAAGCTTGTACTATGGATGCTAGGGAACAGATATACATACTTAAATACTTTTATAAACATCCATGACTCGAGTACAAATGCCGATGTTAATCACACAAATGTTTGCCCCTAGCGGGATTCGAACCCACGGCCCTCCGGACGTCAAATTAATTGAAACGATCAATGGTTATGTCAATAGATGCAGCTAATTTTTGTACAGTAATGCTATCCTTTTTCTCCTTATTATGAATCACGTGTGATAGAGCAAGATAGCAGACACATGTACTCCTGCCATCTAAACTGTCAAGTGGGATGACGTCATTATCGCGTGGCCGTCGTCGTTTCTTTGAGAGAAATAAACTAAGGTGCAAAGTTAGGTGAATATTTGACGTTTTGGTGAAGATACTTGAACAGGACATAGGGAGCATCTATGGTATCATTATACCACAGATGCTCCCTATTAATACCATTGTATTTATTTATCTGAGATACTTACATGTGCGTCTTCTGTTAGGCTGGCATCACTGCCTCTTCTGACTGGCGTCAAGGCGTCAGATATCACCTGAAACCAACGTTATTAATTAACACGATCACGGACTAGTAAAACAGTAAGGACTCCGCGTCACCTGCATAACAAGTGATGCATCTAAAATCAAGCCCAGCTGCATGTAAATACGCACCCACACGCACGCACTCTCTCAATAGCAAGCCTGTCGCCATGGCGACCTGCCATTTCATCTTTTGTGACAGGACCAACCGCGTTATTTATTTTATAAATCAAATCAAATCAAAATATACTTTATTCAAATAGGCCTCAGAAAAGCACTTATGAATCGTCAATAATAAAACAAGACATTGAATCTACCACCGACTTCGGAATGCAGTCATCTACCGAGAAGAAGCGGCAAGAAACTCGATAGTTGCTCTTTTCAATCGCCAAGTTTTGTTACAATATTATAGTATACGTATAGCATACGTTATGTACCACAATGTCTGAAATTAATAATTTGGTATTTTATTACAATTGAGTTACTATTTAAACTTCAGACTTATAAATATAAATCTTGATGTAGCCAATATATTGACGGTTATGATTTTATGATATTATTTTGCTCCATAGTATGAATAATAGAGTAAGATCCCAGAGCCCCCAGACCTACGTCATTTTAGCAAAGCTGAAATTTTGAGGATTGTTAGTATAATGTGTTATTAAGAAGGTATGCGCACCCACTACCTTGAAAGCGGGGCCGTTTCTCAGGTAGCTTCGTGCTGCGTGCATATAGCGCCTGCCTCAATGTTCACTGCAATGAGTACTGACATTCGTTATGTCGTGAGCGGCGACTGCAGGCATATCCTTCATTAATAATATTCAAGACGTCTGGTAGACAGTAATGGCACACGGAAAGTGTCTGGCAATAGTAAATTTAATTTTACATAATATACTCAAAAACATATTTGAAAACCGATCTTTGCTACTTATAACGTAGGTTAGCTATTTATTTTTTGTACCCTTTACTTCGTGCTACCTGAGAAACGGCCCCGCTTTCAAGGTAGTGGGTGCTCATACCTTCTTAATAACACATTATACTAACAATCCTCAAAATTCAGCTTTGCTAAAATGACGTAGGTCTGGGGGCTCTGGGATCTTAGACTATAACGTGTAATAGAGCAAAAGAGACACACGTTAATAGGTGCCTACCTATTCCACGGCGGGGCGCTAACTATCAAGCAAGTGGGTTGTGAAAACTGATTATCTCGCCCAAATTCTCTTTACCTTCTTCTCGCAATCTGCATCTTCTTACGTTATTTAATGAATATTTACTTATACACAAGAACTTCAACTAAATCTTTCAATTTCTTAACTTATGATTCTTGGCCGGAGACTTAGGTAAAAGTTAGGTGAATTTATGACGCTTTAGGGTGGAGATACTCAAAACATGACATAGGGACCATCTATGGTATTTAATAATTTGAGATATGGTTGGTATGGTAGTCCCACATGCTGGCCTGCGGTGTCATGGTGCGCTAATGCATACCCCATCGCAAAAAAAAATGGTATTCATTAATTAGAGATGTATACTTACATCTTCATCATCACTGTCGATGTTGAGGGCTGATATGTCCGCCGGAGACAGCTCATCGACGTGCCCGTGCGATGTCGAGGGGATCGGTGAACTTGGCACCCATCACTGCACAAAACACACGGTACAGAGGTTAAGTCATCATCATCATCCTAGCGCCTCTCCGAGTTGCATCATTAGCTATTGCCTTGGAGTCCAGGGAGTGATGGATTAATCCTAATTTTAGGCAAACGAGCTAGCGGGATCGCCCGATGGTAAGCAATCACCGCTGCCCACTGGACATCCGCGACACATCGTTGATTGTGTTACCGGCCTTTAACCCATACCCTCCCCAACTGAGCTCTGGCAACCTTACTCACCAGCAGAAACATAGCACAAGAGTTACGACGTGCTACTTCACTGCGGTCTTCTGTAAGGTGGAGGTAGAGCAAATAAAGCAATTGCCCATGCCCAGGGCAATTGCTTTATTTGCCAAATCTGGGGGGCACCAGAAGAAGAACAAAATTCTAGTTGACAAACGGATAGGGGGCCCAAAGGCGTGGATACGGTGTTTGACTGACAGGTCAAAACACCTACTTTTTTTAAATGTCAAAAACGTAACCTTGTAGGAAAAAATGTATGAAATATTGCATTGTGACGTCACATTTCTGTAGTGTCAAATCAATACTCTTTTAATTTCAATTAGCTGTAACAATTTGTTAAAAGCTCAATAGTAAATGTGGGATAAAAAAATGTGCTTAATTTTGGATTTCGTCTTTAATGTTAGAATGTCATAATTTATTGCGTATGCAGTCAAATACCCAATTAGATGCTCAGGGCATCAAGTAGTCTTAATCCGGCACTGAGTACAGGGTTAGCTGCGACTATGAACTCTGGCGACCTTACTCATCAGCAGGGACATAGCACAACAGTTCGATTCGAACAAGAAGCCCTCGCTGTCCGGGCTAGTTCCTGAGGGATGCTGGTTCGAATCCCGCCAGAATACTAAGATATAATGAAACTTTTATTGTTAAAAAATCTATAAATATAGATCAAACGTATAGATTTAGACCAACTCCTTTATAAATCATCATCATCCTGACGCCTCTCCCGGCGTGGCTACTATCAGGAGCCCCGGGTACGTTGCAGCTATGACCCAGAATTGACGAGCTTATTACAATAGAACGACTGTCATCTCACCTCCGTAACCCTTACAATGGAATCAAGACTATTTGGAACCAACAGCTTAACGTGGCTTCCGAAGCACCAATCATCATCCTTATCGGACAATCAGGTGATTCAAGCCTGCAATGTCCTGACCAAACTGGGAAAACCAACACAAAGTTATTTTGTTCTCCGTGGGATTTGAACTCACGACCTCCGAGGTTTTTGAGCACAACGCTCTAACCACTACACCCCCGATGTATTTTAGGCTCGTATTAATAAATCGCTCTCAACTCTAAGATCGATTTTGGGCGCGAACTTGAGGTGCTGTTTTATACATATGAGAATGAGATATCAAGTTCGCACTCAAGATCGAGCTTCTTTTTGTTTTTGTCAGAGGCGGCAAACGAGCTAGCGGGTCGCCTGATGGTAAGCAATCACCGCCGCCCATGGACATCCGCGACACCAAAGGTATCGTTGATGTGTTCCCGGCCTTAACCCCATACCCTCCCCAACTGAGCTCTGGCAACCTTACTCACCAGCAGAAACATAGCACAACAGCTTAGCTTAGAGTTGAGTGTGATTTATCAATACGAGCCTTAGTACTCACCGTGTTCAGAGCTGTTGCAATGTAGCAGGTTTTCAGTGGATGGTTGCTCCTGCTCCCGACTTCGAGTTTTGAACAGCCCAAACTTAGTTGGGGCCATCCTTCTGAAACAAAATCTTCTTTATTGTATACTAGACTACAGCCTGCGGTTTTCAAATATACCCCCCTTCCCCCCACATTTCACCGGGGATAGTATAGCTAGCCAAAAGTGAAAGAATTATTCAAATCGGTTCAGTAGTTTTTGAGTTTATTTGTTACATTCAAAAATACAAATCCATCCCCTATATAATATTAGTGTAGATATCTCTTTAAGCATTTTACATGCTAATTTTTACTTTCCTATATTTTTTTTAAAGTTGAACAAGGAAAAAAAAATTGCAAGGGGTGCAGGTTCGAATTCTGTCTGAGGCTAGATGAGTGTTTCCTTGTTTATAATTTAAAAACTTTTCGTTAGTACATAACCACACAAGACGAAATAAACACGACCGAAGTTCGGCGTGACTATGCCAGCAATGTTGATTTACCATTTAAATCAACATTGCTGGCAGTGTCATATCACTTAAACACACTGGCGTAAATTCGGTCGCGTTTTTTGCGCATAGTGTGTTCCTATACTAAGGCTCGTATTAATAAATCACACTCAACTCTGATCACGATCTTAAGCGCGAATTTGAGGTGCTGTTTTGTATGAGAATGACATTCTCAAGATTAAGCTCAGAGTTGAGTGCGATTTATTAATATGAGCCTTAGACGATAAGAAAGACTTTGGACCCGCGTGGAATTTGCCTCATACTAAGAGTTTTGTTTTCCAAGCACATTTGCTTACACAGGAAAGTTTTGATTTTATCTCCTAACTTCTGTAATCATAACTTGGACTTAGGTATTCTTTGTTTGTCGGGAAAATTAATTTTCACATAGGTATGTACCGATTCATAAATAAAATACTAGCGGCTGCTCGCGACTTCGTCCGAGTGAATATCGGTTTTCATGATACGAATGTTTTTTCCCGCTAACTCCCGTTCCCGTAGGAATTTTGCAATATCCTTTTGCAACTAAGCATCAAGTTTACTAAGGGACCTGCTTGCCAAATTTCAAGCGCCTAACTTAAGTATTTTACATTTTCTATACAAACTTCCACCCCCCATTTTAGGGAAGTGGGGGGTTGGAATGGGTCATAAAGTAGTCTATGTTATTTTCCATCCCTTCAACTATCTCCACTTAAAAATTACGTCTATTCGTCGCCCCGTTTTGCCGTGAAAGAAAGACAAACATACAGACAGACAGACACAACCTCCCATTTTATTATTAGTATGGACTAGCGGCCCGGTACGTGCTTCGCTACGTGTGGTAAATGAAGAAGCACTTGACCTTCTTCTTCTTCCTAGCGTTTATCCCGTTTCTGTGCGGGGGCTTTGACCATGATCCAGGATTTGGCAAGTCTGGTTATTACAGTGAAGCGACCGCCATCAGACCTTCGTAGCCCTTAGAGGGGAACCAGACAGATTGGATCGTGGGAACACATTCAGATCTTACTGACCTAAAGTCAGAAACTATCTGAATGTGCAGATTTCCTAACGGTGTTTTCCCTCACCGTCGAGCTAATGTTACAAATTCACACGTAGATTTCGAAAAATCCAGGTGTGGGCCCTTATTCGAACCACGGACCTCACTTATGTGAGGCCCGGTACGTACGACTCTAGGCCACTATTGCTCTTCAAAAAAGTGCTTCGAAGAAGCACTTGTCCGATTTGGTAAATTGCGAATAAGATTTTTTAAGAATTACTTTGTATACAATATTAGTATTTGTAAAAACTTCTAAACGGATTTGATGAAATTTGGTATACAGGCAGGGTATGAGCTGTCTAAGGTGATAGGATACTTTTTATCCCGATTAAATGCTCCCATGGGCTTAAACAGGATTCTTGATAACGCGGGCAAAGCCGAGGGTAAAAAGTAGTATTATAATATCCGTAGCAACAGCTGTTTTTTGAAAAATTATATATCTTACTTGCTTTGAGTTATATCAAAACATAGAGCTAAAGCAGGTACCTAGCGACAGCTGTTTTTGAATGAATAATTTTATTATGTTTCCGTAAAACGAACACAACAATAATAAGGACGTATTAAAAATAAGTATTTTATACAGTAAACTATTCTTAATTCAGATCAAAAGCGAATAAATGAATTCATACTCAGAATACACAAATTGTACCGTCGGAATGTTATTTTTTGGTGTAATGCTTTTTTATTTTATAAGTCATATTTTTTAAAAGTATTCTCTAAAATCCTGTTACTTATTAAACATAAATGTAGTTAGGTACGTACCTTTTAAAGAGTATGGTGGCTACAAGTATGTTTCACTATCACTCGACAAAAACACTCACATAATATTCAAACAAGAAGGTTTTCTGATATGAATCAAAGGTTTAATACCAAAAACACCAGTGAGGAGTCAAAATTCAATACAATAAGGTACAAAATATAGTGCGAATAGAAAATATGTTATAAAATAGTGGTTTTATGTGATAGTTTGTAGTTTAATTGTAAATTTTCGTGTATAAAATGCAGAATGGCTCGTGAAGAGCTCAGCACTGAAGGTTCTTTTTGTAGGCATTGAGTAACTAGTATTTTTGGAGCAGGTATGATATATGTTTTTAATAATAGGTATTGAAAGTCATGCATAATATTTAACGTGAAATTGTGCTGTAACTGAAATCTAAAGTTGGCTCAGTCGAGAATATATCGGAATTCGTATAAACTTTAAAAATAAATATTATTAATTATTAATAACCATAATAATTTTGTGCGTGTCATCTGTAGCCAATACATATTAATAATCAAATAAATAAATTGACACTAAATGTTTTGGCTAGTACCCCAATTCTGACCTGGATCCTCAGCCATGAGAGACGAATAATAAAGAAAGTGTAAACGCTAGTAAAAAAATAAGTTGCACCTCTTATAAAAAATAAACTTGTTACTAAAATCACTTCTTCAAATCACAGTGATCTTGTCACGTGATATTTCGTCAAAAGTAGCAGTGACTCGGCGACACTGAAAAGCACCCACCGCCATTTCAGGAGTTAACTTCGTAGTTGCGCGCGCATTCTGTTTATAATCCATTTAGCTTCGATTTCAACGCCTTCCTGTTAGTAAGATTTGCAACGGAAAAATGAACTTTAGTGCAAAGAGGGTAAAGTCGAATATTGGTGTTTACGAAATTAGTTTTAAGACATGATGAAAGCTTGCTTTTGTGGTACGAAGGTTTGATAGGGAAGAATGAACTTTATGATGAGAGGGTAAGAGTTGAATATTGCAATATAGGAAGTTGCTTTAAGGCTTGGTGCATGCTAAAGATTTCGTGTGATGCATTGTATACTTTCATTACCAAGATTTTTGTTCACAATAATTCTAAAAAACTAAAGCTATTCAATAGATAAATCTAAATCTTCTTTTCCGTATCTAAGCTTCCAAAATGGACTTATCAATCTAAATTATATTAATATTATAAGACGAAAGAGTTTGTTTGTTTGAACGCGCATATCTGAGGAACTACTGGAAAAATATTTTTGTGTTGGATAGACCATTTGTCGACTTTAGCATAAGCTGTGGTTTAACACAATATAAGCGGAAACCGAAATCAAAGCGGACGAATTTGATATAACAATGTTATTATTATTAGTGAGTGAATCAAGAGTTGTCTACGACCGCTACGGCGACTACGAAAGGCCTACACAACTACATCTTTGCTACGAAACATTTACGAATTAGTCCTCGTAGGCATTTCGTAGTCAGTCATCATAATAACATTGAATTAGACCATTTTCATTCGTTTGTTTTTTTTATTTTATTACATAGTTTACCTACTAGCATTCGATAAAATTCTATTGCAAAAAAGGGAGTGCGGATTCGAATCCTGTGTGATACCGGTTCACTTTTCTATCAAGTACTAATAAGAATTTGTGTATCAGATTTTCATCAAAACACCAAACTTCGTTACAGGAAGGCCTTAGCTCGATAAAAATCTATCCAACATCCTTACTGCTCTTTTGATGAGTTAAAACTAACCTTATTTCAAAGTATTACAGTTTAAATTAGCGTATCAGTGGCCCGGTCATCTGAGTAAGGCCGATCATTTTAAACTAGGGATGGGGTGTTTTGGTATTAAGGTCTTAATCTAGGTCTAGAAAAAAAAATGTAGTGTGTTTCATTTCATACAATGATCACGACCCTAAGTACTGAAGAATGGGGAATGAGGAATAAATATCTTAATATCTCTACTAATATATCTATCTACACTATAATATAATAAAGCTGAAGAGTTTGTTTGTATGTATGTTAGTTTGTTTGTTTGTTTGAACGCGCTAATCTAATGAACTATACTGGTCTGATTTGAAAAATTCTCCTTACACATTTCATTTGGAAAATGGACTGTGCAACATAAAAATATTTTCTCCAATCTAACCAGTAGTTCTTGAGATTAGCGCATTCAAACGACAAACAAACAAACTCTTCAGTTTTATTATAGTAGTGATATAATAGATTATATATATAGATTATATTACTACTATAATAAAGCTGAATCGGCCAGAATATCTATATTCTGGCGATAGAGCATCCCTAGCTTGAACGAAAACAGTCAATTAGCGTTAATAAGACTGCAGCAAATAGAGCGAAAGTATTCCCGAAGTGGCCGGCGATAGCCGATGTTTACTCGATGTTTACCCCACTGGCGTAGTGGTTACGTAGCGGTAGGTTCTGGGTTCGAATCCAAGGTTGGTCTGAAAAAAAAATGATGTCCTCTAGAATGTATGTAATACAATGTTTGATCGACAGACGCGAGAAAAAAACGCAACATGCCATAGAAAAAAATGTAGCGAAAATGTTCTAGACTCTCTCACTCAGTTCGGACAGAGTTAAAAGCTATACAATCTTCTTAGCCAATATCCTTTGATATGTCACCAAGAATACCATTGGAAAGATTGGTGTGACTGAACCGATCTATATGACCTTTTGAATGTGTCAACTATTTGATGGAAACTTTGCATACACCGATATTATTGACTATTAGTGCAGGCAATGAAGCATTTTGGGTCCGATTTTTTTTACTGTGAACCGATTTGCTTGTAATTTTGGAATTAGTTTCATTGCACCCTTCAATTCAAAAGTGAAAATGATTTGAACGCCGCAACTACCCCTGGAGTGGTTGCCACCCCATCTCGGGGGTGAGTATTCCTTTTTTAAGATAACCTCGGATATCGATAGGAAGACTAATTTTAAGCAAAAAATCATCTTTAAAGTTTTTCGATAAATCTAATACTTTTCAAGTTATTGGCAATTGAATATTCGCAATTTTGTCACGTTTTTCATCGGTTTTTTGCAAATATCTCCAAAAATATAACTTTTATCGATAATGTTATGAGGAACAAAATTGTGGCAGGTAAAAAACTAAACAATTTTGTTTATTATAACGTATTCTAAGTGCAATATTAAGTTAGATATTAAAGATCAAAGCCGTTTTTTATTTTGTCTGCATTTTAATCGATGTGGTCAATGTCATCTAGCGGCGAGCAGATGCATTTTATGCATTCTTATAATTAAGAGTTTTGTAGTGCTTGAAATAAGCTTTCAAATGAGTACAATTAAAAGTCTTTTGCACGTAAAGTAAGTAAGCTGTATTACAAATAAGTGGAGCATCCAATATTTTTTCTTTTAAAACAATGGGTTTCATAAGTGCCATTTCCACCAGAATTGAAATTATTCGTATTCCGCCAAGAATTATCTTTATTATGAAGTGTTTGACAAATTGTATCAGTTTGGCTGCTTTAGGACACATATTTTTCAAAATAGACAGGATTAAAATAAAAATATAAAATCTCATATTTTGAAAAATCCCAACTTCTTTTCATAATATCTCAAAAATTACGATAGATGCGTACAAAAGTGTAGGAATAAAAAATTTAGGTATTTTTCTGACAAAAAAATTAGTAATTTTGCTATTTCTGTTAAACAAAAACTGACGGAGATATGATTGTTTAAAGAGCGCGTGGCAGCGGCAATCACAGCCTCTCTTAAGCCCTTTAACCCTTCACCGTTTTCGAAAAACGTTTTTAATTATTTATTGCAATAAAGGATGTTGTAGTTCTTCTAATTACCTTTTCAATGCTGTTTTAGAAATTGTGATAGCATGAATAGCTTGGAAATGGCACTTGTGAGACCCATTGATTTACAAGAAAAAGCATTCGATGATCCTCTTATTTGTAATACAGCTTACTTATTTTACGTGCAAAAGACTTTTAATTGTACTCATTTGAAAGCTTATTTCAAGCACTACAAAACTCTTAATTATAAGAATCCATAAAATGCATCTGCTCGCCGCTAGATGACATTGACCAAATCGATTAAAATGCAGACAAAATAAAAAACAGCTACGATCTTTAATATATATCTTAATATTGCACATAGAAAACTTTAGGATAAACAAAATTATTTAATTTATTACCAGCTATTTTGTTCCTTATAAAATTTTCGATAAAACTTATATTTTTGGAGATATTTGCAAAAAACCGATGAAAAACGTGACAAAATTGCGAATTTTCAATTGCCAATAACTTGAAAAGTATTAGATTTGTCGAAAAACTTTATAGATGATTTTTTGCTTAAATTAAGTAATCCAAACGATATCCGAGGTTATCTTAAAAAAAAAATACTCACCCCCGAGATGGGGTGGCAACCACTCCAGGGGTAGTTGCGGCGTTCAAATCATTTTCACTTTTGAATTTAAGGGTGTAATGAAACTAATTCCAAAATTTCATGCAAATCGGTTCACAGTAAAAAAATTCGGAGGTTGGACCATATTTTTCGCTTCAATGACTGCGCTATATTTGGTTGCGTCTATTCATTTGAGTACTCTGAGTGGAACTATCTATCTAAAGCTGTATCTAATAAAATGCGCCTGGCACAAATAATGTTGAATACAAATAAAAAACAACCCTACCATCGTTCGCTTTGGATGAAATAAATAAATAATTTGACCCGGTTAAAACTGCAAAGCCTAGGTATTTCAGGCAGTGCCCTAGATTCACAAATGCACTCTAGACACCACTCAGAGCCAACTAAATGTGACATAAGATTGATGGTAGAGTCGAAAACTGTTTGTGTTAGGTATTCTCGCAACGTTCAAACGGACGAAATCAGAAGATTTTGTGTGTTTTCATAACACATGCCAAATAAAATTAAAATAAATATTTGTAGAATTATATTTATTACAGTGCAGTGTTGTGCTCAAAAACCTCGGATGTCGTGGGTTCAAATCTTGCGGGGAACACTTCCACTTTTTATTCGTTTTCCCAGTTTGGTTAAAGGCATTGCAGGCTTGAATCACCTGATTGTCCGACAAGAATGATGATTCCGTACTTCAGAAGGCACGTTAAGCCGTTGGTCCCGACTATGATCCAAATGGTCTGGATTCCCGTGTAAGGCTTGTGGAGGTCAGACAATACCCGCTCCATTGTAATAACCAGGCTGGTCAATTCAGGATCATAGTCGCAGCGTACCCTGGGCTCCGAGGCAATGGCCGAGGATGCAACCGCGAGAGGCGCTAGGATGATGATGATTTTTAAATATTAGGTGCTCTATCTTTACGTTTGATCTATATTTATAGAATTTAAATCAAGAAATCAAATATATTTCATCTCAAAAACCTGGCGGGATTCGAACCAGCTTCCCACAGGCACCGGAAAGCGAGGGATACTTGTTCATCCTGCTTCATATTTTAAAAAGTGGTGTTAATGACATAAAATAAATAAACACATTTTCTCAATAATCATCACTTTAATACTATTTTTCATTTGTTAATTTTAGACTTAATATTGATACAATAATTCTTATCTTACGCGAGCGCTAACATAACAGTTTCAAGTCCCCAAAATCTAGTTTACACCCAGCCTGCAAACTAGCTTTAGAGATGAATCTAATAGAAACATGTTTAGTTGAAAGAAAACAGCATTTGACTCAAGTAATTTATGTATTAATTACTTAATTACTTTTCGTGATTCTTATAGTGGCGCCATCTGTTGGTGAGAGGAAGTTAATATATTACGTGTTCCTACCAATAGATGGCGCTATGTAACAAATTGTATTTGATATAAAACTTTTTTGCAACTTAAAAAAAAACACAAAAATTATGTCAGTGTTTGTTTGTAAATAGTTTTTTTCACATGTTTAAAATTTAACTTAAATTAAAATACCGCCATCTTGTAAATTATACCTCGATATTTTCGATGAATAGTAGGTAGCTTCTTAAAATATAATTGACTAGAATGCAAAGACGGATAGTTTTAAGACACATTAATACCAATCTAGGGTAATCTTCAAAGAACGTGATATCATCGTAATTTTTTTTTAAATAACACATTCCTTGCACAGCGTCTTAAAAGGAATTGCTGCTTTGGTAAGTGAATAGAGCCCATCATTCATTATAACTTAGACAGACAATAAGGGTTACCCACATCTCTCTTTAAAAAAAAATGGTGCTTTTAAATCGGACATAAACCCAATTTTTACATCATTCATAGTAATAAATCGTTGAAACGAATTATTACGGCAATGTCAAAGTTACTGTTTTGTTTTTTTTAAATATTGTAAAAAGCTTTTGCGTCATTAAAACCACGTTCTTTGAAGATAAATTCCGCTAAAAAACTCGTTGCTAGGTAGTTTTACGCTCAGAAATATTTTTAAATACTGTTCTCTTTTAAAATTTACACTAGCAACCAGTCTTCAAAATAAGTATTAACGATCTTTTTTGCTAGCATATTTTATTATCTATGGTAGAGCTAGAAAAAAGTTGAGCTGTAGAAATTAAAATGGTGGAACAGTCGTCATATATTATGCATTGCTGGCTAAGAATAAAAAGTAACATAGAATAAAGGATAAAATAGAAACGATGTTATGTTTTTTCTCTTTCTAACTTACAACATTTGAGGGGGTGCGAGTGAAACAAATAATGCTTATTTTGGGCTACTTTTGCTATCATTCCTCCAGTTTTGTTTCACAAACAAATCCCTCACAAAAAATTCAAACATATTCATCATTTATAATTATTTTTCATTGCAATAACAGTTTCCCTAATCAAATGACAGTTGACATTGGTGGAATATTTGTGCTCCAAAATACTAAACAGAACATTAAAAATGTCAAAAAAATGAAAAAAATCGCTTACTATTTCATCCTTCTTTACACGTTATTTCTGACTCTATGGTGCTGAAGTTTTTTCCTAATCTTTACTTATATCCGAGGTTTTTGAATAGGTTGTCGTCGTTTAGCGCGTGGTCCAGGAATGGGGTCTCTCTGAAGATAACAGATGCATCAGCTATGTGCATTTGTCTTTTGCCATATCTGAAAAGAAAGACAATTAGCGCCATATTGGAGTTTGATTATGAACTATGTGGTAAGTTGTAGCAACAAGTTGGGCGCCAAAGTACCGCACTGAGCGCCAAAGATCGTAACGCCACCTATTTATTGGGAGCAAAACTATTACTCTTCAGGCTTGTTTAGTTAGTTTGTAACGTGCCCGGTAGATGGCATTTATTACAAAGAAGTTTTTAAAGTGAAATACAAGAATAATCTTTATCTTATCCTTTTCCTTATACATTTATAAAATAAGTGGCATTTTTCATGTCTATTGTGCGTGCCAGAAAGGTCTATTTGTTTTTTTATATACGTTGCCCATGGACACGATCAACAAACGCACAAGGGTCGCAGATGCGTTGCCTGCCTTTAAAAACCCCTAAACCCTCCCCAACTGAGCTCTGACGACCTTACTTACCAGCAGGAACATAGCACAACAATTACTAAGTGCTACTTCACTGTGATCTTCTGTAAGGTGGAGTTACTTCACCAGACCAGCGGCTCATTCGAGTTGATTTCCACTAAGCGCTACTTCTCAAAAAGTACCGTTATTCAAGAAAAAGTACACCTATTCCATTCAAAATGTCTTCATTCCTCACCTCCCCCTCCCATGTACAGAATAATACTCCTGGAGCTCCTTCAAATAGTTTGATATCTGTTCCGCTGTGTCGAAGCGCTCCGGACGACGCGGGCGCGGGTACTGCGCCTGCGCGGAGCACGACAAGATGGCCGACAGGCACAAGATGGCGGCCACGGTGAGTCTCATTGTTACTGCGGGAGAAATGAAAAAATAGGTTAGGAACTTAAATTTTGATTGAAAAAGATTTTGTTTAAGTACTTAGTTAAGAAAGTTTAGTGGTCAGAGACCCTGGCTACAAAACCACTGTTCAATCTCGCGGGTTCGAATCCCGCTAGGGACAAATGTTATGTTTGTGTGATGAACATCGGCATTTGGACTCGCGTCAGATGTTTATCAAAGTATTCATCATTATCCTAGCGCCTCTCCCGGTTGCATCCTCGGGCATTGCCTTGGAGACCAGGGTACGCTGCGACTATGATCCTGAATTGACATGCATGGATATTACAATGTTTATCAAAGTATTATAAGTGTGTATACGTACCCTAGCTTCTATAGAACAAGATTCTAGCTTAGTTTGGAAAAAGACCAGTTTCCAAGTTGGCACCTGATCAGAATCACAAGTATATCGTAAGTATCAGCGATCATCTCACTCAACCATTAAAGAGAGGTACTGAAACTCATTAGTACAAAGTGACAAACCACTCAAAAGTAACGGCAAACATTTATAAATACAATCACACCTCCTATCTATTTATTGTTATAATGATTTACGATGTATCGATAAGAGATATCGATGCCGATACGAGTAATCCTTTAATCGATTGTTAATTGTTTAATCGTTAAAATTGTCCGTGTGACGTCATAGTAAATCTGGGCTGATGCTTTTCATAGAATGTGCCTATTTTTAGCCTTTGGTGCGAATTTGTCAATTGACGGCTTAGATACATATTGTAACGCCAGCGAATCCGTCTGCGTGGATTTCGATTTCCGGTCCGCACACATAGTGTTATACGTACCTACGCTTAAAGCCTTTCTCGTCAAATGGACTACCCAAAATATTATTTTTTTTCAATTAGAACCAATAGTTGTTTATATTAGCGCGTTCAAACAAACAAACAAACTCGTAAGCATAGTATTAGTTAGATTGTAATATATCAATTTCTTATTTACGTTAAAATACCTACTTAGTGTGCATCGAATGGGATAACATTTCATAAGACTATGCGAAATAGGGTGCCCGGCCTGCGATTGCTACGAGTTAGTTAAGCAACTATCGCAGAGGCCAATCATCGGATGGTTGACCGAAAAATGTCATCTCGAGCTCCACCGTTCTTCGGAAGGCACGTTAAGCCATTGGTCCTGCGCGTGATCTCTAAGGTCGTGTCAGATTGCTGTCACCGAAATATGTATTAGTGTGAGGGAATAGGGAGTGCACCTGTGCTTGCGCACTCCTTGTTGTGCGCTATAAATGTATCCTGCGTTCCTGGCCGATCACACTGAACATCAGTCGCGTTTTTTCCGCCTAGTGTGTTTATTTCTTTACTTGAACACTAACTTTGTCCTATAATATTTAATTTGTTTTATCGTGAATGATAAAACAAATTACAAATTATATGACCCACCCGCTAATGAAGATTATTTCAGATATAAAATGCTCCAACTAATACGCATATTATATTTAAATACACACTTCAACTAAGTGTAATCCTTTTAAAGGCTTAAAATATTGTCGATAATACTAATTGCAGTTTAGAGTCTAAACTACAAAGCTTTCAAGCTAATTTTAGCCTGTACCACAGAGAATCACTTGATAATGTTTATTTTCCTTCGCGCCAAAAGCGAGCTATGTTGATAGACGATCTTATGTCAAAATTTAGCAGCCATTTTGGAAATTAGCTGTCAGTTTTAAATGGTTTGGTGATGGTGATTAAAAACTTGTTTAAAACGCTATTATTTTATAAGATGAAAGGGATATCTATTCAAGTTTTATTTATTTATTTAATATTGGATTATCAACATAAGTTTTGTAAGGTATAAAACAAAAACTCATCTTTCTAGCATTTTTATCCCGTTTCTGTGCAGGGTCCGCTTTGACCATGATCCAAAGTTTGTCGAGTCTGGTTATTACTTAAGTCAGAAACTATCTGAATGTGCAGGTTTCCTATCGGTTTTATCTCTCAACGTCGAGCTAATGGCACAAATCCACACTACTTAGATTTTCTAAAAATCCAGAGGTGAGGGCCTGGTTTAGAACCATGAACCTCGTAAGTGAGGCGCGTTCCTTACCACTACGCCGCCATCAAGTTACCTACTTCACTACATAGTATAAAACAAAGTCGCTTTTTCTGTCCCTATGTCCCTTTGTATGCTTAAATCTTTGAAACTACGCAATGGATTTTGACGCGGTTTTTTTTAATAGATAGAGTGATTGACCCTTTATGTATAATACATGCATAATATAGTTGAGAAACACTAATTAACTTAGTTGCACCCGTGCGAAGTCGGGGCGGGTCACTAGTATAAGAATAAAAAAGGAACTCTTTGGCGAACAGAATTGATTCTATGCCTTTGGCGGGAATAATATGATGTTTCCTAGTAAAAAATAGTTAATTGTTTGAGTCGCTAGAACAAAATAAACGGTAGGAAAAACTGTCCAATAAAAAATCCAATTTTGTTTCATTATTTTGACAGCTAGTAAGTCGGCGCGTCAAAATATTTAGTTGGACGAAGATAAAGTTTGTGTTTCCATTTTATTGGGAGAAATGATGAATGAACATTTTGGTATTATTTTCTACCTATAATAAGCTTGTTTCATTTATCTTGCAAGCGATTTGGTCAAATGGATAACCGTCAGATCTTATTTTCCCGAGACACAGAATCTTATGGTTTATGAAAATGGTTTGGGAAAAAATTGTTCTGTTTAGAACCATAAATTCCTGAGATTAGCGCGTTCAAACAAACAAACTGAACAGCTTTATTATATTAGTCATCCTTCATCCCGTTTGTGTGCGGGGTCCGCTTTGAGCATGATCCAGAATTTGAAGAGTCTGGTTATTACAGTAAAGCGACTGCCATCAGGTCTTCGTAGCCCATACAGAGGAACCATACAGATTGGGTCATGGTTACACATTCAGATCTATGTAGCTGAACTAAAGTTAGAAATTATCTGAATGTGCAGGTTTCCTCACGGTGTTTTCCCTCACCGCCGAGCTAATGGCACAAATGCAAACATAGTTTTTCGAAAAATCCAGACGTGTGGGCCCGGAATCGAAACACGGACCTCACGTATGTGAGACGCGGTCCTTACCACTAGGCCACCATTGCTCAATCGCTGTTATATTACTATTGTAAAGAAAGATTAGTATTGATTTATATTATAATTCAAATACATTTTATTAAGGGACGAAATGAGGTCCCGTTTTCACCCTTTTTAATGCGAAATCTTGAAAAGCAACAGTCTTTCCTTCTAACAGGGGACGGGCCACCAGCGAGCCCGTTTTCACATCGAATTCACTTTATTTCCCGCGGTCCCTATAAACCGCTGCGAAAATTACCGTTCAACAGGTGTGCTAGTGATGCGGTAAAGGTTGTTTTATCGATAAAGTTTTATGGATGAAATTATGAAATCGGGTTGAAGCGCTGGTAAATTAACCGATACAGTTACAAGAAAGCGTTGTTAGGCAACCATCCATAACTTTTTGAAACATTCCACTAAAATGAAACATTTTGACTGAAATATTTTTGTATTAAGTTGCACTTTTGCTTATTTATTTTAAATTAAATCAATAGCCCCTATTGACTATTGTTATTTCGGATGTTTCTACGAACCGGACTACTGAAACTTAATCATTGCATTTTCGGTCAACCGGTCGGATCTGGTGATCTTTAACCCTAATTGTGTTCATAGAAATCTACACAAATTTAGCCCGAAACTTAAACCACTAGACCAGTGTTTCTCAGAGTAGGGTATGCGACAAAATGTACGTAATGGGGCGGCTTCATATTGATAATGCTAAAGATGGCTGGATTCCTAACCCGGTCACGACCGAGAGCATACCTAGTTTGAGTAACAAGCAACAGGAGTCATTATTTGAAATGTATTTGATATTATTTTCGCGATATTATTTGATGCGTGTAGCACTTTTCTTCATTCAATAGTCTTTCTTTATCGATAAAGCAACAGTATCCCGGCATCACATCACTAGGCAGTTGATTTGGCTCGGGCGGGAACAATACGGCTGTAGTGGGTTCATCAGTCTACGTACTGATGGGTTAAAAGGTCACTGATTATGGTGCAATGTTTTTTCAAACAGTTGGGTTGACTACAAACAGTTGAGGCTCGATTGGCGTAAACGTTTTAGTTAATGTGTTAAGTAGCTTAAGCACTTGTGTTACAGACATCAGAATCAACGGAGATAATTAAATAGATACAATACATATAACACCCAGACCAGCACAAACAGACATGTTCATGCACACAAATGTTTGTCCTGTGCGGGGAACGGATAAAATTGCATTTACAAGAAAGAAAGCCTGACGTTTCGGCTCCTTGTCAGGAGCCGTGATCATAGAATGACTCAGGTGTTCCGTGTTATGCGTCAACCTACACTAATATTATAAAGAGGAAAGATTTGTATTTTTGTATGTAATGAATAAATACGAAAAATAACGGACCGATTTCAAAATTTCTTGCACCATTGGCAAGCTACATTCACCCTAAGTAACATAGGCTTTATTTTATCCTGGTACGGAAAGTAGTTCCCTCGGGACGCGGGTTGTCATATAAATTGTTAATATACTAGTTTTATTCAATGAGTAACAGTCTCATAAACCTTAGAATATTATCTTAACGTTTTAGTCATAAAAGCGTTTGCTATTGGCCCGAAAATTCGTGTAAGTGAAACAGTGAGTTCTTGTGAGAAATAGAGATTTTAGACCAGTAAACAAAGAAGATTTTTATACCAGTTTTTAGGGTTCCGTAGCCAAATGGCAAAAAACGGAACCCTTATAGTTTCGTCATGTCTGTCTGTCTGTCTGTCTGTCCTGGCTCGTTCTCCGCCGTTTCTGAACCGATTGCCACGAAAATTGGTGGAGAGATGTATAGTGATAATTCAAGAATTGGTTTTTAAAATAATCGAAAAATAATTATTTTTACCCCCCCTTCCCATACAGCGAAAAGTAAATTCGAAAAATAAAAATCGACTTACCCCATCGTGTGGGGTATCGTTAAAAAGGTATTTTTAAATACAATAAAACTTGCCTTGAAACCATGTGGATCAAACAGCCCAGTCTCGAGATATATTAATACCAAGTTAAAATTAGAGCGTCCCCCCCCCCCTTAACTTTTGAAATACTATTACAATAATTCTGAAAAAAATGTCCTGTATACCTCCAAGTAAGTACTTTCAACGAAAACTATAGCGAGCTCTGTATCATACATAGTTATTTTTATACAACTCGACCAACTTATGACGTGCAGTTGCCCTTACTAAATGGTGTCTTAAGCGGTCGGGCCATCTTTTAGCTACGGAACCCTTTCATGGGCATGTCCGACACGCTCTTGGACGATTTTTTTATATTGTAAAGATCTGCTGCCGTTAATTAAAAGTATCAGCCTATTAACATCCCACTGCAAAGCAATGCGGCAAAGCCCTCCATCATTTTATTTTAAAACATGTTTTCGTTCAAAGACAGATTTTGGCTTAATCACCACGTTTGCCAAATGCAGATTGGATCACAAACCCGGGCTGTGTACGGAAAATTCGAGACAAATTTTGCCCGACCAGGAAATCGAATTCAGGACCTCGAGACCACTAGGTACTTTAACCACTAGACCATCGAGGCTTTCAAGCTTTAGCCAAGTCATTTTATTTTCAGTATAATTGACACAATTTTATTGTAACAGAAATAAGGCCACCTTTTGTTTTTTTTGCAGCACTTTTTCTTAGTAGTCTATTCACACTGAAGGGCTACATTGAAAAAGTTTGACTTGATAAACTATTTTCTAGTTTATCATTGTTCATCAAGTTGCAAAATAGTTTTTTATATTTACTACACTACTGGTCTACTACAATAAGCTTCGTTTCTCATCATCTCAGGAACTACTGGTTCGAATTGTTAATTATTTTTATGTTCTAAGAACAACTCTTTTTCAACTCGCCACATGGTCTAAGAATCTTAGACCATGTGGCGAGTTGAAAAAGAAGACTCTATCTTTTATATGAAATAAAACACACTACGATTTTCTTGGAAATTATAATGAAGTGGTGTAAAACAACGATTTCACGCATGTGAAGTGGCTTTCTAACCACAAGGCTACCAAGCTCTCAAACAAGTGTTAATAATTTAAATAAATCAATATCTCACATAATCACAAACATTGATCTGACTCCGTGTTAAGTAACTTTAGCACGTGTGTTACATATATCAGAATCAACAAATATACTGAAATTATACCTACATATAATGTAACACCCAGACCAGGACAAACAGCACACAAATGTTTGTCCTGTGCGGGAATCAAACCCGCGACCTCTTGGCCTAATAGTCAACGCCTTGACCACTAACCAAGCGGGTAATGTTAAACCAAAATGAACATCTCCCAACATTTATCCACTCCTTGAATTAAACGGCAACTTGTTAAAATCAAAACTTAACTCTCAAAGTGCCAATTACATCAAACCAATTATAAAACCTGAGAAATTGTTCTGAAATTCACAATTTAACCACCTGGCTTTCAGATTAACCCGCCAATGTTGCCATGCTCAAAGGCGGGAATTCCGAGCGCGTCGGATATTATTTTTACGGTTGGCAACACCTTAACTAGAAATGTACGTGAGTAAAATGGCTGCGGAGAAGTTTAACCTGTAGTTTGAATAAGGTTTAGTAATTACTTTGAGATACGGGGGTGGCAATCAGACTTATATTTATGGTGGATCGTCGGTATTTTAATATCTAGGGGGAATGTCAACAAAGTTTATTTTCCATGTTACGAAATGCAATCCATTGAGATATTATAACTATGTACTACGTTTGGAGTAGACTCGAAGAAATATTTTCTTACACTAACTATGGCATAGACAACAGTTGCCTTCTATTGTTAATTTGTACTACATAAATAAATAAATAAATTGTTTGCACTAACTCACCAATTGCCTAGCCCCAAACTAAGCTCGAAGTTTGTACTATGGATGCTAGGGAACGTATAGACATACTTAAATATCTTTATAAACATCCATGACTCGAGTACAAATGCCGATGTTCATCACACAAACATTTGCCCCTACCAGGATTCGAACTCGCGACCATTCGTTTTGTAGCCAGTGTCTCTGACCAATAGACCAACGGGCCCAATCAAGAAATGCCGTCTTGTGTTTGAAAAACATATACAAATCATTATAGGATGGAAAATAAAGCCATTGGCGTGTCATTTCATAGATAAAAAGACAAAAAAACACTAAATTATCTATTATATATATCTATTCCTTTCCCTCCAAGTTGACGCATACATTTTGTTCTCGATGTCCACTTTATACGTAGTACTAATACCTTAATTTAGCAATCAGACTAATATTTGTGGTGGATCGTCGGTATTTTAATATCTAGGGGGAACGTCAACAATTAAGTTTATTTTCCATGTAACGATATACATCCTTTACGTCATATGGAAAATCAACTTTTCCTTTTTGACAGAAACTTAATTAAATTATCTTTGGTCATGTCATCCGATGTCACATAGGTTGATTGAAGAATGAATTTAATATGTTTATTTATTTTCATACTGTAAGTACATGGTCAAATATCAATTTATAAATAGGTACAATTTTGTAAAAAACCAATTATAGTTAATTTCACGTAAGATCATAATCTATACTAATATATAAAGCTGAAGAGTTTGTTTGTTTGTTTGTTTGAACCCGCTAATCTCAGGAACTACTGGACCGATTTGAAAAAATCTTTTTGTGTTGGATAGTGTATTTGGCGAGGAAGGTTATAGGCTATAGTATATATCTATTATTTTATCCCAAGGGGATGAAAAAGGGGATTAATGTTTGTGTGAAACTTTGTCAATTTTAAACCGATTGGGCTGGGACTTGGCATGCATAAAGCTACTATGACATAAAGATCCCCTTAGAAAGGATTTTTATATGTTCCACCCCAAGGGGATGAAAAAGGGGATTAATGTTTGTATGGAACTTTATAGGTATAGTATATACTTTTACGTTTGCGGAAACCGGAAACCACGCGGACGGAGTCGCGAGCGGCCGCTAGTAATATATATTTATGTGACACTTCTTATACGAAATTAAACTTTATTTCAAGGCAATAAGTTGAACGAGCTCTTTTTATTTCTTTTCACTTTTTATTCAAAAGATTTTCGTTTCGAGAAGTATCGATTTTCCATTAAAGACAAACTGTCACCGGGACCATTTTAGCTGAAATGGACTATAGTGACTATCAAACATTTTGTGATACGCAATCGGTTCTTTTAAAATACTTTTATTCCTAGTAAGTGTATTATTTTACTAAGTAATATTAAATAATTACTTGTAAGTTATTTAAATAAGTTTGTAAGTTGTAAAATGAATATCTGCATACGCAGACGGCCTCCATTTTTCTGGATTATTCCACTTTGCCCCACCAAGGCGCCCCACTGGTGGGGCAGATTCCACTGTTTCAATTTTGTAGTGGAATATGCCCCACTGAATCAATTTTTTGCACTAGGGTCAGCACTTAAGAGTTTAAGTGGGTTAACTCGTATTGTGTATTTTGTGTATTTGTCTATTTAAGGTTTATGTTCCTTTAGCAATCATCATTAGATGTGGAATATGTAAGTGCGGTAAAAAAAACTGAATACAATTCAATACTAGTAAACCCACTTAAACTCTTAAGTGCTGACCCTAGTGCAAAAAATTGATTCAGAGGGGCATATTCCACTACAAATTTGAAACAGTGGAATCTGCCCCAACAGTGGGGCGCCTTGGTGGAGCAAAGTGGAATAATCCATTTTTCTCGAATAGTCATCATCTTAAATCAATATTAAAAAATAATCTACCCTCATTGCACCTTTGTCACGTTATTAAGAACCCTCTCATCCCACGGGAAATCCCGACGAAACAGGAATTAACTAGAGATACAATTGCATTCAGAATCGGGATCGACTTGTATTTTCATCTCAATAAGGTGACTCTTAAGACTGACACGTTTTTAATTTCAATATTCATTGGCGCCCAACGTGGGGTTTTGTTTTTATGAAAAATAACAGACGTCATTTTGATGGGCCCGTTTGTGTATTTGATACCGAATCTATACTTAAAACAAACATTTTAACATATTTAATTTTAATGTAACCTCGTAGTATTTTAATTTTCTTTTTTTATTAGTTACTCAAATAGGATGCAATTTTTTAATGAACACATGAATAGAATAAAATAAAATCGAAAAATTAATTCTTCTGATACGAGATTTTGTTCGGAGCTCTTAGGAGCTCGTTGGCTGCAAAGTCAAGTAACTTTCGCAGAGGCCAATCATCGGATGGGTGACCGAAAAAAGTAATCTCGAGCATGTTTAGCCATTGGTCTTGCGCCTGATCGCTCAATTGTGGTGTCAGACTGCTGTCCCACCGAACTATTTTTGCGCACTCATTTGTGCCCTATAATTAATATATTCTGCGTACCTAGCTGATCGTAAGACCGGCCGCCATGGTCGAAGAACAACCGGTAGCGAATTAAAAGCAATTAAAAAAAAGATTAACTACCTAAATAACTAAGTTATTATTTATATATTTTTTGGCCCTTTTCGGCCTTAGAACAAATTATTTGTTATACGATAAAAAATAAAAGATAACAAACAAAATGTAAACTTAACTAAACAATTAAAGGGTTACAGTAACACAAATAGCTTGGATTAATTTAAACGTTTACGTTTTGCGACCCTTTTAATACCCTCGTAAAACGTTTAAGACGTATTATTTCGACTTAAGATTGATGATATTTGTTTTAAAACAAGCCTATTTAAATATATTTTGGCTTAATTGGAAAGAGTGGTTTCAAAACCGGGAAGGATAAATTAATAAATTCGTTGGACCAACACACCAATGAGGGTGATTGCTATTGTAAAATCCGCTAGATGGCAATACGTATGCGTAAGGTCTCACTGTTATGTCATTAGTGAATTGTGACATATCTGTCAATGTCATGTCAAAATTCACCAATCACATACCAGTTGGAACCTATGCCCACCTACTGTTATCTAGCGGATTTTTCATTTGTGAAAACTCTCTTTGCCTAAGCCTAAACTAAGATTAAAGCTTATACTATGATGCTAGGGAACGGATAGACATACTTAAATATTTGAATAAACATCTATATACAGTAAAAATGCCGATGTTCATCACAAAAACGTTTGCTTCTAGCGGGATTCGAACCTATGACCCTCGGTTTTTAGCCAGTTGTTGTTAACATCAAATAGACCACCGGCCAGTCTAATAAAAAAAATGTGACAGAGTTAATCAAGTCTATTGGTCCGTATATCGGGCACGTGGTCTCGATGTCTTGGGTTGGATTCCTCGGTTAGGCAAAATTTGTGTCGATTTTTCTGAACACGGCCCGGGTTTGTGATCACCAATCTGCATTTAGCACGCGTGGTGTTCAAGACAAAACCCATCTTTGTAACGGAAACATGATTTGAAATGATGGAGGCCTTTGCCCTGCAGTAGGACATTAATAGGCTGATACTTGACTTTTACGTTTTAGCTAATTGGCTGTATCTACATCCAAACATAAAAAAGGTTGGTTTAAATATTCTGTCACATTCAAATATACATAAGATGGCTTATAGCCCCCTCTACGGTGCTCTATGTGCCTTTATTATTTGATTGAGGACACTCCAATTGGTTGCAAACATTTCTTTAATGATGATATTTCTTTTGTAAGGGACGTAAGATAACAATAATAAAGAAAATCTTATAATAAACAAGCTGCCCGCCCCGGATTCGCCCGTGGTACTTACTTACATGTATTATACATACAAACCTTCCTTAAGAATCACTCTATCTATTAAAAAAAACCGCGTCAAAATCCGTTGCGTAGTTTTAAAGATCTAAGCATACATACGGACATACAGCGAAAGCGACTTTGTTTCATACTATGTATTGATCTTATTTTATACGTGTTTTATCCTTACTTACATTAGACTTATACTAATACTAATACTTAATATTATAAATCAGAAACTGAGTTTGTTTGTTCCGCTTTATAGTTTAAGCCGCGATAAACGCATTTATAAAGATTTGTGGTAAGAAAAAAAGTATTCTAATTGCAATGAGGATTACAACGAAATTGCATATTTACATGCAGCTGGGCTTGCTTTTAGGTGCATCACTTACTATGTAGGTGACCATAAAACGGGAGTCGCGGGTTCGAATCACCGAAGTTATTTTTTATGTATATATTTTTTAATATTTTTCCTTTGTGTCTTAATCAATTTTTATACAAAATTTGTCATTAACATGTCATCCTACTGTTTTTCTGACTAGCATGCTGACATGTTGGGAAACTGTAAGTCAGTATGTCAATGTCGTGTGATGAAACATCCGTTTCCCAGCGTCCAATAATATACACATAAAATCAAATCAAAATAATCTTTATTCAAGTAGGCATCAGGAAAGCACTTATGAATCGTCAATAATAAAATTATTATAACTACATATTGACTCTACCACCGACTTCGTAATGCAGTCATCTACCGAGAAGAAGCGGCAAGAAACTCGATAGTTGCTCTTGCTCTTTTCAATCGCCAATTGTACAAGGTCATACAGTTACGTCTTTCAAATATCAAATTAAGAAAATACATATTATTACATATAAATAAAATAAATAAATGCCTTGGACTAACACACCAATTGCCTAGCCCCAAACTAAGCTCGAAGCTTGTACTATGGAAGCTAGGGAACGGATAGACATACTCAAATATTTTTATAAACATCCATGACTCGAGTACAAAATGTCGATGTTCATCACACAAACATTTGCCCCTAGCGGGATTCGAACCCACGACCCTTGGTTTTGTAGCCAGGGTCTCTAGCCACTCGACCAACGGGCCTGTCATATGAACAGATTGAGCCCCAGTCGACCAGTCCCCAAAGGTGGCACCTGTCCCCATAGGCTTCGAGAGTCAGTTATTTAATGGAAAACTTCCTTTCTCAAATGCTATATATAAATATTGAATGAATAGGCATATCAACAAGACTGTGGTAACTTATTAAACCTTGTGATTTTCCTTGTTTTTTGAAGTCTGACCTGACATTTGGAACAAAAGTTTACGTGATTTTAAAAATTGCGCAATTAATTTATTGTTGTTAGAATCTTACTTTAAAACATTGTTTTTGCTTTTCCTACTCAATAACACATATACTTACTTAAAAATACCTAAATATAAATAATATTCAGTATTGTAACGATATTCAGATAATATTATGTAGTTTAACTAGCGACCCGCCCCGACTTCGCACGGGTGCAACTAAGTTTATTAATGTTTCTCTACTATATTATGCATGTATTATACATAAAAACCTTCCTCTTGAATCATTCTATCTATTGAAAAAAACCGCATCAAAATTCGTTCCGTAGTTTCAAAGATTTAAGCATACAAAGGGATATAGGGACAGAGAAAGCGACTTTGTTTTATACTATGTAGTGATGATGCAAAACAATTTTTCTTAGTTCGCCCGCGGCACCCAAACTGTTATTGTCATTTTTCCAACTGGATGTTTGACTGCATTCAAAATCTATATATCTGTCGCAGCCATCTGGTTAAATCAGCCATTTAGTTTAGTTAAGTTTGAGGAGCTCGATGGCGCAGTGGTTAGCGCACTCAGCCTGCGGTTGCTAAAGTTAAGCAACGTTCGCAGATGCCAGTCATACAGCCTGTTGGGGACGGCTCGACTCGCTCGGCTGTCCCCAGCCCCCCTCCTCCTCATCTGAGGAGGGGCGTGGCCGCACTGTCCCCGTAAAGGGGCTCGTGTAGGATAGAGCTGCGGCGGAAAACCTCCGGGCTCCCGCAGCTCTGTCCGTCATCCAACACGAGTGGGCGAGTCGCTGGTGGTTTAGTGGGTACGTCCCGAGGGGCGAGCCCCACACTATCCGAGTGCCCAGGGCAGGGCCAACCGACCCCCGTCGGTCGGGTGTGCATAAGGGGGTCTCGACGCAGAGACCCACGTCCTCCCGGCAGCCCCTAGGCTGGGAGGGCGGCATTCCACCAGCGAAAACAAAAAAAAAAAAAAAAAAGATGCCAGTCATCGGATGGGTGACCGAAAAATTTCATCTCGAGCTCCTCCGTGCTTCGGAAGGCACGTTAAGCCGTTGGTCCTGCGCCTGATCTCTCTACGGTCGTGTCAGACTGCTGTCCCACCGAATTATGAGAGTGAAGGAATAGGGAGTGCACCTGTGCTTGCGCACTCACTTGTGCACTATAATATATCCTGCGTACCTGGCTGATCGTAAGATCGGCCGCCATGGCCGAATACGGCCGGAAGGTATTATTATTATTAGTTAAGCGGCTAGCCGCTTAACTAAACGCCGGCTACTACATAGTTAAAAGGCAAGCCCGCTTGTAAAATTAATTGGAGAAGTAAACATATTTTTAAGAGAGCTCCCGCCCCTTGGTCTTCTAACCTACTTCTGTCAGAGTAGAATTTCTGCATACTTAGGATAATTTTTTGACTGAAGCTTAGCGTTTTACTAGGCGCCGGCGTTTAATTAAGGGGCTAGCCACTTAATTAGCTGTCTGATTTAACCAGTGGGCTGCGACATATCCATACTAATTTATAAATGGGAAAGTGTGTCTGTTGTGTTGTGTGTCTGACTAGGTAATACCTAAAACTAACAAAGATCTGCTGTCACCATATTACAAATGGACCGTTTTAAGTTCTTAAGTGCATTTACCCAAAACACAAGAATATTCTAAGAAGAAGTTTTAAGAGAGATAAAGCTTTATGGAACTTTCACTCGAATGAACCGCTCGTTGGTGGTAGTACCTCCACCTTACAGAAGACCCCAGAGATGTAGAACTTCGTAACTATTGTGCCATGTTTCTCCTGATGAGTAAGGTCGCCAGAGCTCATTTGGGGAGGGCATTGGGTTTTAAAGGCAGGTAACAAATCTGCAACCCTTGTGCGGTTGTATATCTCCATGGGCGGCGGTGATCACTTACCATCAGGTGACCCTCTAGTTCGTTTGCCTCCCTATCTATACTAATATATAAAGCTGAAGAGTTTGTTTGTTTGTTCGTTTGAACGCGCTAATATCAGGAACTACTGGTCCGATTTGAAAAAATATTTTTGTGTTGGATAGTCCATTTGACGAGGAAGGCTTTAGGCTATTGGAAATAAAAAAAATATAAAACGTATTAGGTACTTAGTATAGATTTAAACGAAACCTTGTCAATGCACCCAACAGCTCTCTCAGGCTCATTAATATTATTTTGAATTTCAACAAGCAGAAACAGTTCGATTTCCAACGCGAACTTAAAGTTTGAATTTGTAGGTTATCCTCTCAATAATTTCACTGTTAACAAAATTTCACTTTTACAAAGTTACCTACTTAACTTGGTTACAGATTAGGTAAATAAAAATTTATACAATCATTAATTGTTGAATTTTACGAAATCGGTGGGATTAAATTAATTTTGTTGAGTTTATGAGAAAATTCTTGACGTTATATAAGTACTCAGTTGGGGAGGTATGGGGTCTTAAAGGCAGGCAACGCATTTGCGGCCCTGGTGGGGTTGTTAATGTCCATGAGCAGTGGTGATTACCATCAGATGAACCTCTTGTTCTTTTGCCTCCCTTTAACATAAAAAGTTATAAAATACTAGCAACTCGACTCAAGCACGCAAATTATAAGTGCTCATCATCATCATCCTAGCGCCTCTCCCGGTTGCATCCTCGGCCATTGCCTCGGAGCCCAGGGTACGCTGCGACTATGATCCTGAATTGACTAGGCTGGTTATTACAATGGAGCTGCTGTCGTCTGACCTCCTCCGTAAACTTTACTGGGGAAACTAGACAACATGGATCATAGTCCTGACAAACGGCTTAACGTGCCTTCCGAATCATCATTATTAACAGAAAATCAGGTTATTAAAGCCTGCACTGTCCTAACCAAGATTTAAAAGAGGTAGAACTCAGTGGAACTTCCACTTTCCACTCGAATGAGCCGCTCGGCTCACCTTACAGAAGACCACAGTGGAGCAGCACTTAGTAGCTGTTGTGCTATGTTTCTGCTGGTGAGTAAGGTGTCCGCGGAAGACCAGCGCTGTGGCTTTTGCCAGAGCATATTATGCTGAGCGGTGGCCTTTTTGGTGCAGAACAACAAAATGTAATTTTACATTTGTAAATTGTGTAATTTCTGGGCCAAATAAAAACTTTTTCTTTCTTTCTTTTCTTTCTTTTCCAGAGCTCAGTTGGGGAGGGTATGGGTTCTTTAAGGCCAGCAACGCATCGGCGATACCCCTGGTGTCGCGGATGTCCATGGGCGGCGGTGATTGCGTATCATCAGGCGATCCGCTAGACCGGGAATACCTCATATACGTATTTACTTAATGTAACTAATTAACCGGATAGATTTAATTCGTCCAATCCATTCAAACACAACTTGTCCCATTTTAAGGGGAATAAAAATAAACTTGGTACCTATCGAATTTCTTGCCGCTTCTTCTTGATAGATTACTTGATAGATAGATTACGAAGTCGGTAGAAGAATCAAACTGTGTTTTTATTATAATTGCAACTAGCGGCCGCCCGCGACTTCGTCCGCGTGGATTTCGTTTTCAGCACACATAGTGTTTTACTAAAGCTTAAAACCTTCCTCGGCTAATGGACTATTCAAAACACAAAGATGTTTAAATTCAAACCAGTAGTTTCAGAAATTAGCGCGTTCAAACAAACAAAAAAAACTCTTCTACTTTATTATATAACAATAAATTATATCACCTAATCCAAACAAACAGACATGTTTAAGTTTACGCAAAACTTGTTAAGAGATCTTTTAGCCCCCATAATTCATATCACATAATGTCCCCAGAGAGCCGGTATTCTTAAGGATGCCGGCTTATTATACCATTTTCTCATTAAGCAAGTTTTAATTCAGGGTTAAAATATTAGGTGTGGTAAAATAAAACTTTTAAATACGTTATTTAATTGACTCACAAGTTTAATAAATATTAGGTATATACAAAAATGAATCGCAAAATGTGTTGGTCAGCGCATAACTCTACAACGCCTGGACCATTTTGGCCAATTCCTTTTTTTTGACGGGCCTGTTGGTCTAACTAGTTGTCAGAGACCCTGGCTACTAAGCCAAGGGTTCAGGGTTCGAATCCCGCTAGGGCCAAATGTTTGTGTGATGAACATCGGCATCGAGTCATGGATGTTTATAAAAGTATTTTAGTATATCTATCCGTTTTCTAGCATTCATAGCACAAGCCTCGAGCTTAGTTTGGTGCTAGGCAATTGGTGTGTTAGCCCAAGGCATTTATTTTTTTTTACTTTTAGAAAGGCGTAGTCTGTGCCTATTAACATATCGCACACCTAGAATTAACGAGTGTAACACGGAATTATTGAAACCCATGAAAATGCCATGAAAATGAATATTTTTATTTATTTGACTCTATACCAAAGTAAGTCACGAGATCTATGGTTGTCGATTTAGATTTCACGAATACATTGCAATGTGATAGCTTTGACTGCATAGTTGAAGTATTAGGAACCTTTCTCTTTGCTTCAAAGGATTAAAAGATAATGCCGATTTTTGTACTACCATAAAAAAATGATGGTAGAGTCATTATAAGTATTGTAGTTTTCTGACGTTTAATAAGTGCTTCTATGAAGCCGATGTTTATAAAGAATATTTTTGAATTTGAAATGTTGAAGTTTTTGAGTTTGAATTTATAAAGCAAGAAGTTTTAGGCTGTCTTACTTAGTTCTAACTGAGTATACAGCTATATAGCCTATGCAAATATCGTTTGTAAAGAGCTAAAAGAGCTCAAATAACAGTGCTTGGTGGCAAGAAAAAAAAGAGACCAATTTTAGGCAATGCCCTTTAGATGCGTAAATAATCAGTAAAGAAAAACATTTAAATGATTTTTTGAATCTAAAGTAGGTATACACTAGTAGAGTAAGTTTATCTAAAGTTTTATAAAATTAAAAAAAAAATTGTACGGTATATAATATTTTTTAGGGACTAATTAAATTGCTTGGAATTAATAATGTTTTTGGACATTATTCTTTTTGTATATTTATTTAAGTATTTTTACATGCCTAGTATTATGAATTTTTTTTTAATAATTTTCATTGATTTCCAAAATCAGATGATTTTCAATGTATAAAATAAAAAAAAAATAAAAAAATAAAGCTCTACCGAATTATATTTTAAACGCCTCTATGAAGTTTTCTAATTTAATAAATCCAATATTATAAATTACCGCGTATTTATATAGAGTTGTAACTCACCTGTGCTGTGTAGCGGGTGCCCGGCCTCTGTGCGCCGCGCGCGGTGTCCCGGCTTTTTATTGCGGCAAAGAAACGCAGAAAGGACTTTTACTATGCAGAGAAGATGCCTACACCCTTAGCGCCTTCCAGTGACGAAACGCGACTTCAACAAGGGAAGTATTAACGCGCTACAACTCAACTTTCCTGAGTATAAAGTAATATTAAAGGATAAACGCGACTAGTTGTTGTTTTTTACGAATTTACGCGCCATTACAATTATAATATTTATCTATTGAAAAAATTTCTGATATCCGTCGATTTTTGATTAAAATAGTCTACAGAGCATAAAGAGTTGTACGATAAACGCTTTTGAGAAGTAACCATTTATATAGAGTTGTAACTCCGCCATTTTTTTTTGTGAGGTGCAATGTTTTCTTACACGCGTACGTAATAAGTAGTATGTATTAGAGACAAACGCGACTTTTGAATTTAAAGACTAAACGCGACTTTCAATTAATTACTACCTATACCACGGTGTTTTATAAGAATTTACGGGCCTTCTTAATGTAAATGTTTAGCACGCTCCATCGTAGACCGCATAGTTGTTTAACATCAGGCAACTTTGTGGTCAATTGCTAGGTTAGTTCAAAATAAAAAAATTAAAAAAAAAAATATTTTTTTCAAAAACCATCTAATTTATTTTCACTATAGTCTGTAGAGCTTATTGCTACGATAGAGTTTTACACACGCTTTTGAGAAATGACCATGGATTTATATAGAGATGTTACTCACCTGTGCTGTGTAGCGGGTGCCCGGCCTCTGTGCGCCGCGCGCGGTGTCCCGGCTTTTTATTGCGGCAAAGAAGCGCAGAAGGGACTTTTACTATGCAGAGGAGATGCCTACAAGCTTAGTGACTCTCAGTGACGAAACGCGACTTGAACAATGGAAGTATTAACGCGCTACAACTCAACTTTCCTGAGTATAAAGTAATATTAAAGGATAAACGCGACTAGTTGTTGTTTTTTACGAATTTACGCGCCATTTTTTTTGTTTTTTAAAAGTACAACGGATGATACTATTTTGGTTTTGTTATGAAAAGTATTAACGCACTATGACTGAACTTTCTTTAGTATCTTGTACAGTAATTATGAAGAATATCCGTGACTTTAAATTTTTGTTTAAAATAGTCTACAGATCATAATTATAGAGTAGTATAATCGATACCTTAAATCTCAAATGGCGTAACCACCAAAACACAACTTTTCAGGAGAGCAAAAAAACAAAAAAAAAATATTTGTTTAAATCATAACTTTATATATTTTAATGCTATAAAAATGTTTTATACATCAAATTTCTTAGAATTTTGAGATGAAGGCTTCAGTTAGAACTATTTGCACCTAAATCTTATATTTTAAAAAATAGAAGTCGGTTACGACTTCTGAAAATATGACAAAAAGGCGTTTACACCCTATAAAAAACACGATTTTTTTGAGATTAAGGTCGTATCTCCCATTAAATTCATAAAAAAATACAAAATAAGGGGTATTTTCTACTTCTTTTATTGAATTAGGTACATTAAACGGGTAAGAGGATTTTAGGAAACAAAATAAAATCTAAAAAAAGCCAAGGCCGAGATAATAAGAAGGCCTAATTCGATTAAGCAGTTTAGTTGCTGAAAAACGACCCTTATTCTTAGCAACTCTACTTATATTAATATAATATTTACGTAATAATCAACTTTAAAATTCAATTAAAGTCCTAATGGAGTTAGAAAAGATTACAAAAATTGTATTAGTTTAAGAATCAATGAATCAAGTAGCTACGCCACGACCATTGCGATGGGCTCTTACCTCCCATCGCAATGGCCGACATACTTTTAATCAGCAAGAAAGACACCACGACCTTATAACGTCATCGTATCAGCTCACTCTGATTTCCTAAATTATTATTAAAATTGTGCACAGACGGCATTATCCCAAAAACATATCATGAAGAATATCAACCGCGATTACCAATAGCAGAAGATGTGCCAGATGTATTACCAGGCACTGATATAGAGGACGGAGTTACAGACACAGAAAAATACTGTTTTTTCATGTTTGATTGTTTTTGATAGTTTCAATTAAATTTTTTTGACTGATTATTTTAAATTAAGGCTTTCTAAAATCTCTTACTTTTTGAACGTAGCTACTTGATTCATTGATTCTTAAATTAATACAATTTTTGTAATCTTTTCTAACTCCATTAGGACTTTAATTGAATTTTAAAGTTGATTATTACGTAAATATTATATTAATATAAGTAGAAATCATTGTTGCTAAGAATAAGGGTCGTTTTTCTACCACTACACTGCTTAATCGAATTAGGCCTTCTAATTCTCTCGGCCTTGGCTTTTTTTAGATTTTATTTATTTTCCTAAAATCCTCTAACCCGTTTAATGTACCAAATTCAATAAAAGATTAAGAAAATACCCCTTATTTTGTATTTTTTTTATGAATTTATGGAGATACGACCTTAATCTCAAAAAAATCGTGTTTTTTATAGGGTGTAAACGCCTTTCAATAATAAAAATTGTGTGTGGTGTAAACGCCGAAACCGAAAAATGATGCCCCTTACCCCCTTGTATTTTTACTTTTTTTTTTACTTTACAATTATTTCTAAGGGCGTAACCACCAAATAAAGTTGCCTTTGTGTGATACGCCATATTAATGTATTAAAATATCTTGTTACGCCCTGACATTGTTCATGCATTAAATTTATAGCTGCTTACGACCTCTTTACCTTCTAAAAAGTGTTCAAATCTATAAAAAACATCGGGTCGTAATGACCATTTTTTTGCGAATTTCAGGATTTTAAATATACAGATCGATAGAGAAAAAAAAACTGAATAAAACTGCATTCAAAAGTCATTTTGACCAATTTGGCGCTTACGCCATTTGAGATTTAAGGTATCGGTATGGTACACACACAGTAACCTTACACGCCGACTACCAATTAATAATGCGGCCTCGACGCGATTTCAACTGACTATCTTCTGTGCAATGAGTCAAACAATCACATTACAAGAGCAATGAAGAGAAACAGATACCACTCAATAGGCAGGCACCGTGCAGAACCTATAGAGAGCGCTAAAATCCCGATTTTTTTTCTGTGGTTTGACAGTAAAATTTGACATTTAGCGTAAAAGTTTCGAATATGAGTCACTAGATGGCAGAATAAGGCACCGTGTTAGTCCGTGGTTTGACAGTAGAATTACCGACATTGAGGGTAAAAGTTTTAAATATGAGTCACGAGATGACAGAGTCATCGCTACGTACGGTGCCTATACGTAGTAGTAATACCTCAATGCATCACAAATAATCACGATGCTCAAGTTGCATTATTCGTTAACGGGTTGACCCCTCTGTTACTCTATGCCGCGTGCATGGAACCGACTTTGGGACGTAACAGGTGGGCGGAGCGGACAGAGCCGCTGTGGAGACGCCATTTTGATTTTAATCCTGACAAATTAAGAAGTATGTTATGACAGCTGTCAAAATATTTGGTGTGAAAATAGTCAAGATTGATAAATAACTATTTTCAGGTGAATTCTTAATATGTAAAAATAAGTGGCATTTTTCGTTGTCACTTTGTAACACAAGAAGGGACTCACATATCTAAATCAAAAGTTTCAGGGTTTGTTCGTACTATTTAGTAGATAGTTTATGTGGAGTTTGCAGAAAATCGGTAGAGTGGTTCTTAGTTTAGGTACCACGCGTAACGAAGCACGTACCGAGCCACAAGTATCTATACTTATATAAAAAAACTGTTCGTAATTCTGCTTAAAAGTCGTAAAACATATTTGGCTCATCTTCTTAGCGTTTATCCCGTTTCTATGCGGGGTCCGCTTTGACCATGCGACTGCCATCAGACCTTCGTAACCCATAGAGGGGAACCAGACAGATTGGATCATGGTTATACATTCTGAAATCATGGAACTAAATTCAGAAATCACTGAATGTGCAGGTTTCCTCACGGTGTTTTCCCTCACCGCCGAGCTAATGGCACAAATCCACACATATGTAGATTTCGGAAAAATCCAGAGGTGTGGGCCCGGATTCGAACCGCGGACCTTACGTATGTGAGGCGCCGTCCATACCACTAGGCCACCATCGCTCTAACCAGCAACGTCCTTCCGAATTATAAAAAGATGGCTGCCTCCATAGACAGCTATTCGCGCGGTGCGGGGCACCCGCACCCGCAGCAGATTTTTGTAATTAAAACAGCGGATCGCTTAGCTAACTTTAATGAGAGCGGTTCAGACCGACACTCACACTGATGTTAATTTTAGCTTTTGCTTGAATACTAACACTACATCTACACTATCTATAAATCTACACTAATATTATAAAGAGGAAAGATTTGTATTTTTGTATGTAACGAATAAATTCAAAAACTACTGGACCGGTTTCAAAAATTCTTTCACCTTTGGAAAGCTACATTCACCCTGAGTCTGAGTAACATAGGCTATATTTCATCCCGGTACGGGAAGTAGTTCATTCAGGACGTGGGTGAAACCGCGTGACGGGCCGCTAGTAGAACATTTGTAATTTACAAACTTACAGTATTTTAATAAGAGTTTAAATGTCAAAAAAAAAATTTCTTTTTTTTTCAATATTGTTTATAAATATACTTTTTAATTAAGTGAAATACTCTCCTTCCTCTAGTGTCGCAAATATCCATGGGTACAGCGACGCGCTAGCGCGTTTGCCGCCTCTGCGGTAAAAAAAAAAACAACCAAAAAACATTATTTTTCCAATTTAACTAAAAAAACATATTAGCAATAAATCTCTATCTAATCCTGTTGTTGTATTGTTGTTGTAAGTCCTCCGTGCGGTTCAACTGGTGTTGTAGCTTGAATAACACTTAATGTGTTAAACATCATTACATAGACTGCAATTTACAAAGTACAATTAATTCTTAAAATTTTAGAGTATTTAAGTAATTTAAAAGAAATAAATAATGGAAACATAAAAGGAAAATATTAATTTATTTCCTTACAAAAACATAATTACTTATTCGATATTTACGATTTTGTGTAATCTTAAACCCTTTATTCCGGCCAACTTATTTTTCACGTACTGTGCATAGTAAGTGCATACGTGTGAGCGCTGTTGTAACTATTTCAGGAGGCGCTCATTAAACTTAGTCCAACTAATACTACGCGCACTGCAAAACACTGAAATAAGATAAAAATAGATTAAAAAGAGGTTAATGAGGGTGTTTGCGATTGAAAAATCCGCTAGATGGCAATACGTTGGCGTGAGGTCTGAATGCTATGTTATTGGTGAATTTTGACCTATCTGTAAATCAATGTTATGTCAAAATTAATTGTTTTTCATTTGCGAAAACCCTCATTACTCGCAGATAGTTTTGATTGCGTAACTGCCTATGTGGAGTAGTGGTTACAGCAGATTCGAACCCACGACCTCCGAGGTTTGAGCACAGCACTCTAACCATTACACCACGGAGGCAGTTTTGTAAGAACCTATGAACGACAATTATAACGAACGAAAAATACATACGAACATGATAATAATACGCACCTATGTACCTCCATGTTCTGTTAATTAAAAGTCATGAAAATGATACCCAAATGCACAATATAAAAAAAATTACGACTGACATAAAAAGATATCATTCCCTTATGTATTGCGGATTTGCATCCTTGTTTCCCCAAGATTGTACGTTATTCTACCCGAATCCGAATGAATGGTATTTGAACCCTCAGAATACAGAGTTTATTCTGTATTCTGAGTTTGAACCATAAATTATTCAAACAATCTTTCCTAGTTCAAAAAAAATAGTTAAGGCTTTAGGCAATGTAAACTTACTATTGATAAAAAAAAATTAATTATTAACTTCAAATCTTAGCTTTCAATGCTTATTATTTCGATCGAAAGACGCAATAAAATGAAAAAAACAGGTTAGTTACATTGAGCTATTTACCACTACGTTCGAGTATAGAGTATCGGGACATCGAGAATGCTTCAGCTGGCAGGGAAGGGGGCGGTTAATTTAGTGATTTTTTTGTCTCCTTACCTATGAAACGACACGCCACTAGCTTTATTCTTCGTCCTGGAATAATTTGTACACAAGATTAAAACACAAGGTAGCATTTTATTCGATGCATAAAATAGTACAATAGACGGAAATTGTTGTCCATGGACAACAGAGCGTATAAGAAGATATTTCTTCGGGGTGTCTACTCTATGCGTAGTAGAAATACCTCAATGGTTATGTAACGTTGGTTAGTCATTAGTCACTTCCCATACCTACTATTTTGTGATTTTCAACCCATTGATTAGGTAAATGCGGTAAGGTATGAATAACATTATTACGCGACGATGTTTTCAAAATATAAACCGCCCGCAGGAATTATAAAACAAATCTTAACACATAACTGAACTGGGAGACATTTTGAAATCTTGTGGGTCTCATTCGCATGCCGTAAGTGGAGCGAATCAGTTCCATTTTCGAAATGTGTTCGAATGTATATTTTTTTCTTTTAATATTTTTCTGTACTTTCTTATGTGCGGCCAGTTACCATGAACAGTTTAGAGGTTTGTAGTTTTTATTTTTTCTTAATACATTTAGGCGGGTGAGCTTAGCTTTTGCTAAGCAAAAGCTCTAAAGTTACTGCAATCACAAGCTTTATTTAATTAAGAATAGTGTATTATTTTCCCCATGTCCAAAACTTTAATTTTGATTAAATTTGAACTAGGTACAGTTAGCGAATGAAATATAAGTACCTACCTAAAGTAACAAAGCACAAAACTAATAATAATCGTCGTAAAAAATCTTTATTTTATTTTTCAGTACCCATAACATTTTCCGACAAATTGGAGTCCTATGCATTTAACGACAAGGAGTACGTGGTTCAAAACCTTCCTGTATCCTGGGAGAACGCCAAGATACTTTGTCGGTGAGGAAATAGGCTTACTTTACTTACCAAAATTTCCTTACCTATGTAGGTAAGTTTCGTTACATATTAGGTATGTAAGTATAATAATACCCTCCGGCCGTATTCGGCCATGGCGGCCGATCTTACGATCAGCCAGGTACGCAGGATATATTATAGTGCACAAGTGAGTGCGCAAGCACAGGTGCACTCCCTATTCCTTCACTCTCATAATTCGGTGGGGCAGCAATCTGACACGACCGTAGAGAGATCAGGCGCAGGACCAACGGCTTAACGTGCCTTCCGAAGCACGGAGGAGCTCGAGATGAAATTTTTCGGTCACCCATCCGATGACTGGCATCTGCGAACGTTGCTTAACTTTAGCAACCGCAGGCCGAGTGCGCTAACCACTGCGCCATCGAGCTCCTCAGGTATATATATCCGTAGCCAGGATGGCAAAAAACGAAACCTTTATAGATTCGTTATGTCTGCCTGTCTGTCCGTCCGTATGTCACATCTACATTTATTTTGACGAAGTTGTAATAAAAGAAAGAAGAAAAAAATAAACACAAAAAAGAAATTCATTAAATCTTTACGTGTGGAGTATCTATGAATTCTTCTAAAATGAGATTAGGGGTTCTACTATAAGTACATAATTATTTTTTTCTTAAGTGTAGTTGAAAGCACTAGCGGCCGCCCATAACTCCGTCCGCGTGGATTTCAGTTTCCGTACACATAGTTTTATACTATAGCTTAAAGCCTTCCTCGACAAATATTTTTTGAATTCGAAGTAGATTGAGATAAGCGCGTTCCAACAACCAAACTCTTTAGCTTTATTATATTTATAAAAGCATTTGTTTCAGAGGACAGTATAATGGAACTCTTGCAATAGTTGATACAAAAGAGAAAGCAGAATTTTTGGCCGAAGCTTTGTCGGAATCACAACTTGGTAAGAAAATTAAACATGTAAATTCCACTTTTTCCATAGGAAAAGGCGATATTTTAACAAAGTACTTGAAAGTTAAGTTAAGTTAAGATTCTTATAATTACATACTTACATAAATATCTTTATCTGCGCTATTTGGGTCCCTTTCACTTACATGTTTTAAATGATATTTCAATTTTATTTGTACCCAATTGACTTTTTTCTAATTATTCCTTTGTGCGAAGTGGGACGTGAAAAAAGTGCGGAATGGGTATTAAAAATTACACACAAAAATTTACCAACTTTAAAATAATAATTTGATTTAGGTCAACTTTCGTGAATCGTCGAACGATTCTGTAACATTCATAATAGGACTCTCTCTGTATTCAAAAAACAATCTTTAGTACTAAAAGACATTGAACTTATTCAATTCTTATAGGATGCGATTGCGCAATAATCAATTTTATCCCACAGAGGTCGAGTCAGTATGGGTAGGCGCCCGCCGAGGGTCGGCAGACGACCCCGCAGGCTACCGATGGCATCCAGAAATGGAACTGCGCAGGACTGCAGTCGACGTGTACAGAGAAGACGCCGTGGATGACCATTATCCTATGGTGAGAGTTTATGTGTAGTTACGTTGACAAATAAAAAATCTGAACAGCGCCATCTATTGTCGAGTAGCGGAACTGTTTCTTGTAGTATTCGTCGTAGCAATATAAGTCAATGAGATGGCAATACGTAGGCGTGAGGTGTTACTGCTATGACATCGGTTAATTTCGTCATATCTGTCAATGGCATGACAAAATTCACCAATCACATACCAGTTAGACCCTACGCGTACCTACTGCCATCTACCGGTTTTGCCATTTGCGAAAACCCTCATTAGCTGACATTAACCATAACTCTTCTTCCCACCAGTGGCTGAATCGCACCCGAGTGCCAGTCCCCGAGGGGGGCGCTGACTGCGTGGCGCTGGAACGGGTGCGCCACGACCGACCGGTGTTTGTAGACCTGCAGTGCTTGCTGGAGAGGCCGTTTGTGTGTGAGCGAGGTGAGTGGATTACTGCTGTTACGAACTAGAGCTAAGATTGGTAAGTTAGTGACCAAAGGCATAACTAACTACCCAATTGAGTGAGGCTATGACTATCAGCAAACTGCGATAGGCTGATGATAATAGGATTCGAAGTTTTCGAAGCGAAAAATACACTATAAGTACCTAATCGCACCGCAACATGCAGCAAAGCACAACAAAAACATCAGTTTATTTTCTTTATTGAGATGTTAAAAGTCATGATATATCAATAATTATTGATTTGTCTTATCTAGAACTTGTCAGCCAGTTGCAGTCCACAGCTACCATTATTCCTACCATTGTCCCTCATTAAAAGGAGTAGCCACATTATGATTTATACGCACACTTATCAGCAATCCACTTAAAATTCACTCCAGTCATGTTAACTAATCTATTCGTGCAAAAGATTTTCTAAATAAATCAAATTGCAAAATAAACCACCTTTAACTTAAACTTTATTAGGTATATGAAAAAATACACAAAACATAATCAATCCCCACCAATAAAATACTCCAATTATTTATCAGATGCTCTCCACGAGGTGAAAGTGACCGAACTCAAGACGGTCCGCTGCCGGAGCGGGCTGTACCACGTCTTCAACGGACGCCTCAACTGGCATCAGGCCGCTGCCCATTGCGTGCTGCAGAAGATGAGGTGAGAAGAAGCGTTCTTGATATTGATTGCTCCTACATTTTGTTGCCTGTTGTTGGTCGCTCCAATGTTGTGTACTAGTAGTGCCATCTGTTGACGAGGGGCTGTACCACGTCTACAATAGGTATCTGAACTGACTCAAGGCCGGTGTGCACTACGTGCTGCAGAAGATGAGCTATAAAAAAGCATGTCTTTGAACTTTTAACGCCATCTGTTGACAAGAGGCGGTACCTTAATTAGACTACTAGCGCCATCTGTTGACGAGGTGAAGGTTACCGAACTCAAAACGGTCCACTGCAGGAGCGGGCTGTACCACGTCTACAACGGACGCCTAAACTGGCACCAGGCCGCTGCCCATTGCTTGCTGCAGAATATGAGGTGAGAAGGAACATGCTTTATGTATTAGTAGCGCCATCTGTTGACGAGGGGCGTTATCTTCTTAAGACTACTGGTGGCATCTGTTGACAAAAAGCTGTTCTTTCAGAAGACGGTTCGTATTATTAACAGTTCAACAGTAGCCTGAACTGGCACCTGGCCGCTGCGTGCTGCAGAAGATGAGGTGAAAAGAAACATGTCATTTAACTATTAGCGCCATCTGTTAACGAAAGGCAGTACCTTTTGGGGTTGTTCAGTAACGTTCCTAGACGAAAGATGGCGTTTCAAATCCTTATGCATTTTATTTTTTATTTGCCAATCCAATCGTAAAGGCAATGTTATGTTATTTAACATTACACATTACTATATCTCCGTAATAATTTTTAGGGTTCCGTAGCCAAAATGGCAAAAAAACGGAACCCTTATAGATTCGTCATGTCTGTCTGTCTGTCTGTCCGCCAGTCTGTCACAGCCACTTTTCTCCGAAACTATAAGTACTATACCGTTGAAACGTAGTGGGTGGATGTATTCTGTGAACCGCAACAAGGTTTTTACACGAAAATAGAAAAAAAATAAAAAAAGTAGGGGGTCCCCATAGTCAGAACTGAAACTCGATTTTTTTTTTTCATTGAACATATACGTGTGGGGTATCTATGGATAGGTCTTCAAAAATTATATAAAGGTTTCTAATATCACTTTTTTCTAAAGTGAATACTTTGCGTGACAGACCCTTCCAAAGTGGAAAAAAGTGTGTCCCCCCCCCCCTCTAACTTCTAAAATAAGAGGATGATAAGACTGAAATAAATATATAATGTACATTACCATCAAAACTACCAACGAAAATTGGTTTGAACGAAATCTATTCAGTAGTTTTTTTAATACGTCAAAAATAGAATTTGAACGGAACCCTCAGTGCGTGAGTCCGACTCGCACTTGCCCAATTTTTTGTTTAAATAAGAAATGCTAGTCATTACTTGTAGTCCTAGTATGAAACATAATTATCAAATATATTTTTTCTCAGCTTAGCAAATATTGGAAGCATGCGCTGCTTACGGAAGTTGGGCACAGCTATGCTAAAAACCCGTCCAAGTAAGTATTGTAATTTATTTGCTTTAATTTATGATTATATTGGCTTGATTTTAATGAACTTGGTTTGATATAAATGGTAACATTTCACCCTTAAATCATGAATTTTTTAGGGTAGCTTAATGTTTATAGTTAAACATGAAGGAACCAATTTAATGTGATTGATTCCAAACTTTTGCTCGCGAGTGTATATACAATTTTCTTTCTAGGCATAGAGAACGCGTGGATAGGATCCCGCGGTGCTCAGGGTAAATGGACCTGGTTAGACACCGGAGCCAGCTTATTCCAACTGCCACCTTATTTCGACGCGCAGGCGAACGAATGGCCGCCAATGAGGTATATTTTTATTATTATTTTATTTTGCACAAAATCCACAGCTCTAAAATATGTACAAGAAAGTTTATGTCTAATATAATAATACATATACGTGACAAAAAAATAAAAATGCCACTTATTTTGATGTATTAAGATGAAGATAAGAATAATGAAGTAAATAGAAATCGAAGTCATTTAAACAACGGAAAACAGTTGAGATGTTTTCCGTATATTGGCTAGGTATTTAAAAAAGCTTCTTCTATATTGGAATAATGTTGTTAAATTCTACATTTGTCTGATTACAGGGACAGAGACGACGTGAAGCCAAACGGATGCATGCAGTTGGACAGGCATGCTACGCATCCTCCAGTCTTCATGGAGGCGAGATGCGAGAGGAAGATGCAGTTCATATGCTACGAAGGTACACCACATGAATAAGCTTTATTTTAGTGGAACTTCAACTGGAATGAACAGCTCGTCTGGAGAAGTACCTCCACTCCACCCTACAAAAGCCCATAATGAAGTAGCACTTTGTAACTGTTGTGCTGTGTTTCTGCTAGTGAGTAAAGTCTCCAGAGCTCAGTAGGGGAGGCTATAGGGTCTTAAAGGCAGACAACGCATCTGCGACCCTTTTGTAGTTGTTTATGTCCATGGGCAGCGATGATCACTTACCATCATGTGATCATATTGTTTGTTTGCCTCCCAATAAAATTTAAAAACTCACTGACTCCTCTACATACGCATATGTCGTAGTTCGACCGGGTGAGCTAAAATAACATGCGTACCATCTTCGCCACCAAACCCTTGCTTGCTTCTCCCTTCCAGTAGCCCAAGGACTTGATTAATAATAAATAAATAATAAATTCTTTGGACTAACACACCAATTGCCTAGCCCCAATCTAAGCTCGAAGATCGTACTATGGACACTACGAAACCGATAACATACTTACCACATAACTTCTTCCTTTTAGGTGTACCAGGGCTCACCACACCCCTCACTCCGAGCGACGACGCGTACACATACTTGGTGGTCCGGCAGCGGCTGAGCTGGGTGCGGGCGCGCGAGTGCTGCGCGCGGGGGCGCGGGGCGCTCGCCGCCGCCGACTCCGGCGCCGCGCTGCTGCAGCTGCTGCTGGCCATGGTCGAGGACAGGGACCGGCGTGAGTAGTAGATAAGCAGCAGGGGGGTAACTTAAGGAAAGAAGTCATGCCTCGAGCAAGGAGTAACTGAAGCGATGTAACCAGGTACCAGGGCTCAAGCAGAGCCAAGGAAGTCGCTTGAGAGAAGACACCAGCAAAGAGGTACCGAATCAACACAGTCCGAAGCACACCACAGAGAGAAGCAACTAGTGAGAGACAAAAGACGACGCAATAAGTGTCTTAGTTACATGGGTTCCTTCTAGAAACCTCTTCCAAATTCAGCTTTGGAGGCCATTGAGTGCTTCATTGCTGTCGTCACCTATAAGGTAAACGAACTTAGGTACTTCTCTAGGCTGTGTCATGCTCTGTCTCCCTCACTTACTCCATAGGAAGGTCCAAGGCTGCTCAAGACAGTTGCAATGCCATAGACACTCCCTATGTCTCTACTGGACGCGTCCAGTAGTGTCTAGCTACACCTAAGGTATGAAGTTCTTTTGTCGTCTCCTATAATGAAGCAGATACTAAGCTACTTCCCCAGGCCTAGCATGGCTCCACTATGCTTCTCTCTCACTCCGAGCGACGACGCGTACACATACGTGGTGGTCCGGCAGCGGCTGAGCTGGGTGCGGGCGCGCGAGTGCTGCGCGCGGGGGCGCGGGGCGCTCGCCGCCGCCGACTCCGGCGCCGCGCTGCTGCAGCTGCTGCTGGCCATGGCCGAGGACCGGGACCAGCGTGAGTAGATATAGGGCGAGGAGCATGGGAGGAAGACATGGCTCCAGCAAGTGCCAAGGAAGTAGCTATGGAGCAAGCAAGAGCGACATCTGATGGTAAGGGAGCACCACAGTCATAGAGACTTCCTCAATGCTTGCGTGCGAATTCCAACTAGACACATTTGGATCCGTCTCTAACTCGGAGGAAGAAGAAACAAGAAAGAAACAAAACTCAGTAACGTTGGCTCCTTCTAAAATCTTCTTTTAGCTTGGGAGACCATTGAGTGCTTCATTGCTGTCTTCAACAATCAGGTGAATGTAACTTAGCTACTTCTCTAGGTTGTGCCATGCTCTGTCTCGTTTACTTACTCCATACGAAGGACCACGGCTGCTCAAGACAGTTCCAAGGTCATAGACACTCTATGACTCCCCTACACGCGTCCTGTAGAGTCTAGCTGTATCGGCAACCGTCTGTTAAGACTCCTACACCTAAGGTATGAAGCTCTTATATCGTTTCTTATAATGAAGGAGATACTAAGCTACTCCCCCAGGCCTAGCATAGCTCCACTATGCTTTCCTCTCGCTCCAAGCGACGACGTCTACTCGTACGTGGTGGTCCGGCAGCGGCTGAGCTGGGTGCGGGCGCGCGAGTGCTGCGCGCGGGGGCGCGGGGCGCTCGCCGCCGCCGACTCCGGCGCCGCGCTGCTGCAGCTGCTGCTGGCCATGGCCGAGGACCGGGACCAGCGTGAGTAGATATAGGGCGAGGAGCATGGGAGGAAGACATGGCTCCAGCAAGTGCCAAGGAAGTAGCTATGGAGCAAGCAAGAGCGACATCTGATGGTAAGGGAGCACCACAGTCATAGAGACTTCCTCAATGCTTGCGTGCGAATTCCAACTAGACACGTTTGGATCCGTCTCTAACTCGGAGGAAGAAGAAACAAGAAAGAAACAAAACTCAGTAACGTTGGCTCCTTCTAAAATCTTCTTTTAGCTTGGGAGACCATTGAGTGCTTCATTGCTGTCTTCAACAATCAGGTGAATGTAACTTAGCTACTTCTCTAGGTTGTGCCATGCTCTGTCTCGTTTACTTACTCCATACGAAGGACCACGGCTGCTCAAGACAGTTCCAAGGTCATAGACACTCTATGACTCCCCTACACGCGTCCTGTAGAGTCTAGCTGTATCGGCAACCGTCTGTTAAGACTCCTACACCTAAGGTATGAAGCTCTTATATCGTTTCTTATAATGAAGGAGATACTAAGCTACTCCCCCAGGCCTAGCATAGCTCCACTATGCTTTCCTCTCGCTCCAAGCGACGACGTCTACTCGTACGTGGTGGTCCGGCAGCGGCTGAGCTGGGTGCGGGCGCGCGAGTGCTGCGCGCGGGGGCGCGGGGCGCTCGCCGCCGCCGACTCCGGCGCCGCGCTGCTGCAGCTGCTGCTGGCCATGGCCGAGGACAGGGACCAGCGTGAGTAGATAGGGCGAGCAGCAAGGGAGTAACTGAAGCGATGTAACCAGGTACCAGGGCTCAAGCTGAGCCAAGGCAGTCGCTTGAGAGAAGACACCAACAAAGAGGTACCTAATCAACACAGTCCGAAGCACCCACTGAGAGAAGGAACTAGTGAGAGACAAAAGACGACGCAACAAGAGACTTAGTTACTTTGGCTCCTTCTAGAATATTCTTCGAAATCTAGCTTGGGAGACCATTGAGTGCTTCATTGCTGACTTCATCTATAAGGGGAAGGTACTTAGCTACGTCTCCGGCTTGTGACAAGTTCCGTCTTGCTCACTCACTCCATAGTGAAAGCCACGGTTGCTCCAGATAGTTGAAATGCCATAGACACTCCCTATCTCTCTCTTGCACGCGTCCAGTAGTGTCTAGCTGTTCTTCTGTCATCTCCTATAATGAAGGAGATACTTAGCTACTTCCCCAGGCCTAGCATAGCTCCACCATACTCTGTCTCTCAGTCCAAGCGACGTCTACTCGTACGTGGTGGTCCGGCAGCGGCTGAGCTGGGTGCGGGCGCGCGAGTGCTGCGCGCGGGGGCGCGGGGCGCTCGCCGCCGCCGACTCCGGCGCCGCGCTGCTGCAGCTGCTGCTGGCCATGGCCGAGGACCGGGACCAGCGTGAGTGGGGCGGTAGATATAGGGCGAGGAGCGAGGGAGTTACTTAAGGATGGAAGCTATAGATCCAGAAAGTACCAAGGAAGTAGCTTAGAAGGGAACCAAACAAGCCAGAGCCTCATCTGATGACAAGGGAGCACCACAGTCATAGAGACTTCCTCAATGCGAGCGCGCGTACCTTGAATAAACAGCTTAGGATCTGTCTCCAATTCAGAGTAAGAAGAAACACGAGAGAAACAAAAGACAGCGCAACAAGAGTCTCAGATACGGTGGCTCCTTCTAGAATCTTCTTTCAACTTTGAAGACCATTGATGTTTCATTACTGTCGTCATCTACAAGGTGAAGGTAGGTTGCTACTTCCCCAGGTTGCACCATGCTCTGTGTCTGTAAGTCCCTCCATAGTAAGGACCAAGGGTGCTGAAGACAGTTGCAATGCCAAAGACACTTCCTATCTCTCTTTTGCCCGCGTCCAGTAGTGTCTAGCTGTTCTTCTGTCATCTCCTATAATGAAGGAGATACTTAGCTACTCCCCCAGGCCTAGCATAGCTCCACCACACCTCTCACTCCAAGCGACGACGCGTACTCGTACGTGGTGGTCCGGCAGCGGCTGAGCTGGGTGCGGGCGCGCGAGTGCTGCGCGCGGGGGCGCGGGGCGCTCGCCGCCGCCGACTCCGGCGCCGCGCTGCTGCAGCTGCTGCTGGCCATGGCCGAGGACAGGGACCAGCGTGAGTGGGGCAGTAGATATAGGGCGAGGAGCAGGGGAGTAACTTAAGGGAGGAAGCCATGCCTCAAGCAAGGAGTAACTGAAGCGAAGTAACCAGGTACCAGGGCTCAAGCAGAGCCAAGGAAGTCGCTTGAGGGCAGACACCAGCAAAGAGGTATGTACCAAACCAACACAGTCCAAAGCACACCAAAAAGAAGAAACAAGTGAGAAACGAAAGACATCGCAACAAGAGTCTTAGTTACGTTGGCTTCTTCTAGAATACTCTTCTAAATCCAGCTTTGGAGACCATTGAGTGCTTCAATGCTGTCGTCATCTATATGGCGAAGGTACTTAGCTACTTCTCTAGGTTGTGCCATGCTTTGTCTCGCTCACTCGCTCCATAGTAGGGACCACGAATGCTTAAGACAGTTGCAATATCATAGACACTCCCTATCTGTCTCTTGCACGCGTCTAGTAGCATCTCGCTGCATCGGCAACCGTCTCCAATGACTACACCTAAGGTATGAAGTTCTTCTGTCGTCTCCTATAATGAAGGAGGCACTAAACGACTTCCCCAGCTCCACTATGCTTCCCTCTCACTCCAAGCGACGTCTACTCGTACGTGGTGGTCCGGCAGCGGCTGAGCTGGGTGCGGGCGCGCGAGTGCTGCGCGCGGGGGCGCGGGGCGCTCGCCGCCGCCGACTCCGGCGCCGCGCTGCTGCAGCTGCTGCTGGCCATGGCCGAGGATCGGGACCAGCGTGAGTGGGGGTGTAGATATAGGGCAGAAGCATGGGAGTGCCTGAAGCGAAATAACTAGGTACCAGGGCTCAAGCAGAGCCAAGGAAGTCGCTTGAGGGAAGACACCAGCAAAGAGGTATGTGCCCAATCAACACAGTCCGAAGCACACCACAGAGAGAAGCAACTAGTAAGAAACAAAAGACAACGCAACAAGTGTCTTAGTTACTTTGGCTCCTTCTAAAATCCTCTTCTTCTAGCTTGGGAGACCATTGAGTGCTTCATTGCTGACTTCATAAGGGGAAGGTAACTTAGCTAGTTCTCCAGATTGTGTCATGCTCTGTCTTTCAGTCACTTCATAGTAAGGAACACGGGGCTGTTCAAGACAGTTGCAATGCTAAAGACACTCTCTATATCCATCCTACGTGCATCCAATAGTGTCTAGCTACTCGTACGTAATATAATACAGCGCAATAAGAGACGCAGTTGTGTTGGCTCCCGAATCATGAGACTAAGATACGAATTTCTTCTGTCGTCTCCTATTATAACGAAGGAGGTACTAAGCTACTCCCCCAGGCCTAGCATGGCTCCACCATACTGTGTATCTCACTCCAAGCGACGACGTCTACTCGTACGTGGTGGTCCGGCAGCGGCTGAGCTGGCGGCGGGCGCGCGAGGCTTGTCACCCAAAGTCAGTGCTTAACATATACAAAAGACACTTCCTATATCTGCCCTGCACGCATGCAATAGAGTCCAGCTACTCGTACGTGGTGGTCCGGCAGCGGCTGAGCTGGGTGCGGGCGCGCGAGTGCTGCGCGCGGGGGCGCGGGGCGCTCGCCGCCGCCGACTCCGGCGCCGCGCTGCTGCAGCTGCTGCTGGCCATGGCCGAGGACCGGGACCAGCGTGAGTAGATATAGGGCGAGCAGCAAGAGAGTTACTTAAGGGAGGAAGCTATAGATCCAGAAAGTGCCAAGGAAGTAGCTTAGAAGGGAACCAATCAAGACAGAGCCTCATCTGATGACAAGGGAGCACCACAGTCATAGAGACTTCCTCAATGCGAGCGCGCGTACCTTGAATAAACAGCTTAGGATCTGTCTCCAATTCAGAGTAAGAAGAAACACGAGAGAAACAAAAGACAGCGCAACAAGAGTCTCAGATACGGTGGCTCCTTCTAGAATCTTCTTTCAGATTTGAAGACCATTGATGTTTCATTACTGTCGTCATCTCCAAGGTGAAGGAAACTTGCTACTTCTCTAGGTTGCGCCATGCTCTGTGTCTTTAAGTCCCTCCAAAGTAAGGACCAAGGGTGCTGAAGACAGTTGCAATGCCAAAGACACTTCCTATCTTTCTTTTGCCCGCGTCCAGTAGTGTCTAGCTGTTCTTCTGTCATCTCCTATAAAGAAGGAGATACTTAGCTACTTCCCCAGGCCTAGCATAGCTCCACCACACCTCTCACTCCGAGCGACGACGTGTACTCGTACGTGGTGGTCCGGCAGCGGCTGAGCTGGGTGCGGGCGCGCGAGTGCTGCGCGCGGGGGCGCGGGGCGCTCGCCGCCGCCGACTCCGGCGCCGCGCTGCTGCAGCTGCTGCTGGCCATGGCCGAGGACCGGGACCAGCGTGAGTGGGGACGGTAGATAGGGCGAGGAGCGAGGGAGTAACTTAAGCCATCGCACCAGTAAGTGCCAAGGAAGTAGCTAAGGACGGAACCGAGCAAGCAAGAGCTTCTGATGACAAGGGAGCACCACAGTCATAGAGACTTCCTCAATGCCTGCGTGCGAAATCTAACTAGACAGCTTTGGATCTATCTCTAACTTGGAGGAAGAAGAAACAAGAGAGTAAGAAAAGACAGCGCAACAAGAGTCTCAGTTACGTTGGCTCCTTCTAGAATCTTCTTCTAGCTTGGGAGACCATTAAGTGCTTCATTGCTGTCGTAATCTATATGGCGAAGGTACCTAGCTACGTCTCCAGATTGTGCCATGCTCTGTCTCGCTCACTTACTCCATAAGAAGGTCCACGGCTGCTCAAGACAGTTACAATATCATAGACACTTCCTATCTATCTCCTGCACGCGTCCAATAGTGTCTAGCTGTATCGAAAATCCTCTTCTACGACTCCTACACCTAAAGTATGAAGTTCTTCTGTTGTCTCCTATAACGAAGGAGATACTAAGCTACTCCCCCAGGCCTAGCATAGCTCCACCATACTCTGTCTCTCAGTCCAAGCGACGTCTACTCGTACGTGGTGGTCCGGCAGCGGCTGAGCTGGCGGCGGGCGCGCGAGACTTTTCACCCAGGTATGGATGGTAAGTAGCATCCTTGATTCCTATAGATACTCAGCTACGTCCCCAGGTAGTTCATTTTTCATTTGCAGAAGCATGAGCAAAGTCAGTGCTTAACATATACAAAAGACACTTCCTATACTTGCCCTGCACGCATGCAAGAGTCCAGCTACTCGTACGTGGTGGTCCGGCAGCGGCTGAGCTGGGTGCGGGCGCGCGAGTGCTGCGCGCGGGGGCGCGGGGCGCTCGCCGCCGCCGACTCCGGCGCCGCGCTGCTGCAGCTGCTGCTGGCCATGGCCGAGGACCGGGACCGGCGTGAGTGGGGCAGTAGATATAGGGCAGAAGCATGGGAGTAACTTAAGGGAGGAAGCTATAGATCCAGAAAGTGCGAAGACAGTTGCTAAAGCGCGAACCAAACAAGAAAGGGCTTCATCTGATGGTAAGGGAGCACCACAGTCTATCTATGACTACACACGCGTCGCAAACGCAAATATAGAAACTTCCTCAATGCGACCCATTGAGTGCTTCTATGCTGTCATCTAAAAGGTAAACTTAGATATGTCTCCAGGTTGCGCCATGCTCAGTTCCTCCATTGTAAGAACCAAGGGTGCTGAAGACACACTCTATATCCATCCTACCCGCGTCCAATAGTGTCTAGCTACTCCTACGTAACATAAGACACCGCAACAATTAAGAGACTCAGTTGTGGTGGCTCCCGAATCAAGCCCTGGAGACTAAGGTATGAAGTTCTTCTGCTGTCTCCTTTAATTACAGAGGTACTAAGCTACTTCCTTGAGATACTAAGCGACTTCCCCAGGCCTAGCATAGCTCCACCACACCTCTCACTCCAAGCGACGCGTACACATACGTGGTGGTCCGGCAGCGGCTGAGCTGGGTGCGGGCGCGCGAGTGCTGCGCGCGGGGGCGCGGGGCGCTCGCCGCCGCCGACTCCGGCGCCGCGCTGCTGCAGCTGCTGCTGGCCATGGTCGAGGACAGGGACCGGCGTGAGTGCGGACGTAGATATAGGGCGAGGAGCGAGGGAGTAGCTGAAGAGATGTAACCAGGTACCAGGGCTCAAGCTGAGCCAAGGCAGTACCTTGAGGGAAGACACCAGCAAAGAGGTATGTACCAAATCAACACCGTCTGAAGCACATCACAGAGAGAAGGAAATAGTAAGAAACAAAAGACAACGCAAGAAGAGTCTCAGTTACGTAAGCTCCTTCTAGAATCCTCTTCTTCTAGCTTGGGAGACCATTAAGTGCTTCATTTCTGTCTTCACCCATAAGGGGAAAGTAACTTAGCTAGTTTTCGAGGATGTGCATGCTCTGTCTCCATAAGAAGGACCACGGCTACTCAAGACAGTTGAGATCTCTAAACTCTCTCTATATCCGTCCTACGCGCGTCCAACAGTGTCTAGCTACTCGTACGTAACATAATAAAGCGCAATAAGAGACACAGTTAATGTGGCTCCCGAATCAAGCCCTGTCGACTAAGGTATGAAGTTCTTCTGTCGTCCGTCTCCTACAATGTAGGAGGTACTTAGCTACTCCCACAGGCCTAGCGTGGCTCCACCATGCTCTGCTCCAAGCGACGTCTACTCATACGTGGTGGTCCGGCAGCGGCTGAGCTGGGTGCGGGCGCGCGAGTGCTGCGCGCGGGGGCGCGGGGCGCTCGCCGCCGCCGACTCCGGCGCCGCGCTGCTGCAGCTGCTGCTGGCCATGGCCGAGGACCGGGACCGCCGTGAGTGGGGCAGTAGATATAGGGCGAGACCATAGAAGTAACTTAAGGGAGGAAGACATGGCTTCAACAAGTGCCAAGGAAGTACCTTGAGGGAAGACAGACACCAGCAAGTAGGTGTCTTCCAAAAAGGAGGGAAAGAAACCAATAAGAGTGTCAGCAGATGGTATGAACCTAATCAACACAGTCCAAAGCACACCACAGAGAGAAGCAACTAGTAAGAATTAAAAAACAAAAGACAACGCAGCAAGAGTCTCAGTTACGTTGGCTCCTTCTAGAATCCTCTTCTATATCCAGCTTTGAAGACCATTTGATTGCTTCATTGCTGTCTTCAACCATAAGGGGAAGGTAACTTAGCTAGTTCTCCAGATTGTGTCATGCTCTGTGTCTTTCAGTCACTTCATAGTAAGGACCACGGGGCTGTTTAAGACAGTTGCAATGCTATAGACACTCTCTATGTCTCTCCTGCACGCGTCCAGTAGTGTCTAGCTACTCGTAAGTAACATAATACAGCGCAACAAGAGACGCAGTTGTGTTGGCTCCTGAACCAAGCTCTGGAGTCTAAGGTATGAAGTTCTTCTGCTGTCTCCTATAATGAAGGAGATACTAAACGGCTTCCCCAGCTCCACCATGCTCTGTCTCTCAGTCCAAGCGACGATGTCTACTCATACGTGCTGGTCCGGCAGCGGCTGAGCTGGGTGCGGGCGCGCGAGTGCTGCGCGCGGGGGCGCGGGGCGCTCGCCGCCGCCGACTCCGGCGCCGCGCTGCTGCAGCTGCTGCTGGCCATGGCCGAGGACCGGGACCAGCGTGAGTGGGGCAGTAGACTATGTGACATGCTTAGAACAAGAGCCAAGGAAGTCGCTTGAGGGAAGACAACAGGAAATAGGTGTCTTTCTAGAAGGAGGAAAACAAGCGATCAAGAGTGTAAGTCATATAATAGTGTGAACCTTTTCAACACAGTCCAAAGCACAGAGTAGATAAGACTCAACTAGCGAGAGACAAAAAACAACGCAACAAGTGTCTTAGTTACTTTGGCTCCTTCTAGAATCCTCCTCTTCTAGCTTGGGAGACCATTGAGTGCTTCATTGCTGTCGTCATCTCCAAGGTGAAGGTAACTTGCTACTTCTCTAGGTTGCGCCATGCTCTGTGTCTTTAAGTCCCTCCAAAGTAAGGACCAAGGGTGCTGAAGACAGTTGCAATGCCAAAGACACTTCCTATCTCTCTTTTGCCCGCGTCCAGTAGTGTCTAGCTGTTCTTCTGTCATCTCGTATAAAGAAGGAGATACTAAGCTACTTCCCCCGGCCTAGCATAGCTCCACCATACTCTGTCTCTCACTCCAAGCGACCTCTACTCGTACGTGGTGGTCCGGCAGCGGATGAGCTGGCGGCGGGCGCGCGAGTCTTGTCACCCAGGTATGGATGGTAAGTAGCATCCTTGATTCCTATAGATACTTAGCTACGTCCCCAGGTAGTTAATTTCATTAGCAGAAGCTTGAGCAAAGTCAGTGCTTAACATATACAAAAGACATTTCCTATACCTGCCCTGCACGCATGCAATAGAGTCCAGCTACTCGTACGTGGCGGTCCGGCAGCGGCTGAGCTGGGTGCGGGCGCGCGAGTGCTGCGCGCGGGGGCGCGGGGCGCTCGCCGCCGCCGACTCCGGCGCCGCGCTGCTGCAGCTGCTGCTGGCCATGGCCGAGGACAGGGACCGGCGTGAGTGGGCACAGTAGATTTAGGGCGAGGAGCGAGGGAGTTACTTAAGGGATGAAGCCATGGCTCCAGAAAGTGCCAAGGATGTAGCTTAGGAGAGAAGCAAACGAGCCAGAGCGTCTTTTGGTGGTAAGGGAGCACCACACTCAATGCTTGCGTGCGAATTCCAACTAGACAGCTTTGGATCTATCTTAAACTCGGAAGGAGACGAAACAAGAGAGAAACAAAAGACAGCGCAACAAGAACACAGTAACGTTGGTTTCTTCTAGAATACTCTTCCAAATCCAGCTTGGGAGACCATTGAGTGCTTCATTGCTGTCGTCATCTATAAGGAGAAGGTGAGTTAGCTACTTCTCAAGGTTGTGCATGCTCTATGTCTTTCAGACACTCCATGGTAAAGAAAGACCACGGATGCTCAAAACAGTTACAATGTCATAGACACTTCCTATCTATCTCCTGCACGCGTCCAGTGGTGTCTAGCTACACCCAAGGTATGAAGTTTTTCTGTCGTCTCCTATAACGAAGGAGATACTAAGCTACTCCTCCAGGCCTAGCATAGCTCAACAATGCTCTGTATCTCACTCCAAGCGACGTCTACTCGTACGTAGTGGTCCGGCAGCGGCTGAGCTGGGTGCGGGCGCGCGAGTGCTGCGCGCGGGGGCGCGGGGCGCTCGCCGCCGCCGACTCCGGCGCCGCGCTGCTGCAGCTGCTGCTGGCCATGGCCGAGGACAGGGACCAGCGTGAGTGGGGACAGTAGACTATGTGTCATGCCTGGAGCAAGAGCAAAGGAAGTCGCTTAAAGCCAGATACCAGCAAGTAGGTGTCTTCCAAAAAGGAGGGAAAGAAACCAATAAGAGTGTCACCTGATGGTATGTAACGTACCTAATCAACACAGTCCGAAGCACACCACAGAGAGAAGCAACTAGTAAGAAACAAAAGACAACGCAACAAGAGTCTCAGTTACATGGGCTCCTTCTAGAATCCTCTTCCAAATCCAGCTTTAGAGACCATTGAGTCCGGAATTGCTGTCGTCATCTAGGTGAAGGTAACTTAGCTACGTCTCCAGGTTGTGACATGCTCCGTCTCACTCACTCACTCCATAAGAAAGACCAAGTCTGCTCAAGACAGTTGCAGTGACATAGACACTCCCTATCTGTCTCTTGCACGCGTCTAGTAGCATCTCGCTGCATCGGCAACCGTCTCCAATGACGTTCTTCTGTCGTCTCCTATAATGAAGGAGGCACTAAACGACTTCCCCAGCTCCACTATGCTTCCCTCTCACTCCAAGCGACGACGCGTACACATACGTGGTGGTCCGGCAGCGGCTGAGCTGGGTGCGGGCGCGCGAGTGCTGCGCGCGGGGGCGCGGGGCGCTCGCCGCCGCCGACTCCGGCGCCGCGCTGCTGCAGCTGCTGCTGGCCATGGCCGAGGACCGGGACCGGCGTGAGTGGGGCAGTAGACTATGTGACATGCCTGGAACAAGAGCCCAGGAAGTTGCTTGAGGGAAGACAACAGGAAATAGGTGTCTTTTTAATAGGAGGGAGATCTGATGGTATGTAACTAATCAACACAGTCCTAAGGACACCACAGAGAAGCCGCAACTAGCGAGAGACAAGAAACAACGCAACAAGTATCTTAGTTACTTTGGCTCCTTCTAGAATCCTCTTCTTCTAGCTTGGGAGACCATTGAGCGTTTCATTGCTGTCGTCATCTATATGGCGAAGGTACTTAGCTACGTCTCCAGGTTGTGTCATGCTCCGTCTCGCTCACTTGCTCCGTAGTAAGGACCACGGCTGCTGAAGACAGTTGCAATGCCATAGACACTTCTTATGTCTCTCCTGTACGCGTCCAGTAGTGTCTAGCTACACCTAAGGTATGAAGTTCTTCTGTCGTCTCCTACAATGAAGAAGATACTAAGCTACTCCCCCAGTCCTAGCATAGGTCCACTATGCTCTGCCCCTCACTCCAAGCGACGTCTACTCGTGCGTGGTGGTCCGGCAGCGGCTGAGCTGGGTGCGGGCGCGCGAGTGCTGCGCGCGGGGGCGCGGGGCGCTCGCCGCCGCCGACTCCGGCGCCGCGCTGCTGCAGCTGCTGCTGGCCATGGCCGAGGACCGGGACCAGCGTGAGTAGATATAGGGCGAGCAGCAAGGGAGTTACTTAAGGGAGGAAGCTATAGATCCAGAAAGTGCCAAGCATGTAACTAAGGAGCAAACAGGAGCGACATCTGATGGTAAGGGCGCCCCACAGTCTATCTAGAGACTTTCTCATTGCGAGGGCGCGTACACTGAATAGACAGCATTGGATCTATCTTTAACTGGAAGAACAAGAAACAAAAGACAACGCAACAAGTGTCTTAGTTACGGTTGGCTCCTTCTAGAATCCTCTTCCAAATCCAGCTTGGGAGACCATTGAGTGCTTCATTGCTGTCTTCAACCATAAGGGGAAGGTAACTTAGCTAGTTCTCCAGATTGTGTCATGCTCTGTGTCTTTCAGTCACTTCATAGTAAGGACCACGGGGCTGTTCAAGACAGTTGCAATGCTAAAGACACTCTCTATATTCATCCGACGTGCATCCAATAGTGTCTAGCTACTCGTACGTAACATAAGACAGCGCAACAAGAGACTCAGTTGTGTTGGCTCCTGATTCCTGAATCAAACTTTGGAGACTAAGGTATGAAGGTTCTCTGTCGTCTCCTTTAATTACAGAGGTACTAAGCTTCTTCCTCGAGATACTAAGTTACTTCTTCAAGCTCTAGCACAGCTCCAACATGCTTCTCTCCCACTCCGAGCGACGACGCGTACACATACGTGGTGGTCCGGCAGCGGCTGAGCTGGGTGCGGGCGCGCGAGTGCTGCGCGCGGGGGCGCGGGGCGCTCGCCGCCGCCGACTCCGGCGCCGCGCTGCTGCAGCTGCTGCTGGCCATGGCCGAGGACAGGGACCGGCGTGAGTGGGGCAGTAGATATAGGGCGAGGAGCAGGGGAGTAGCTGAAGCGAAGTAACTAGGTACCAGGACTCAAGCAGAGACAAGGAAGTCGCTTGAGGGAAGACACCAGCAAAGAGGTATGTATACCTAATCAACACAGTCCGAAGCACGCCACAGAGGGACGCACGCAACTAGTAAGAATTAAGAAACAAGAGACAACGCAACAAGAGTCTTAGTTACTTTGGCTCCTTCTAGAATCTTCTTCTTCTATCTTGGGAGACCATTGAGTGCTTCAATGCTATAGTCATCTATTATGTAAAGGTAGCTTAGCTTCTAATCCAGGTTGTGCCACGCTCTATCTCGCTTACTCACTCCGAAGTAAGCACCAAGGGTGCTCAAGACAGTTGCAATGTCAAAGACGCTCCCTATCTATCTCCTGCAAGCGTCCAGTAGGTAGTATCTGGCTGTATCGGCACGGCAACCGTCTCCTATAACCCCTACGTCGTTAGGGAAGAATCACAGTTGCGTTGGTTGGCGCTCTCTCAATCACTTGAATTGAGTTTCGAGACCAACCAGTGCTTCAATGCTGTCTTCATCTGTAAGGTGAAGGTACTAAGGATTCACTATGGTCTGTCTCTTGCTAACTCCATGGTAAAGACCATGCCCGCTCAAGACAGTTGCATTGCCATAGACACTCCCTATCTCTATCACGCATGCAATAGAGTCCAGCTACTCGCACGTGGTGGTCCGGCAGCGGCTGAGCTGGGTGCGGGCGCGCGAGTGCTGCGCGCGGGGGCGCGGGGCGCTCGCCGCCGCCGACTCCGGCGCCGCGCTGCTGCAGCTGCTGCTGGCCATGGCCGAGGACAGGGACCGGCGTGAGTGGGGAGTAGATATGGGGCAGAAGCAGTGTTATACTAACGGCAGTAGTCGCTTAAAATTAAATGCAACGTCAAAAAAAGGGTAACAAAGTAGCTAGAGTGTCATCTGATGGTAAGTGAGCACCTCAGTCTATCAAGGCAAGCGTTGAAAACACGGAGAATTCCTCAATATAAGAGTACCTGAACAGAGAAAAAAGGACAACCAAGTGAGAAACAAAAGACAACGCAACAAGAGTCTCGGTCACGTTGGCTCCTTCAGGAATCTTCTTCCAAATTCGGGGCGTTCACTGATTCGAGCGACAAGCTGTTGCAGCTGCTGCTGGCCATGGCCGAGGATCGGGACCAGCGTGAGTGGGGGCGGTAGATATAGGGCGAGACCATAGAAGTAACTTAAGGGAGGGAGACATGGCTCCAGCAAGAGCCAAGGAAGCCGCTTGAGGGAAACAAACATCAGTGTCACCTGATGGTATATACCTAATCAACACAGTCCGAAGCACAACACGTAGCAGAAGAAACAAGTGAGAAACAAAAGGCAACCCAACAAGAGTCTCAGTTACGTTGGGTCTTTCTAGAATCCTCTTTCAAATCCAGACAAGTGAATGCTTCATTGCTGTCGTCACCTGTAAGGCAAACGCACTTAGCTACGTTTCCAGGTTGTGACATGCTCCGTCTCACTCACTTGCTCCGTAGTAGCCATTACCATATCATAAAGTCTCCCTATCTATCTTCTGCAAGCGTCTAGTAGTGTCTAGCTACTCCTACGTAACATAAAACAGTGTAACAAGAGACTCAGTTGTGGTAGCTCCCGAATCAAGCCCTGGAGACTTAGGTAAACGAGAAAAAGTGTCATCTGATGGTTAGCAGCGCCACAGCCGATAGCTACACTATCGTCGCAAACACGGAGACTTCTTAAATATAAGCGTGGTTTGATCAGATTAAGAGGGACAAAGAACAACACAAAGAATTGCGAAAGAATCTCAGTTGAATTGGCTCGTGCTCTCTAAAATCACTCGAATTGACCATCTGTAAGATAGAGGTACTTCCCACAGTTTTAGTATAATTTACTTAAATAAGTAGTCTCTTGGCGAACGACTAGCAAGAGATGGCTTAGGGCCGATCAAGATGGAGACTGTTAATGGGTATTTAAAGCCAAAACACACTAAACATATAAAATTTGTTACAGCGATCAACCACATCTGGCTGTCAGGGCGTCTCAACATGACTAAGGATGCCTCAGACTCCGTCACCTACACGTGGTACAACCCTGACAACGGGAAGAAAATATACGATCCGATGCATTACAACAATGATACTGGGATGACGCCTTATGTAAGTTTTATTTGGTTTGTTTATTTGTAAAACAAACAATTACACAGAAATTATAAATATTTGAAGACATTTGTTTACAACGTTACATTACCATAGGTACACATATCTACATTTGAAAAGAGCAACTATTATATCGAGTTTCTTGCCGCTTCTTTTCGGTAGATTCAATCATTTTTTTTAATCCTTTTATTTTTTTTTATAAAAAGAAACATTCCACAGCACATTACCAGGTAGTATACGTAGGTATACCTATAGATACATTATGAAACATAAGTAACGTGTGCGAAGACAAAAAGGAATTATGTATATTCCGCTGGGAACAGAAACAATTAAAAGTAATAAATAATAATTTTAACACTAAGTATAACACTACTATGGGTCTATCTATACAATAATTTAATTTCAACACTCAATTAACGTTCTTTTTTCAATTTACCTACTACTGCCACCTATTGTTTACGTGCAATAATCACAAAACGAATTGAGGCTATAATTTTACTATTGCACGACAGATGTCACTCTGTCGTGCTTTGTAAATTAAGTCTATAGTTTTGCTATTGCTCGCTAGATGTCGCTAAACCGTATTTCATCGCGCTTTGTGAATAGTATTGCTGTTGCTCGCTAGATGATTGTTCTAATTTTGTGTAGTCAAATAGGTAACAAAACGCTTGCATCAAATTAAAAAAATGTAGTACCTACTTACTAATTAATACGGAAAAACCGGATAAAAAACTCTTCCAACACAGTCCTATTGATCACCAACCTGCATTTGGCAAGCCTGGTAATTAAGCCAAAACCCATCTTTGCAACGAAAACATTATTTCAAATGATGGAGCCTTTGCCCTACCTACAGTTGGACATGAATAGACTTTACTTTTACTACATATTTAGTTAAATCTTTCAACAGATGCTTCCGTGGCTGGATGAAGACTTCACGATGGACAGTCCCTGCCTAAATCTGGACAGGCAGGATCATCTGAACGGCCTGGTGTATGGCCTACCCTGTGATACGCCTCAATACTTCATATGTATGATTGGTATGTGCCATTATTGATGTCAATTACAACTTTTACAACAATAATAATTAGGTAGATACATTATGTACCTACATTCGAACTTTTAAAATAGTATAAGATTTTAAGAGAGGTAGCGTAAGTTGAACTTCCACTTGAATGAGCCACTCGTCTGGGGAAGTACCTCCACCTTACAGAAGACCACAGTGAAGTAGCACTTCGTAACTGTTGTGCTATGTTTCTGCTGGTGAGTAAGGTCGCCAGAGCTCAGTTGCGGAGGATACGGGGTCTCAAAGGCAGGCAACGCATTTGCGCTGCCACCCTTGTGTGGTTCGTGATGTCCATGGGCAGCAGTGATCACTTACCATCACCCTACCTCTTGTTTGTTTGCCTACATTTAACTTTAAAAAAAGATTGAAAATCATTTGATGTTACATATCAATGCAAAAGTCAATATTTTTCACATAATTGTTTTACTTACACTTGAAAAATGTATCTGTAGAAATTGGTGGGAACATAAAAGTGTCCACTTACAGACCTAATAATTTTTTTCTCTAAATACTTTATACTGATAAAATTTAGTAAAAGCACATGGATCACATGGATCATTATAATTATTTCCATTTATTTTATGTTCAACAAAATAAAATTTTAATGTACAAAGATAATGAGGTAGCCAAAATGCCCCATTGGGTCAACATCAAATCTTGTACAAGAATGAAACAAGACAAATTGATTCACTTGCTTGTTAACATATAAAGTGCCTACCTAGGTACCTAATTACTAAAACATTTTTGATTATTTTCAGAAAAATCAAAACATTCTGGAGTAGAAAATATCACCGAAGGTTATGATTCAGCATAGACTTCAGCACAGCGAATACGTATGCTTATTTTAATGAAATTAATAAAACTCCCATTACAAATATCAAGTGTTGTTTATTTCCTTATCCTATACTTAACAATTACCTCAACTTTTTATTTACAATTATCATGGATTCAAAAAGATGGATATGCCCTCACTATACTTTTTTCCACTCTGACAAAGGCCCTGTAATATGTGATGTGATGGTCACTTCACACCACATGTAACCTGAGTTACCAACATTCTTCACATCAATCTAAATAATGGCTAAGTTTTCTGATGTTGGGCATATCTCATTATTTTTTTTACATATTTGGAGTTTTAAAATAATCTTCTAACTAGACCTTGTTTAAACCAATTTTCACTGTAAGTTTACATGGTAATGTACATGAGATATATTTTTTAATTGATCAATCTCTTATTTTAGAAGTTCGGTTAGGAACGTCAGGGGGCGGGACATTTTTTTGAGATTCAGTTTCGGAATTTATTATTTTTTATCTATTTTCATGTGTAAAATCTTAATCCAGTTCACAGAAAACCTCTGCTTTCCAAGTTTTCAAAGTATAGTGCTTATAGTTTCAGCAAAAAGTGTTTGTGACATACTGGCGGACAGACAGACCGACTTGACGAATCTATAAGGGTTCCGTTTTTCAATTGGGTACAAAACCCTAAAAAGATAGTCACTTTTGTATGTCTGCCCCCACACATGTAATTTTGCATTCACATATAATTTATCTTCATCATTTCATCATATTCAATGTATCGATCCACTGAGTGTTGACTTTATTGAGTTCCTTACAGTTGCTATGGACACTCGAGAGATTCTTCTTGAATAGCCGCAAATGTTCCAGATAAGCTCTCAGGCTGCTGTTCAGAGCCCTAACTGACTCTATCTCTTGCATTGTTACATTCTGAAATAGAGAATCATCACTTAATCTCAGTAAAGTAGCACTTCGTAACTGTTGTGCAATGCTTGGCCAAAAACCCGCAAATATGAAAATAAGCCCGTAAAACGGAGATTTCAATAAAAATACATGAAAATAATAAGAGAGGTGGATCTCAGTGGAAGTTCCACCCAAATGAGCCACTCGTCTGAGGAAGTACCTTCTTACAGAAGACCACAGTGATATAGCACTTAGTAACGGATGTGCTATGTTCCTGCTGGTGGGCAAGGTCGCCAGAGCTCAGTTGGGGAGGGTATGGGGTAAAGGTAGGCAACGCATCTGTGACCCTTGTACAGTTGTTGGTGTCCATGGGCAGCGGTGATCACTTACCATCAGTTGACTCACTTGTTCGTTTGCCTCCTTATCACATAAATAAATAAATTAACACTGATTTTGAGAAACACTGCCGTGCGAAGCCGGGTTGGGTCGCTAGTAGATATTATAGAGTTTATGGATACATTTTATCACGTAAAAGAACTTTGAAGTAATAAATGATGTGCTTTACCTCGACCTTAGAAGATGTTACACTGATCGACACACTCGACATGTTGTAAAATTATTAAAAATAAACAAAATTTCAGTTCCCAAATTACAAACACCAACGAACTTCATTAAACAACAGAAAGAAAAAAAAATGAATGACAGATGACAGATTTCTTAAATATTTTTTAATTCTTTACCATTTGATCAATTGGCAAAGGCATAGCAAACGCAGCCTGTTACAAAAATAATTAATTACAAAATCTTAAAATCTTGTGAAGTAGTTTGAATATGCATGCTTTTAGACAAACAAACTGGCTGAAGAATCATTTAGCATACTTTTCAGGTGCCCGCCAGACATTAAAAAAACAATATAACGTTTTATTATTCGGTAGATTATAATCTATCGAAGTGAAACCGTCAAATTGTGAACGCACCTCGAACGTTGTCGAATGTAAACAAACAGTGTTTTCTTTTTTAACCATTCTAGACTGATTTCGTATTGAAAAGATCCCACAGCTTTAAAATTAGTTACATGAAATTATAACGGAAGTAAAATGAGTCAGTGATTAAACAAAGAAGTGCAGGTTTAATGATAAATAAGTCTGTGAAAGTCACCAAACGCTGTCGGAATTAATACACAGGTAGATTTTGATTTACCGTGTAATAATTTACGAGTGTATATTTTTACGCGCGTAAATCTCACGTAAAGTAAATTGATAACATTTACAATGTCCGATATTGATGAGCCTGGCCATCAACAAAACACCGAAACACCAGATATTGTTAATAAGGAAGAATTTACCAGAGAGTTACAAAACTACTACAAAGGGTATCATGAAAATAGTAAAAAATTACAATGGACCAATCAGAGAATACAGAGTGTGATAAAATTGTTAGATGAGTACAACACAATAAAATCTCAAGGTAGGCGACCATCAGACAAGCATTACTATCATGTAAAAAAACACGAAGTAATTGATATTGGTAACCAAAGAGTACTAATAATGAAGAGAAAGAGTGTCACAGATCCTATAGTACAAATAATTCCATCTGAAGAGTATTATCAAAAGATACTCGAAGCTCATATTGCTACTAGCCATGGACGTCGAGACAAAATTTATAACGCCTTTAAAGATAAATATGTGGTGCCAATATTTGCGGTTACAATGTTCCTAAGTATGTGCAAAACATGTTTAACAAAGAAAAGCTCAACAAAAAGAGGAAGTGTCGTAAAACCGTTTTTATCTAACGACTTTCGAAGGGGACAAATGGATCTCGTAGACTTCCAAACATGTCCTGATCAAGAGTATAAATGGTTATTACAATATCAGGATCTTTTAACAAAATTCTGTTTTTTGCGACCATTAAAAAGTATACAGGCTAAAGAAGTGGCAATCGAGGTTCTTAAGATTTTTTTGGAAGTTGGCTGTCCTCAAATACTCCAAAGTGGCAATGGACGCGAATTCACAGCATCTGTGCTTAAAGAAATAGTCAGCTTGTGGCCTGCTTGTAAAATAGTTAATGGATATCTAGATCCAGAAAGCCAAGAAAGAATAGAGCGTTCAAATGAAGACATACAAAATATGATTCGAGCCTGGATGGAAGATAATAATTCTACTAATTGGTCCATTGGATGCTATTTCGTTCAGTTCCATAAGAATTCGTCTCACGATTCAGCAATCGCTCGAACTCCATATAAAGCCTTGTTTGGTCAGGATCCAAAACTTGGACTCTCGTCCACCTCCTTATCTAAAAATATGATAAACAAATTGGAAAATGAAGAAGATTTGCAACAAATGTTTGAAGATAGTAATGACAACATAGAACAAGATTCAGACAAAGATCAAGAAGAGGAAGAACAAAAAGACTTAAATACAATAAATTTTTCAGAAATTGATATTCAAAACATTAAACAAGAAGAAACAACAGCAGAAAGTCATGAATTAATGATGTCAGAAGAAATTAAAATTGAAAACGATCCTGAATCACCTACTGATTTACATGATAATTTACCTGTAATTACGGAGGTATTTACTAAAACAATTTTAGATAATGGGAATAACATAAAATTAGAAAAACAAGAAGAAGTAGATGAAAATATTGTCGATCCCATCGGTTCTAGCGTACTGCCTTATATTGGCGAAATAATTGAACAAAGGATTTCCTTCGTGTGTCACATATGCAATGAAGAATCATCTGGAGCTCTTTCATGTACAAAATGCAAGAAAATAGTTCACGCTGAATGCGGTGTATCTGAAGAAAATGGGTTCAATGGATCACAGTTTCTTTGCAATTTGTGTGTGAGTGAACAATACATCGTGGACGATAGAACACAATCGCACGATTTAAAAAGAGCGGCAGATAAAACGATATCCATATCGTGTAAGAAATTTAAAGATATCAATACTGGATCTTTATTGGTTGAGGTACCAAAAGTTGATACTGATCCTTTGGACGGTAACAATCTGGTTGGGAAGGTTTTACTAAATAACGCATTATATCAGGTTAGTACTGCTTTTGGCGTAATCAAAGATTGGATGCGTAAAAATGCCGTTCTTTCCGGTACAAATGCATAACAACTCAGTGACATTCCAGAAGTCAGCATTCATTTACTTTAATATGTCCTTGATATACATTTAGCAATTTATTTTACTTTTGCTGCTTTAGCGTTACCTTGCACCTCTTATAGTATTTTTGTAAGCTGGACACAAACGAGCAAGAGGTTTGCCTGATGGTAAGTGATCACCGCTGCCCATGGACATCAACAACCGTACAAGGGTCGCAGATGCGTTGTCTTCCTCTAACCTCCTCAACTGAACTTAAAATCGGAAGCGGAACATTAAGATTTACCTCACTTTTATTTCAGATTAAATTACCGATACCACCGTTGAGAACTGTCGCATCATCTTCATCATTTGGCGGGCAAGGCACGAGACAATGCAATTGCAAAAAAGTAAAAAATGGACAATGCGTTTCCAATAAGTGTGGTTGCAAAAAAAACAATGTTCTTTGTAACTCCGGGTGCCACAGCTCGTTGACGTGCAACAATAATTGATCATATTTATTAGTGCACTATATTTTAATTGTTTGTAAATTTTATTCAACGATTTGTTTTTATTTTTTATAATTTTTTTAAGTTTTTCCTCAAAGAAACTTTTTGTTTTATTTTATTTTATTAGATTTTTTCTTACCATGTGATGACAGAATTACAAATTACTTACCATATAAAAATAAATATTATTTATTTTATTTGACTGACTACTCTGTTTTATTTCTAACTCTATGGACACTGGACAGAACTGTCTAACGCGCGCGACCAAAACACGACAATGAGCGAGCGAGGTGCGTTCTGTTTCACAATTTGACGGTTTCACTCCGATAGATTATAATTTTCCGAATAATAATACGTACGTTAAATTGTAAGGAGTTGATTTCAAAATCTTCAGACAATTTTCAATCTTGCAAAATAGATTAAAATCTAACGTTATTTTCAAGACAAACCTCCTTCCTTCCTTTAGGAGAAGACCGCAGTGAAGTAGCACTTCGTAACTGTTGTGCTATGTTTCTGCTGGTGAGTAAGGTTGCCAGAGCTCAGTTGGGGAGGGTATTATGGGGTTAAGGCCGGCAACACGTCAACGATACCTCTGGTGTAGCGGATGTCCATGGGCGGCGCGGCGGTGATTGCTTACCATCAGGCGACCCGCTAGCTCGTTTGCCGCCTATGACATAAAAAAAAAGTTAATATCATGTTATACAATTTATCCTCATCATCTAATGTAACAATTTAATAACAATATTGCAGGCAGCTAATTACAACATGAAATACATAATCAATACAATAGTAAGCAAGCTGTTTTACAAAGTATTACGTTACGTTTCGTATATAATTGAATGTTAATTTACAGAAAAAACATAAAAAGTAATTCTTATTATTTTAATAAATAATAAAAATACATTTGAAAGTTTTTCAAGCGGTGAATGTGGCGGTACTAGATTTATTGACTTTCGCTACCTACTTTGGAACGCATGCGCGCGCTGTAATCAGCGCCATCTGAAGAAAAAATTGTGTATTAAAAAAGAAACGCCGCCATTTTGACATTTGTTTGGCTTTTGTGTTCCACAATAAAGTTTTTCGTGTAATTTAGTGAATAAAGTGAACTATATCATGATTTTCTCAATCAATAACATCTAATTCCATGTTGCGTGGATAAATTTCAACACATCCGCGGCAATCGCTGTCGTTAGGCGGCGCATAAATCGATATATTTGCAGAGCCGCTTTTTTATTTTCTCTTGACTAATTTACTAATTATTTTGGTATTATCTGACTCTGGGACACTTGAAAAAGTGATAGCGTTTGCTAATGTGTGTTCTTGAGGTTTTTTTGGTGTGATTAAGTGTAGAAATGTGATGAAAAGCCGCATAAGAAAAAGGCGCGAACCGTTCTTCTGTGTTGCGGCAAAGATTTAGCAAGTAATAAAATGTTGGGTTGAAACAAAGAAATTTTCACGTTTGTACGAGTTCGCCGGCCACGGCGTATGTTATGTACGATTTTATGTTAATAAAAACTATCTATGAATGTAAACGAATCTTCATTTTGAACAGCATATTGAGTTCATGTAAGTATAATTTTACTTAGATAATTATGATTATACAATTATTCAGTACTGAAAAAGAGCGAAACACAGCTGTTGATCTTGTTATGTTTTGTTGAGTAATAAGTACACTTTTGATTCTTAGATATCCGCAGCAGTTTTAAAAGTACTGCCTAATTATGCTCTAAAATTTATATTTTTACAGGTTAATCTCTTAACTTGCGATGCGGTTAAGAAGCAGAAAGAGGGAGCGACCGCTCTCAGGCAAGAGAAGTTCGCAGAAGGTGACTAAATTTAAGAAGAAGCCGCTTAATAAGGCTATATCAAAGCCCAGTCCGACTTGGACCAAGACTTTGGCTCGGGAGGTGGCTAAAAATGCCCTGTCGAGTCCTAGTATCTGCATCACACGATCCCAGAATCTAAAAACGAGACCAGTGAGAACTCGTTTGGTTAAAAAGATGGAGAAGGCTGTTGAAACACCGCACAAATCTAAACTAAAGCACAAGGAAGGCCCTAAAAAGCCTATTTTCCAAACGGTTGTACGTAACACTAATAAGGATACAGTGACATCATCAACTAATCTTAAGGGTAAAGTCAATCAGAATGACAAAGTTACAACTACATCGAAAACTAAAGAGATACGTACGACTAAAAGTGTTCAATTACGTCACAGCTCATTGAATAGAGAGCTGAGGAAGACTGAAGTATCAACGGCAATAAACTCTCCTAGAAAGACTCGACGTATGGATAAGCCGGACAAATCTGCATCTTTGAACAGCTCTCCGATACGTAAAGTCCGTCAAATGGGTCTTCCATCACCGAAAACTACTAAAGTAAGCTCGACCAACGAGAGCCCTAAGAAGAAAGGTAAAGCCAAAGCTCCCGTTGTCCCAGAAAACGGTAATTGGACTGAAGACAGTGACGTTACAATGTATGAAGCCCACACAACGACTTTCGTTGACTTTCCTACTCAAAAGTCTGAGGAATCTGACTCCGAAGCCCAAGTGGAATCGTCAGAACTGTGTCTTCCAAACGATTGCCTCAACGACTTCATGGCAATTGCAGAATGCGCGAGGCTTATGAATGAAAACTTGCAGACGGAAGATGAGGTGAGCTACTTAGCTGATAAGGCAGCTAGGGTTATGACTACGGAGAAGGAAGAAGTGAAGAAGACCTCTAGGAAGAACTCGGTGGAGAAGCGTCTGATTAAACGGAGGAAGTCAAGTAACGACTTAGAGATGTATCAGCCGACTTCAACTACTGATGATCTTGATGCGTGTACAGACTTTCTGAGTAACGGAGATAAATATGTGCAGGTAATTTTTATTCAATCTTATTAACATTTTTAACAAAATTTAATATTGAAACTTGTCTGTAATGATAATTTAAATTTTATTAAAATTATATTTTCGAAAAATTAGAAAGACATCATCATTATAAATTTTCAAAATTTAAAGTCAACAAAAGTAAAATTCTACAAAATGTTATTTTTCAAAGTTAAGCTCCAAACAATGTTTATGAAAATTAATAATTTTTTTGTTGTCATTAACATTTTCAAATGAAATGCTCTAAAAGCTGTAGCAGTAATACCTCTTACTAATTCAATTGGTTACCTTTGTAGGTTTTATGATTAATTGTGGTCAATTTAAGCCTTAAACTCAAAACTGTTGAAGAGTTTGTGTTTGAATGCAGATCTCAGAAACTTCTGGATTGAGTTGAAAAAATTTTTTTTTGTTGGATAGTCCACGTGATGACAAAGGCTTTAACCTAAAGAAGCTAAAAAATTGCAGCTAGTTAAAAATAATCTTTCTTAGCATTAAAATATTTTTTTCCTCCAGCCGGACTTCGTAACAATGCTGGAGCAAGATGGCTACGTCCGAGACTCAGAGTGCGAGATCTCCTCAACCTGCGACACCCAGGGCACGGCTATAGAGAGTCTGGAGGCTCTGTCTGCGAGGAGCCCTAGCTCCGGCTTCCTCGCTGAGATCAGCCAGAGCTTGGCTGCGGAGGCTGTTGGATGGGTGAGAATGATATTTTATTAAAGGTTTATAGATTCATCATCTTAGTGTCTCTCCCGGTTCGGGCATGCTCGGCCATCACTTAAGAGCCCAGGGTACGCTGCCACTATGAATCTGAACTGGCCAGCTACGTTACTACAATGGAGCGACTATCGTCTAGAAAATTTTGATCATAGTCGGAACAGGACCAACGCCTTAAAGTGCCTTCCGAAGCAGGGAATCATCATTCTTATCGGACAATCAAGTGATCAAGCGGGTCCTAACCAAACTAAGAAAACCAACACACATAAGTGTTCCCTGCAAGATTTGAATCCACTAACTCTAAGGTTTTGAGCACAGTGCTCTAACCACCACACCACGGAGGCAGTTAACAGGTAACAATGCTGGAACAAGACGGCTACGTCCGAGACTCTGAGTGCGAGATCTCCTCAACCTGCGACACTCAGGGCACGGCTATCGAGAGTCTGGAGGCTCTGTCTGCGAGGAGCCCTAGCTCCGGCTTCCTCGCTGAGATCAGCCAGAGCTTGGCTGCGGAGGCTGTTGGATGGGTGAGAATAATATTTTAGTTTAGGTTTATAGAATAATTCATTGTCATCTTAGCGCCTCTCCTGGTTGCATCCTCGGCCATCGTCTCAGAGCCCAAGGTACAATGCAACAATCATTCTGAATTTAACAACCTGTTTATTAGGAGCGGCTCTCCTCTGACCTCCGTAACTCTCACTAGGGAAACCAGACAATTTAGACCATAGACGGGACCAACGCCTTAACGTGCCTTCCAATCCAGAATTCCATTGGGACGCATGTCCTCTGTCATGTCTGGGAAACTTCATCAAATTAAAAATTGGACCTCTAAATTATTAAACTGGTATAGAAAAATTAAACAAACGTAAAATAATTATAAATTTGAAAATAGTAAAAGAAAATATCACTCTCTTTATAATCTTAAATAACAATTAACAAGTTAGGGCGTACTTAAAATCAATTAAATATTAAATTCCAGGTCTTACCAATAGGATAAAAAGGCTCAAGTAAATAACCAGGTTCTAACAATATTTTATTTTGTTTCACAGAATGGTGCAGATATAACAGCTGACGAATCATCTCTTGCATGTCACGATGAGCAAACGCCTTCAGAAATTGAGGTAAGTTTCAACATGACTGCACTCTTGTATACTATGAAATAATTTTGTATTTTATCAATATCATCGTTCTCTCTTAGCCAAACTCCATGCTGCATCCTTTTCTTTAAAAAAAAAACACCAAATATCACCAGGGGGGAGGGGGGTTGGAGAAATATATCACGTGCATTTTTCTGTTATGTATTACTTACTTAATAAAGTGTTACGCATTTCTATCATTATTTTTAAATCTGTCCAACTTATTAGTCTACCTCTTATGGTTATTATTGTAGATAATATATATTTAAAATTTGACCTACATTCAATAAAAAATATAATCTAATCTAAGGGGGTATTCATAAGTGCTTATATTAAGCCCAATTGAGTAACGAATATTTTGATTTTGAAAACAGTTAGTAATTAAATTATTGGTTTTAGGAGGAGGCGGCTGACGTGATATCCTCGTGCAGTAGCCGCGTGGATTGCGAGCAGATATCATCCTGGGTGGACGCTTTTGACCCGTATCTGTTTATTAAACAGGTAAGATTGGTTTAGAATCTTAATATTATAAAAATAAGTAGAATTTTTCGTTGTCCCTTTATAACTCAGAACAGGCTCACCTATCCAAACTAAAGGACACCATCAGGATTTCATAAATTTTTGGGCAAAGCTGTAAGGTCGTTAATTTTCAGGGTGTGTTCGGACTATTTAGTAGACGGTTTATGTGAAGTTTGCACAAAGCCGGTTGAGTGGTTCTTCATTTACCACACGTAGCGAAGTACGTACCAAAGTGCTAGTTTAAGATAAATATAAGAGAGTTAGAGCTTAGTGGAACTTCTACCCGAATGAGTCGCTCGTCTGGGAAAGTACCTTACAGAAGGCCACAGTGAAGTAGCACTACGTAACTGTTGTGCTGTGTTTCAGGTGGTGCGTAAGGTCGCCAGAGCTCAGTTGAGGAGGGTATGGGGTCTTAAAGGCCGGCAATGCATCTGCGACCCTTGTGCTGTTGTGTTTGTCCATGGGCAGCGGTGATCACTAACTAAAAAGAACTTTTGAGAACAAAGTAACATGGACTTCACCGACAGAATATGTACTCGACTTGGCCGATATTTATACACTAGCGGCCGCCCGCAACTCCGTCCGCGTGGATTTCGATTTTCAATAGCCTAAAGCCCTCCTCGTCAAATGGACTATCCAACACAAAAAAAAAATTCCAAGTGGGTCCAGTAGTTCCTGAGATTAGCGCGTTCAAACAAACAAACATACAAACAAACAAACTCTTCAGCTTTATTTAGTAGTTTAGATTAAATTTGTTTGTTTGTTAGTTGCCGCCATTGGAGACGGTGTTGACTGGTGGACTGCGGGCGCGTTACCCCGCTCTGCCTTTGAAGACGCGGACTAGCCCGGATTTCAGCCTTGTGAGTATATTCAATAATGATGTGTTTGTAAAGGTAGTACAATGTTACTGAATAGCGGTTTATTTATACTAAATTGTGACGTCACATGTTTTGTATCGTCAAATTAATTCATTTTTAGTTTAAATTAGTTGTAATTATTTGTTAAAAGCTCAATGGTAACTGGGGCATATTGATTTGTGCTTAGTATTTGATTTCATCTTTAATGATAGAATATCATCATTTATTTCGATTATCGAAAAGCTGCATGGAAATTCAATTACACAATTTTCCATACTCTCTTAATATTGAGTCATCCTCATTATCAAGGTATTTTTTTTAAATTATAAACTATGTTCAGGGTTATTTTTTCTTGCTAGCTCGTCGATAGCATTATAAAAGCCTATATAGGGTGTAACAAAATATACTGCAAATATTTTAAGGGCGAATTCTTTAGTGGAAATGTAATCAATATCAGATATTAAAAAGTCAAAATTAATGTCAAATTTAGCATTTTCTGCATTGGCCAATTTGCTCTTTTCGTCCTGTAAGCTTCGCCCCCTCTCCACCACTTTGCTTTTGGGGCAGGACAAGTGTAGTAATTGTATTACACTGATAAGACACGACCAGCTGTCTTGCATATGATAAATTTTGTACTTTTCCCAATTATTCACTCAATTTATTTTGTTGATTTTCTCGGAAACTAGCGTATAAACAAAAAAAAATTACTAGATTTATTACATTTCCACTAAACTATTCGCCCTTAAAATATTTGCAGTATATTTTGTTACACCTTATATTCATAATCACCACTTCTTGTATATAGCCACTCATCATCACCTCTGTTCCTAGGTACTGGACCTGGACGAGACGCTGGTCCACTGCTCGCTGCAGGAGCTACCTGACGCGAGCTTCCACTTCCCTGTGCTGTTTCAAGACTGCAGATATACCGTGAGTCGAATATTATCAATGCACTATAATACTATCAATTGTACTTAATTTTTGTGTTGAAAAGTCCATTTGTCGAGGTAGGCTTTTTAAGGCTATAGGGGTACTATAGCCTTAAAAAGCCTACTATGTGTAGGCTTTTTATTACACTACTATATGTGCAGAAACCGAAAACCACGAGGACGCGACGGAGTCACGGCCGGTCGCTAGTAATTTTATAAACTTCCATGACTTGAGTACAAATGCCGATGTTCATCACACAAACATTTGCGGGATTCGAACCCGCGACCCTTGGTTTTGTAGCCAGGGTCTCTGACCATTAGGCCAACGGGCCCGTCAAATACCAAAAGTACTGTCACCGACTACACAGCCGCTGCGACCAAGGCTTTTATGACATTGGCGCTTAGTGAATCGAACCTTTGAACTTACACTTAGTTCGTTACGTAGTTGTATTTTATTATAAAGTATTTATCTTTTTATATAAAGTTATTTGTGTATTTTTTATATAGTATGTTGTATGTTAACTAGTTAATAAGTGTAATTTTTATTTTTTTATTTTATTTTAAGAGCACTACCTACCTACTCACTCTCTGTTTTGCTCTAAGGTTGACTGGTAGAGAATGACATGAGGCATTAAGTCCGCGTTTTGTACTAATTTTATTTTGTGCAATAAAGTTTAAATAAATAAACTTGTATTGTTCGCAGGTATTCGTCCGCACCCGGCCTCACTTCGCCGAGTTCCTCGCTCGCGTCTCTCGTCTGTACGAAGTGATCTTATTCACAGCGAGCAAACGCGTCTACGCCGACCGTCTGCTTAACTTGCTCGATCCGCAGCATCGTTGGATTAAATACAGGTAGTGTAGCTAATTACGTAGTGTCACACTATGAATACTGCTGATACTGCAATCCTAAGTAGTTCAGCAGTATATTGCAACGTGAAGGAAACGCCGACGCTGCACATCAAAAACTGCGCGTGCACCGCTGCCGCCCCCCTCGCCGGCCTTCGACGCCCCGCGGAGCTCATCGCTCCGCCACTTAGATACACACATCGATCGGGTCAATTAGCTTAAGAAATTAATGTAATTCTTATAATTAAATTTATTTTAAATCATTTCGGTTTTTTTTAAGTCCTACGGCTGCCACTTCTATAATTGGCGCAGTCGGTAGGATACTCGCGGTCGGTTTCGCGCATCTAAAACGAAGATCTCCGTTCGTCTCACGAGCCGACCGAGTGGCTTTCCAGTCGCGCATCGAGTATCCGAACCTGAAGGAGCAGCCGGGAGAGTATCCAGCAATCGATACGCAGAGAAGGCTGAAATGTTACTGTGAGTACACTTAAGAATTGTCTTAGGTTGCACTGTATTAGTTACTTAAGGTTATCAATAGGATTTCAAGATTTTCCGTCCAGGGAAAAATTCCAGCGAGTCTGTATCGCAACAGTCTCGCCGACGGTTATTAGATTCACGTAGAGTAATTGTAGAGTCAGTAGATTCTTTAAATAATTCTAGTAGTAGTGTAGAAATAGATAATATGGTAGACCATCCTAATCAGGCTCAGGTGGAGATGGCACAGTCACGCTATGATCCCGATATAATTTTTAAAGCATTGAGATTGGTCCCCGAGTTTGACGGGAACCCAAACGTATTGACTCGTTTTATTAGGCTCTGTGATGAGTTAGTGCAAACCTATGCAAGAGTTGATGGACCAGGAGCCGAACTAAATAATCTCTCTCTTTTAAATGGCATATTGAACAAAATCACCGGCAATGCCGCTAGAACTATAAATTCGAATGGGATACCATCTAACTGGATAGGCATTAGGAATGTCTTAATTAATAACTTTTCAGACCAGAGGGATGAAACAGCCCTGTATAACGATCTCTCATTACAGACACAGGGTAGTAGCACCCCTCAGGAATTTTTTGATAGGTGCCAGTCTCTCTTTAGCACCCTTATGACTTACATTACTTTGCACGAGAACATACCATCAACTATTGAGGCTAAACGCGATTTATATCGTAAATTAACTAAACAAGCCTTTGTAAGAGGATTAAAAGAACCCCTCGGGTCCCGCATTCGTTGTATGCGCCCGGACACCATAGAAAAGGCCCTGGAATACGTCCAGGAAGAAATTAATATAATGTATCTCGCGCAAAGGAATGAGGGTCCGCACAGGAATCAAACCCCGCATGTTTCTAACAAATTTCCCCCAGCTTATACTAACCCTATCATGTTACCTAGGTCGTCTATGTCACCGCCATTCGCACAGCAACAGGCGCACTGGCAGCGCCCTATTATGCAATCGCATCCGATGCAATTCAGACCTAATAACGCGCAATTTAATAATATCAATCGCATGCCAACTCGTACGCAGCAAATGTTCCGCGCGCCGCCGCCGAATTATAATGCTAATAGCAACATGTTTCGTTTGCCTGTGAGAAATAACGCTTCAAATAATTTTACCCCAAAACCTATGAGCGGTGTAAGTAATTTTGTTTCGAAACCAATGCCGTTATCAGGTCATGATTGGCGTCGACAAGGGAATCCACCTCCTAGTAATTATTTTAAAGCCCGGGATGTTAATGTCAATGATTGTTGGTCTTACGATAGTAATAATTATTTTAATAACTATGACTGTTACTATGGGACCGCTCCGTGCGGCTACGACGCGTACACTGACTACGGACCGTACTACGACACCGATGACGTATGCTATGACGAACAATTATGCTACGACGACGCGGATAACAATAGCCAGTGCTACGACACTGAGCACTTATCTAGCGGACAACTAAATCAACCACAATTACCTAAGATAGATACGCCTAAGGAGGATTTTCAACGGGCCACCACTTCAAAAAAGTTAGGATAGAGTTAAACTTACAAACTCAACGACAGTTACCCTATATACGTATAAATGATCCGCCGCTTAATCTTCTTATAGATACAGGAGCGAACCAAAGTTTTATAAGCCCGGAGGCAGTTCAAAGATATTTTTCTCATTTGGAACCTATTTATGAACCGTTCGAAGTTACAAACGTGCACGCTACGAGTAGGAATAGTCATTCGATAATAATACCGTGCTTCCCGGAATTTAATCAGATGGATGGAATAAAATTATTCATTTATAAATTTCATGATCATTTTGATGGTCTCATTGGTCTTGATTTATTAATGAAATGGGAATCAAACATCGATTTAAAAAATATGACGTTGAGAACAGTATCATCTTCTAATCCTATTTATCTTTTTAACTCACGAAACGCGAACTTATTCGAGGATATTATCCCTGCGAATACAACTAAATTAGTTAGAATTCCGATAAATTCATCTGATGGTGAGGTACATATTCAAGAACAGGTCTTATGTAATTGCATAATACACGAATGCTTAACGACCGTAATTAATAACCGCGGACTTGTTGAAATAGAGAATCCAAGTAATCATGATATAATATTTTCTTTAGACCAGGCCGCCCAAGCAAGTATATTTAATATCGAGTGCACAAGTACTAAAAATAATTCTCAGCGTATACATGAAGTTTTATCTCGGTTGCGAACTGATCATATGAACGAGGAAGAGAAAGCAAATATCACGTCACTTTGCTCTAAATACGCTGACATCTTTTATCTTGACGGCGAACCGTTAACGTTCACAAATAAAATAAAACATACAATTCGCACAACTGATGAAATTCCTGTTTATACCAAAAGTTATAGATATCCGTTCATCCATCGTAAAGAAGTCAATGATCAAATTACTAAAATGCTAGAGCAGGGCATCATTCGCCCATCTGACTCCGCCTGGAGCTCGCCTATCTGGGTAGTACCTAAGAAGGCAGATGCATCGGGAAAGCAGAAATGGCGAATAGTAGTCGATTTTAGGAAACTGAATGAGAAAACTATCGACGACAAATACCCTATACCAAATATAACGGACGTTCTTGATAAACTAGGCAAATGCCAATACTTTTCTACACTAGATCTAGCATCTGGATTTTATCAGTGTGAGATGAATCCAGATGATATACCTAAAACCGCGTTTAACGTTGAGTTCGGGCACTATGAGTTCTTAAGAATGCCGATGGGACTCAAAAATTCACCATCTACCTTTCAAAGGGTAATGGATAACGTGCTTCGCGGTCTACAGAATAGTATTTGCCTGGTATATCTTGATGATATCGTGGTATTCAGCACCTCGCTCCAGGAACACGTAAATAATTTGGAAAAAGTATTCGCAAGACTGAGGGACTCAAACTTCAAAGTCCAGATGGATAAGTCTGAGTTCCTTAAGTTGGAAACCGCATATTTAGGACACATAATTAGTCGAGAAGGAATTAAACCGAACCCCGATAAAATAAAGGCCATTGAAAATTACCCTATTCCAAAAACTCCAAAGGAGATAAAGCAATTTTTAGGATTAATAGGCTACTATAGGAAATTTATTCCCGACTTCGCCCGGATCACTAAACTGATGACTGTATGCTTAAAGAAGGGACATAAGATTACACTTGACTCCGACTATGTGAACTGTTTTGTTGACTAATGCAATGCAAGACTTTATTGACTAATGATCCCGTTTTACAATACCCCGACTTCACTAGGGAATTCATTTTGACGACTGACGCATCAAATGTAGCTATTGGAGCAATTTTATCTCAGGGTCCGATTGGGTCTGATAAACCAATTGCGTACGCTTCACGTACTTTGAACGATAGTGAGCAAAATTACAGCACTATTGAAAAGGAATTGCTCGCTATTGTCTGGGCAACGAAATATTTTCGTCCCTACCTATTTGGCCGTAAATTTAAAATTCTTACAGACCATAAACCACTCCAGTGGGTTATGAGTCTCAAGGAGCCCAACGCCCGTCTGACACGATGGCGATTAAAACTTAGTGAATTTGATTTTTCCGTAACGTACAAAAAAGGCAAGCATAACACCAACGCAAACGCCTTATCTAGAGTTGAGATCTGTAATGAGGAAACCAGCTCCATGGCAGTGAACCCATCAGAACGACCACCTTCTGTAACGAAATCCTCAACAGTTACTGCTCATACAAACCAGGAAAATCCAATATTAGAGATTCCAATCACGGATGAGCCGCTTAATAAGTTTCATCGGCAAATCCATTTAACAATAGTAGGTGACATAAAGAAAAGACCCACAGTGACGAGACCTTTCGAATCCCATACCAGAACTTCTATACAATTATCCCGAGGTAACTTAGAGGAAGATTTAATTAACGCGATCAAAGAATTTGTGAACCCGAAAGTTAAGACCGCAATACTAATTACTCCTCCACTGGATATGTACACTATCATACCCATTTTGCAAGACAAATTTAAAAGCTCAGCGATGAACTTGGTACTTGCTAAAACTGAATTGGACAACGTTAAGGAATACTTGCGACAACAAGATATCATTCGTCATTACCACGATGGTAAAACTAACCATAGAGGTATTAACGAGTGCTACCTGGCTTTGTCACGTAGGTATTACTGGCCAAGGATGAGGGAGCATATTACGAAGTTCATCAATGATTGCACAGTATGTGGTCAGTCTAAATACGATCGCCATCCTATAAGACAAGAATTTAATTTAGTACCACCACCGACTAAACCGTTCGAAATAATACATATGGACTTATTTACCGCGGAGAACGAAAAGTATCTAACATTCATTGACGTTTTCTCTAAATATGCTCAGGCCTATCATCTGAGGGATGGCACAGCACTCAGCATCATTCAGGCTTTACTCATATACTCAACACATCATGGCCTTCCACTTACCATAGTCACTGATCAAGGAACAGAATTTGTCAATCAGATGTTTTCCGAATTTACTAAGTTGCATAAGATCACCCATCATAAAACGCTTGCTCATTCCCCTAACGATAACGGGAACATAGAACGCTTTCATTCAACACTGCTAGAGCACTTACGCACATTACGTTTACAAAATCGACATGAACCTGTAGTTAATTTAATGCCATACGCTATATTAGCCTACAATAGTTCGATCCATAGCTTCACCAAATGTAGGCCCTTAGATTTAATATTAGGTCACTCTGATCCCCGCGATCCGTGTGACATTGATCTTAACGAACTTTTACTACAACAATATATTCAAAATCATCGCAAACAGATGCAAGCGGTATATGACATTATAAATGAAACGGCTCTGGCTGAGCGAACAGCACTTATTGAAAGGCACAATAGTAACCGGGAGCCGGAAGCTGAGTATCAACCAGGCCAGCAGATATTTATTAAGAACCCACTAGCTTCTCGCCAAAAACTTGCAGCGCGTTACACTCAAGATAAAGTTCTAGCCGACCTTCCAATCCACATTTATACATCAAAAAAACGTGGACCAGTCGCAAAATCTAGACTGAAACGCGCTCCTAAACCCCATAAATTGTTACAGGTTAATCCTCACACTTCTGCCGATGACTCTTTCTCAAGAAATAAGAGTTGAGAGTCTGGACAATGGACCGGGGCTCTTACCATTTAAGATAGGGCCTATGGCACTCATCACTCATTATCATTCATTTCTTCAATCCATCGACTTGCATGATATTGGGAAGAATATAGAATTAGTACACAGTCAAATTAAAATAATCGAATCTCAACTATCTGGCAATGATACAAAATTCCTGTTCGAATCTCAATTACAGTACCTTAAAATTAAATTATTAAGAGCTACATCTGAATTAAGAAATCTTCAGCCAACACGCACAAAGCGAGGCCTTATAGATGGCTTAGGATCAGTCATCAAAAGCATCAGCGGCAACTTAGACTACACAGATGCCATTAAATATGATCATGCTATCTCAGTTCTCAGAAACGGTCAAGAGAAAGTAATAAACGAGCTCAATAGTCATATCAGTCTTAACAAAGACTGGATGGCCCATCATTCCCAAATTTTATCTCAAATCGTAGATAATCAATCTAAAATTAATGAAACACTCCTTCTTATCTTAAAAAACAGTAATTATGGTGAAGACATTTACATAAGATTAACAAAGTTAAATCAGTTACTTATTACTACCGGAGAAAATATTGATGATTTATTAATTGAGTTAAGGAGAATAGAAAATATTATAGCTTTTACACGTGCCTCTACCACCCATCACTCCATGGTAGACATAGATAGTATTAGAAGTATTATAGAAAAACTTAGGATATTATACGATAAGGACCAGGTGTTAGATATAGAACTACGTGAATATTATGATATAATACAGCCTAGCTTGTTTTATTCTGAAACTCGCGTAGTATTAGTGCTAAAATTACCGATAGTAGCTATTGATAGATATAATCTTTATAAGTTGACCCTTTTGCCTAATAAAATTAATCAGATAATAGTACCTCCTTTCCCGTACATTGCAACCAACGACAAGACTTATGTGTACATAGAGGCTGAATGCCCGAAGTTAAATAATGCCCTCTATCTCTGCGAAGAGAAATTGAATCGACAGATGCAGACACAACCAGACTGCATCCGGAAGCTGCTAGCTGAACAATCAGTCGATCCTTCGTGCAAGAAAATATCCGTCACCTTATCCAGAGAAGCCATGGAAAAGCTGGATGACAAATTCTACGCCCTTGTCATACCGAAACCAACCAAAGTGCAGCTCTATTGCGGAGATAGTGAAGATCACACCATCCTGAGAGGAAGCTACCTCGTATCCATACCACATCACTGCCACCTGCGAACTCAAGAATTTATCATCTACAATGAGGAAAATCGCATACAAGGCCAGCCCATCAAGATAACGCCTATAACAAATGAGAGCACGTCTACGCTCTCCGCAGCATCACTTCATCTGAACACCATCAATTTACATGAATTACACCGATGTGAAGATAAGATACTAGCTCAGGCACCTGTGGCACATCCAACTGATGACGCAATCAACGGCAGCTTATACCATACGACGCTGCCCCTCTACGTACTGATGATATCAGCGATATTGCTAGCTTCGTTTCTACTCTGGCGCCGCTATTCCTCATCTCGAGTTGAGAAGAAATCGCCTGCTTCATCTGAAGTCATCAAGGAAGATATCTATTCTGAGATAAATCATGCCCATCAAGAACAACATCCTGTACCAGCAACTTTTTCACTGAACATTATGAAATAGTTGCTGATCTAAGGGCGGAGGAATTACGTAGTGTCACACTATGAATACTGCTGATACTGCAATCCTAAGTAGTTCAGCAGTATATTGCAACGTGAAGGAAACGCCGACGCTGCACATCAAAAACTGCGCGTGCACCGCTGCCGCCCCCCTCGCCGGCCTTCGACGCCCCGCGGAGCTCATCGCTCCGCCACTTAGATACACACATCGATCGGGTCAATTAGCTTAAGAAATTAATGTAATTCTTATAATTAAATTTATTTTAAATCATTTCGGTTTTTTTTAAGTCCTACGGCTGCCACTTCTATAATTAGCTATAGGCCTCTGTTTACATATACTTAACATCTTTTTATGTAAATACTGCCTGAAATAAATGATTATTATTATTATGTAGGTACAATGGAAATTCTCGGGTCCACTGGGACCCGTTCCTTTGAAGCATGCGTGGGGCCAAAGCCAACAGTGCAGAGGCTTTTTGCTACCATTTAATCTAATATGAGATGGGTACATCTGTCAGGTTCTATCTCTGAATGAATACAGATCTAGTCAAAGACAGCACCTGGCAAATGTAAGTACTATTGCTATTATTATACACTAGTCAGAGCGATGGTGGCCTAGTGGTACGGACGGCGCCTCACATACGATTTTTCGAAATGTGTGGATTTGTGCCATTAGCTCGGCGGTGAGGGAAAACACCATGAGGAAACCAGCACTTTCAGTGATTTCTGACTTTAGTTCAGTTAGATCTGAATTAGCCATGATCCAATCTGTCTGGTTCCCCTCTGTATTACGAAGGTCTGATGGCAGTCGCTTCGCTGTAATAAACAGACTTGCCAAATCCTGGATCATGGTCAAAGCGGACCCCGCATAGAAACGGGATAAACTCTAGGAAGAATAGTCGTAGCGTACCCTGGGCTCCGAGGCAATGGCCGAGGATGCAACCGGGAGAGGCGTTGGGATGATGATGAATATTATTTATGCTTATTTATTTATTTTATTTTAATAAATCTTCTCTTGTTCCAGGCTGTTCCGTGAACACTGTCTCCTGGTGAATGGGAACTATGTGAAGGACCTCTCGATTCTCGGTCGAGATCTGCGCAAGACTGTCATTGTGGATAACAGTCCTCAGGTGAGAGCAGTCTTGATAAATAAGACGTGTTATTTTTAGGGATCTGTAAGCCAAAGGCACCTTTATAGATTCGTCATGTCTGTCTGTTTGTCCACAAATGTGTCACAGCCACTTTTTTCGAAACTATAATTATTGTATTCTGTCATCTGTGAACCGCATCAACATTTCCACAAGTAAACAGAAAAAAAATGGGTTCCACATAGTTAGAACTGAAACTCAAAATTGTGATGGTTTATGTGAAGTTTGCACAAGATCGGTCGAGTAGTTCTTCATTTACCACACGTGGCGAAGCACGTACGCGGCCGCTAGGAAAGTATATATATATAGGAAAGGAAGTAAGCCGCGCCGGGATTTATTGCTACGTCAAATAATGGAAATAATACCCTCAGAGCGGTCCGAGAGGGGGGGAGGATGAACCGCTCACCGTTGGATATTGCTGATGACTTAGGCGAGAATTTGGACCTGATTTGCCCTTTGTGTAGGAAGCAGTATAAACGTCGTTTCTGGCTGGATAAGCACATTAGGGAGAAGCATAGTGAAGCGAGGCAGATTACGCCTGTAAGTTCTTTACGTGACACCACTGACAGAGTTGAACCTCACATGTCACAGAGTGTCCCGAACACTTCTGCCCAGAAGAAGATCGTCAGGACGAGGGAAAGATTGCGACTACCGAGCATTTCCGACGCCACTTGGAAGCGACACGACATGCACTTGGCGGTAAGACTCGACCTGCCGGGAGCTAATCAAAGCGTAGAGGATCACGTTAGTCATTTCCAAGATACAATTTATGAATACTTTGAGGAGGTGTACCCTATTCGTGACCAGAGCTGCCCGACTCGCAGAGAAAATGCCTTCAAGGCTAAGCTACGAAGGAAGAAAAGGGAGTTGATAAAGCAGCTACGTAAAGCTAAAGCAATGGCGGATGAAAGGCTATGCCAAAAATTAGCAAGAGTCCTAAGGTCTATACTTAAACTTATACAGCAAGTATCTATGAACATTATGGAGGCTGCTAATCAATTTCAAGAAGCTCAAAATGTTGCTGCTTTTGAAAAAAACCCGTTTGCTTTCTCAAAAAAGCTCTTTTCAGAAAAACAGGGCAAAATCAGCGTTAGTAACGAAGATCTACTCAACCATTTTAAGTCTACGTACGCCTCACCGGGGGGAAATGTTAGTTATACTGATCCATCATCACCAAAACCTATGGTACCATCAGTGCCTTTTAACGAACTCCCGCCTTCAATTGAGGAGCTTGAACATCATATAAGGAAGAAACCGAATGGTTCCGCCCCGGGACCTGATGGCATTCCATATATTGTGTTCAAGAAATGTCCATCAGTACGTATGCATATGTTGAGTATTTTTAAAAGGATTTGGATAAGTAGAGATGTGCCACAGTGTATGGGTAAAGCCATATTTATTCTACTACCGAAAAAGAAAGAAGTGACTGATGCGAAAGATATTAGGCCAATAGCACTTACGAACACAATTTCTAAGATATTCTTCTCAATTATACAAGCGAGACTACTTAAGCATATGTGTATCAATGATTACTTGCCGAAGAAGTATCAGAAAGGATTTCTTCCAGGAGTCGCAGGCTGTCTAGAACACAACTCTCTTCTAACGGAATGCCTTAAAGATGCTAGAAGGAATGAGAGACAAATAACTATTACTTGGATAGATTTCGAAAATGCCTTTGGCTCAGTTCGCCATGAACTCTTGTTCAAGGCGTTAAATTGGTACCATGTCCCACCTCTTATATGTGAAGTTATAGCTTCTTACTACAATAAGCTCTCGTTTGTACTACACCTTGGAAAGGAAACTGGGAAGACAAATGAAATTGATTTCGGCATAGGTTTGTTTCAGGGTTGCTGTCTGTCTCCAGTAGCATTTAACATTGTCATCAATATTCTCATAGAGTCGATTGTAGCAAAAGAGAATAAATGGGGGTACAGATTTAAGCAAGGAGATAAATTTGCAGCATCTGTCCTAGCATTTGCAGACGATGTGACACTCTTGACCCGGAATCCTAAACAAGCTCAATCTCTTCTTAATGTAGTAGATGCATTCTGCGAGTGGACAAAAGGAATGAGGGTGAAACCAGGTAAGTGCTACTGTTTAAGTCTAGGAAGGAAAGGTACCAAGTTTACACCATATGATCCAGGATTAACGGTAGCCGGCTCATCGATATCCACAGTGTCACAAGAAACTCCCTTCAAGTTTCTGGGGAAAAAGATAACGAGTAGAGGTAAAGATAATCCAACTGATGACATAGTTAAGGAGTTTGATGAGAAATTAAGATTGGTAGACACTATCTTCCTTCGTGGTACACAGAAAGCGTGGATTTATGACAATTACCTGACTTCTGCACTCAATTGGCCGTTTCTCGTTTATGACTTCACCAGGCAGAGCTTAACCAAATTGGATGCATTAGTAACTAAATACTTAAAATCGTGGATAGGCCTAGCTCATCCAGCTGACCCATCGACTTTATTCAGAACTTTTAACAGCTTTGGTTTAAACATAAAAAAGCCGTCGCTAATCTTTCAAAATGCAAGAATCACCAAGTACTGTATACTAAAGGAGTCAGAAGACAGTACCATCAACGAGTTACCGCAGTCTTGTATTTCAGTAGAAACTGAGTCGAGATTGGTCTTCTATAAATCCTTTCAGGTTGGTACCCGTACTAACAGGGCAGGCCTTGGGCAGGAAAAGAGAAAGAGCGACAAGGAGATTTTAAAGGGCTTTGCTGTAGAAGACATGAACCAGAACTTTACAATTCATGCCCTAAACCTAGAAATGCAAAATGACTGGGTGAAAATGGGTGAATTCTGTATCCCTCCAGCTTTGAAGTGGAAATCCTTAATATATAGTTGGTCTCCTGAGTTACTCAAGTTTTATCTCAATGCAGTTCAGGCGACGCTTCCCGACCAGAGCAATCTTGCCAGATGGGGCAAGCAGGTAAGTAATACGTGTCTATCGTGTAGAGAAGGTGTCGGCACAGCGAAACATATTCTATGCGGTTGTAAGGTATTACTCGATGCGGGACAATACTCATTCCGGCATGATAAGGCCCTTCAGGTGATTCGGGAAGCCATAAGTTTATCCATAGCAAGAACAAAGAAGGGGTTAACTGGCGGTAATTTTCAGGTAGTCAAGTTTGTTAGAGCTGGTGCCACTAAGCTACAGAAGGGAACACCCAAGCCAATTTCAATCTTAGGTGCAGCAACTGATTGGACACTACTGATGGATACATATGAAAAGCATTACGAAATGCCTTCGGAGATATGTACCACAGCCTTCAGACCGGACATACTTATTTACTCGAAAGTGACAAGACATGTAGTGCTTGTGGAACTTACTGTACCATGGGAAACAAATATCCCTAAAGATCACAATTATAAGTTAAACAAGTACTGCAATTTAGTCGACCAGATAGCAAGACGGGGATTCAAGACTGATCTATTTGCAGTTGAAGTCGGTGTTAGGGGATTACCTGCGAAGTCGGTCTATAATTTCTTTAAGAATCTAGGATTGCCAAGATCTGCAATAAGCTCATTTATGGATAGAGCTTCAAAAACTGCTCTGGAGGCTTCTTATCGGATTTGGATAGGTAGGGAGAGGGAGGTTGAGCACGGGACTGGAATTGCTCCACGTCCTAACCAATCGCAGGTTAGCTGACGAGGCTTGACGCGAGCCGAAACGTCTGGCGCTTAAGTGAGCAACGGTGGCCACCGCTAGTCTCGTTCTCAATAATCCCTCTTCCTGTCTTGCAATGGGCCCGGATTTGCTCGGTGAAGCCATTGACTGCTGAGTTCTACACCTACCTATGATTTTGAGCGATGGTGGTCTAGTGGTACGTAACGCGCCTCACATACGTGAGGTCGGTGGTTCGAATCCGTGCCCACACCTTTGAACTTTTCGAAAATCTAAGTGTGGATTTGTGCCATTAGCGCAGCGGTAAGGGGAACCGTGAGGAAACCTGCACAGTTAGTTTCTGACTTTTGTTCAGTTAGATCTGAATGTGTAACCATTATTCTTAATTTTCATTTAAATCTTCACTGTAATAACCAGACTCGCCAAATCCTGGATCATGGTCAAAGCTGACCTCGCACAGTCACGGGATAAACGCTAAGAAGATGATTTGGTTTTGAAACTAAGTAAAATTTATCAATACATAAATATATTTCACAACATCACATACATTGATCTGACCCCGTGTTAAGTAGCTTAAGCACTTGTGATACAGACATCAGAATCAACAGTGGTATTACAAATATACTTAAATAGATACATATAACACCCATACCATACCATAATACATAATATCATAATACCCAAACGTCTCCGCTGGTTTGTCCGCAGGCGTTCTGCCCCCCTCCACCACGTTATTTTTGGGGGGTAATTGTATTACACTGATAAGACATAAAAGCTGTCTGGCATAAGACACAATTTGTACTTTTTCAATTATTCACTCAATCTTGATTGTGTTGTTTTTCTCGAAAACTAGAGTATTAAAAGTTACTTTTTACTTTCTGAATCTATTACATTTCCACCAATTGGCCATTAAAATGTTTTTTTTTGTAGTATATTTTGTTACACCTTATATATGTAATATCATAAAACCCAAACACTAACATGTCCATTGATTTGTCCGCAGGCGTTCGGCTACCAGCTGGAGAACGGCATCCCCATCGACAGCTGGTTCGTGGACCGCAGCGACAACGAGCTGCTCAAACTGGTGCCCTTCCTCGAGCATCTGGCCACTGTGAGTACAACCTGTTACATATCGTCTGCTTTTATGGGTTAAATATAACCTTGGCTCTATACATTGGCTCCAAGGTTGGTCCCAGTGTAGGTGTAGAACTCAGCAGTCAATGGCTTCACCGATCAAATCCGGGCCCATTGCAAGAAAGGTAGAGGGATTATTGAGAACGAGACTAGCGGTGGCCGCAGATGCTCACTTAAGCGCCAGACGTTTCGACTGGCGTCAAGCCATGTGTCATATGTTTGTTTTACGAGGTTTTTTACATATTTTATTTAAATATAAGAACTCGGATAACACTGGAGGTGCTAATTATTTTAAATTCTTTAAGTTACGCATTATTTTTTTAATTTTTATTAATTAATTTGGCTGGCGTCAAGCCTCGTCGTCAGCTAACCTGCTATAATCAGTTAATTTGATGAAGCGTTCACATGCTAGGTAGTAAATGCTTTTTTGAAAGAAAAATGTTATAGTTCATTTCACTCACTTAGATGATCCCGGTGACACTTGATAGTAGAGTGCCGTAAGACATAAAAATGGTCAAACCTCGGAACCCAGGGCCAGTCAATGAATCTTAATTTAAACCTTGACAATATGTTTTAATTGTATAAAGAAAAATGTTAAAAAAAAAATATTTGAATGTTTTTTCCCGCTAACTCCCGTTCCCGTGAGAATTTTGCAATATCCTTTTGCAACTAAGCATCAAGTTTACTAAGGGACCTGCATGCCAATTTTCAAGCGTCTAACTTAAGCAGTTTAGATTTTCCCTACAAACTTCCACCCCCCCATTTCGGGGAAGTGGGGGGTTGGAATGGGTCAAAAAGTAGCCTATATAACTCTCCATCCCTTCAACTATCTCCACTTAAAAAATCACGTCAATTCGTTGCTCCGTTTTGCCGCTCCGGGTAGCTAGCCAACAGTGAAATAATTATTGAAATTGGTCTACTAGTTTTTGAGTTTATTCTTTGCTTAAAAAAAAATCAAATCTTTATACAAGACGATCTAATGAGAAGTTACCAAATGGCTGAAACTGGGGCTACATTGAGAGCCCTTGGAGAGGCCTCTGTCCAACTGTGGTCTGATATAACCTGATGATGATGTTAAGTCAATCCTGTTTTTAATTGGCCGACCGCTTGGTGCAATGGTTAAGATGTTGCCTATTATACAAGAGGTCGCAGGTTCGATTCCCGCGCAGGACAAACATTTGTGTGTATGAACATGTCTGTTTGTCCTGGTCTGGGTGTTATATGTATCTATTTATCTATTTAAGTATATTTGTAAAATCACTGTTGATTTTGATATCTGTAACACAAGTGCTTAAGCTACTTAACACGGAGTCAGATCATGTATGTGATGATGTGAAATATTTATTTATTAATTTTATTTAATTATTTATTTTTACTTATTTCAGAAAGACGATGTGCGCCCCTACATACGTGATAAGTACAAACTATTCAGCTATCTGCCGCCCGACTAAGAGGTTCACGGTAACGCAAAGGCATGCTTGTGGACACGCGAGCGTTGGAAGGTGTGGGGTTCGATGCCGGAGTTAGTCAGAAAAGTATAAGGTGATGTTTTGAACTAATAGGTCAAAAAATTTTGAAATCGTTTTGTGATTTGCCTATGATTTTTAAATTATAAATAAAGAAAATTCTGATCAGATCTCAGTTGGTTCAGGCATATTTTTCAACTAATAAGGCAACAATTTTTAATATGTATTGCTATGATTTATGAACAAATTGATGATTTTTACCCCTTGATAATAATATTTGTCCTGATAAAAATGTTGACTTAACTTCAAAGTGTCTTATTCGCAATGTTGAACTAGGTATCAAGAAGTGATAAAAAAGAAAGAAAGGAAGACTTTTTTTTAACTTCCTTGTCACAATAAATACTTTTTTGACTAAGATTGGGCATCGAACTTGGACCTTCAATACAATTAATTAATTTTTTGTCAGATATTAACTATACAGAGTAATAATGTATGTATTTAATATTTAACAGCAATTTTAATTCATATAACTTTACAGAAATTATATTCAATATTTCTTTTTTTTATTAAAGCACTAAAGGTGTTTTATAGTGAACAATTTTTGAGAAATACTTATGAACTCTGTATAAAATAATATTCTAAACAAAATAATAAAATTAATTCTCAATGCAAGCGTGTTCATACATCCTGATATAATATTTATTATATAAAAAGTATTTATATAAAGAATAATACGAATAAAAATAATAATTGAGCAGTTGTTTCTTAAATTTAGGTGAGGATATTCTAAATTAATATATTAATTTATTATTTTAAAAGAAATTGGCAATTACATGAATATTTTATATGATTGTATATAAAAACTAACTTTGGCAAGCGTGGTGATTTATCCAAAACCCATCTTTGTAACGAAAACATGATTTCAAATGATGGAGGCCTTTTGCCCTGCAGTGGGACATTAATAGGCTGATACCTACTTTACTTTTATTTTTCTCCTCACACTAAATAAAGGCAGCTTTTTGATAAAGTGTTTTTAATAAAATACAATCATGTAAAATGTTTTTTATTAATAAATTGTATATTAAATACATAGTGATTATGTATGGATAATTAAATCTGCATTTGATACAAATATGAAATTCGAAATTCAAATGCAAGAAATCGGTCTATTTTTTAATCTGTGATTCATGAAGAGTTGTTTTTTAATTATTTTCTCAAATTAATAAATTGACAAAGATGAAAAAGTTGAGCAGAAGGGACATTTTCAATGATGGTGTTTGCGATTGAAAAATCCGCTAGATGGCAATACGTAGGCGCGAGGTCTTACTGCTATGTCATTGGCGAATTTTGACATATCTTTCAATGTCATGTCAAAATTCACCAATCACATACCAGTTAGACCCTACGCGTACCTACTGCCATCTAGGGGATTTTTCATTTGCGAAAACCCTTATTTAAACACACATCTTCCATCATGATTGGTTATGATCCTGGCTACAAAACCAAGCGCCATGGGTTCGAATCCCGTTAAGGGAAAATTTTTATACATGAACATTATATTGAAATATTCTTATCTTTTAACATTGAAAATAGTATTTGAAAGCCGCAAAAAAAAGTTATTTTTATGATTTTTTACTCATAATTGAGAATTCAATTTGAAAGTTTCCCTTCAACTAAATATAACTTTAAGTCTTTGGCAAACCAGTCGCACATACAAATGTTACCAATATATCAACCAGTTTTCAAATTACCCAAAAAGTAATACATATTAATTTTAAAGAAAATATTTGTATGTGAGATTTTTTAAAATATAAAATATGTTTGTTTTTACGTGTTTTTTACATATTTTATTTAAATATAAGAACTCGATGAGACGGAGGTGCTAATTATTTTAAATTCTTTAAGTTACGCATTATTTTTAAAAAATGTTAGCTCCGTTTTGACTTTGCCGAAATTCCTTTTTTAATAAATTGTGTTTTTACTAATTTGTATGTTTTTATATTTTGAAAATATGATGAGCATTTATTACGAATTTAACTGTCCTTAAAAATATCATGTCAAATCGGAATTATCATTCATATTTGTGTTAGTAATAAGGTTTATTTTACTACGTCCATTTCATTTCATATAAAACATACGGTTGCCAACTTCACAAAACAAACTGTCAAAAATTTTCAATCAATTTTGGACTCAATGTCTTTGTGTTTATAGTGCAGGATTGATTGTACGTATTTGTCAGACTTTGATAGGTTGTAAAGTTGTCTTCCGCATATAGAGTGGTGTACATACAGACAGGTCTCCTTCTTCATAGCGTTTATTTAATCACCATTCTTATCATCATCATAATAATCAGACAATTAGGTGATTCAAGCTAAACGAATATACTTTCGTGTGACCCTCTGTATGTATGCCGCACTTATTTATATGTTATATAATATGTAAGCTCTTTTGTCTATGATTTTCGTCTGTATTTGTTTATGGCCAAACCGAAAATTAAAACGCTTTAAACCTTCAACATCACGACATCAAAATAAAAACCAGTATTTAAATGTAAAAAATAAAATTTATATCGTAACAAACTTTCAATATTAGTGATCAATCGATAGATTATCGATGACGAGTTGAATATCGATTCTTGATTGTTGTAATCGATGCGTTCGGATAGAAAGTTAAAAATTACATAGAGGGTAAAAGTATTATAGAACTATTGACGTAATTTTAATATGAAAACTCGATATCTACAAGTAGATAGGCATAAATTTAATATATTAAGCGAAATTTAACGACTTTCAATACGATAGTTTTAACTAAAATGTACGGCGTAAATAATGTAATTTAAATAGAACAAAGTTTAACGGATTAAAGGCAGGTTTCCGACGTAATTTAACTGTAGTTTATACGTTTGTTTTGTATCGTTAACGAACAATAAACTACGTTTAAAGAACATTGGAAAACCCTACCCGCTATTTATTAAAATGTAGAAGAAAATTACTAAAATTAATTATCTCGAATGTTTGACTTTAAAATTACCTCCATATACATAATATGTATTACGTAGTATATTCTACTTATCTCTTCATATGAGTTTACGTTACTGCCTTTAGTAATATCTATTATCTATCAGCCACATCGGCCGATCTTATGTTCAGCCAGGTACGCAGGATATAATTATAATAGTGCACAAGTGAGTGCGCAAGCACAGGTGCACTCCCTATTCCCTCACTCTCTTGTGAGAGGTCCTCTCCCTCAGTTCTTGTGAGATTGCCATTAAAATATTTGTTGTTATAACTTATGAGTCTTTTTTTGCATTAGATGAGAACAAAAGTAACGAAATCGCTTTAAAAAGGTATTAAAATCCTACTACTATTATAAAGGCGAAAGTATGGATGTATGGATGTTTGTTGCTCTTGCACGTAAAAACTACTAAATGAATTTGAATGAAACTTTACCACAATATAGCTTATACATCAGAATAACACATAGGATATTGGAAAACGAAATCCACGCGGACGGCCGCTAGTATTTTAATAAATGGGGGGTCCATCCGTTAAACTTTGCTATATTAAAACGTTCAATCATAACATTAGAAAGTAAAAATGAAACGATGGTAATGTTTAATTCCAATTATGTGACCCAATTTTTATAATTCACGTGACTCTTAAAGTCAACTGTCAAAGTTTTGACAGGTGCCTCTAACTGTCAAGTTTTGACATTCAATTTAAAACCCTAGAACGTCATTGTGAAGTTTGTTGGTATGTAAGATCATGAGTATTGTAAATTATGGCACTACACTGGAGTAAGTCATTTGTAAGGTTTCTAAAAGCTCAGTTGGGGAGGGTATGGAGTTTTGAAGGCAGGCAACGCATCTGCGACCCTTGTGCGGTTGTTGATGTCCATGGGCAGCGGTGATCACTTACCATCGGGTGACCATCTTGCTCGTTTGTCTGCTAACACAATTTATTTGGAACTTGAGTTGAGCTAAATAAATATGAAATGTTTAAGTATACACTTCTTTGCCGTGTCATATTTTACAATGTTTTGCTCCTGTGGCAACTTCAAATGTTATACTACTTACATCAGATGTCTGTCTATGTATTTTCAACTTTTTATTAACGCTTTATGGTTTAAAATAGAATGTAGCAATTTGACAGTTTTTGACGCCTGTCAATATGTTATCCGTATTCGTTAGCCGCTATGCAATAATTAATTATGTCATACGTTTTATAAATTCATATTTTATACATTATTTCATCTGAACGTTTAATGTGAGATCGTGAAATGTCTAAGTTTTCAATTTATAATTAACAAATCGTGCAATTATTCAAAAATAGGGTGTATGCATTATGTTATTAAAAATTAAAATGAAATCTCTTCATTTAACGACAGAAAAAATACTGTCTTCTTATGTGATTTTAACCCTGTATAGAGCATGTATTACAGTTTAATGGATTTTGGACCCTGTTTCTTTGAATAAAGTAAAAATATGATGTTTTATACTCTGTAAGGACCCCATAAAGGTTTTATGGCTATGTGTATACCCTATTAGTGTGAACCCTGTTTCTTTGAATAAAGTAAAAATATGATGTTTTATACTCTGTAAGGACCCCATAAAGGTTTTATGGCTATGTGTATACCCTATTAGTGTGAAATCGTGATCTTTAAACATTTTGGTCTCTTCGTTTGCTGCCCGCCTATTTTTATTCTTAGTTGTTAAGTGTTGTGATAAGTTTTTAACTGTTGACATCTGGTTATAATCTCCCAGTAATAATTATTGTATCGCAAAATGACAGACGAGGCAGGTAACGTAAGCTGTCAGATTTGACAGATAGGGCAGGTGACAGAATCTGTCAAATTTGACAGCTAATTGTTTAATTTTTTTCAATTGATTGTGAACTTTAGTGGCCTAAGGTTTAAGGTTGATTGTGGGAAATTGACGGCTTTTGCATACCTGCCCAAATGTCTGTTTTTGTACTTTATTCATAAGTTTGACGTGTTGGCTATTATCGATGTAATTTGTTCCTAAAAATGATTGGCAGTTTATGCATACATAAAAATGTGAAGTATTATCCAGCTTTTGAGAAAAGGCATAGAATTGAATCGTTACATATGCCCCGACATCATAAAACTGTGGCATCATTTTGATTGTCGTGGTGACGGACTTGGTTACTAAGGTTACTAGGCGATTTGAAGCGAGAGTTGCTCAGTTTTCTGGTATCAGGGCATCATCATCATCCTAGCGCCTCTCCCGGTTGCATCGTTGGCCATTGCCTCGGAGCCCAGGGTAGGCTACGACTATGATCATAAATTGACCAGCCTGGTTATTACAATGGAGCGACTGTTTTCTGACCCCTGAAACCCTTACTAGGGAAACCAGACCATTTGGATCATAGTCAGTACGGCTTAATGTGCCTTCCGAAGCACGGAATCATCATTCTTATCAGACAAACGGATGATTCAAGCCTGCAAATTTTCTAGTGTCACGGCGTATGAAACTATTTACATCTATGCGATTCTGAACCTTAATACAATTAATTTTGGCTTTAATTTCAAATGCTAGCTGGCTTCCCTTAAATATACAAAAGGCAACATTAATAGCAAAGTATTTGACAATGCAAATAATGCCTTATTTCCACTGTAATAAGGACTATGGCAGCTTTATGTAGCTAATCTTGTTACTGTCTGTATTATTTGTTTAATTTCAATCATGTTGTGAATAGTAACACTTGCGAGAAAAATGACATTTATAATTTTGGTCTTACAATAAATAATTTATAATGTATAGAGCAAATATAGACGAACGCTTGGTGTCGTGGTTAAGAAGTTGACTATTAGACCAAAAGGTCGCGGGATCGATTCCCGCACAGGACATTTTGTCCATGGACATGTCTGTTTGTCCTGGTCTGGGTGTTATATGTATCTATTCAAGTATATTAGTGTAAAAAGTATGGATATCCGTTCCCTAGTATCCATAGTACAAGCCTCGAGCCTAGTTTGGGGCTAGGCAATTGGCGTGTTAGTCCAAGGAATTTGTTATTTATTTTGAATGTAATCTTGCTCTTTTCAGTGTGTAAAAAAATCATAAAGAATAAAATGAAATACAAAAATTCACACATACTTTCTGTTTTCGGCAAAAGTTATGGCAACATTACAATATCTTAGTATTTGCTCTATACTTAAAAAGGCTTGCAATACATCATAATTCATTTAAGAATGACACAAATGCACTAACAATAGACTCCTAATGTAGGTTCTAAATTAAATCTGATTTAAACCTACATTGAGATTCCTTGTCTATGATACTTCCAGTGTTGCCAGTATAGTGGATTTTTACCAACGGCAACACCGAACATTTTTCTTGCACGTGTTAAATGAAATACTATTGAAATTAGGTAATATTACTAGATAAGCCAATGAAATACCTAACTGTTATTAGGTACAGTGATAGTTTTAAGTTGTAGCGAACAAATGTTCTAGTTAACTATAGTTTTAAGGCGTAATCGAATGTTTAATCTATTAAAGTATTTAAAGAAATTTATTTTTGTTTTATTTTGACACTCAACTGTGTTTCACTCCCCTTATAATCCAGTCTGTAGGTATTTTTGCCCTACAAAAGGTGGAGTAAAAGCGTTTATGATGTTATGTTGTTAAGGTATGAAGGCCTAATAAAAATACAAATTTTCGACCTTGAGAAGAAAAGGCGCGAGCCGCCGTCTTGAATTGAATGTGCCAAAATTAGGTTTTTTATAAATAATGTCTCAACAGTTGACTTTGTGGCAAAAGTGTCTATGGGAAGAAGTAGAAAGAAGATAAAATTTCTAACATTCTTCTCATACATGTTTATTCTGTAAGTCTTATAGGTAAAAAGTTACAAGCGCCGGAATAAAATATTTCCAAAAAAAAACGTGGCTCTGTTGACAAATGGAATAAAATATGCGAAGCGATATCTCATGCTGTAATTTCAGCAGCAAGACCTAGATCTTTTTTGTCGCCACTTTTGATCGGTATCAGTACATATTTGTACAAGAAGTTTGGATCAAAGAAACTTATCGACTTACTGTCTTCGTTGGGCTTCGCGGCGTCGTACTTTGAAACTACACTCTTCGAAAAATCTGCCGTTATTCGTCCTGATGCAGCTGGCACCTTGGTTGACCCAGATTCATTCTCTCAAGTTATTTGTGATAATGCGGATCACAATGTCAATACAATAGATGGTTTGCATACTGTTCATATTATGGGAGCTATCCAGTGCGTAACCCCTTATGATGCCGTATCACCCGATCAAAACATCCCAAGATTGTCTAATTTGCCTAAAGTATATTGATGATTTTTGTAATTTTGTTTTTCTTCTACCAGATGTAACTTTTTACCTATAAGACTTACAGAAAAAACATGTATGAAAAAAATGTTAGAAATTTTGTCTTCTTTCTACTTCCCATAGACACTTTTGCCACAAAGTCAACTGTTGAGACATTATTTAAAAAAAAATTGGCCAAGTGCGAGGTCGGACTCCCGCACTGAGGGTTCCGTACAAATTCAATTTTTGACGTATTAAAAAAACTACCGAATAGATTTCGTTCGAACTAATTTTCGTTGGTAGTTTTTATGGTAATGTACATTATATAATTATTTCAGTTTTATCATCCTCTTATTTTAGAAGTTAGAGGGGGGGGGACACACATTTTTCCACTTTGGAAGGGTCTGTCACGCAAAGTATTCACTTTAGAAAAAAGTGATATTAGAAACCTTAATATAATTTTTAAAGACCTATCCATAGATACCCCACACGTATATGTTCAATGAAAAAAAATATTTCAAGTTTCAGTTCTGACTAAGGAGACCCCCCACTTTTTTTATTTTTTTTCTATTTTCGTGTGAAAACCTTGTTGCGGTTCACAGAATACATCCACTCACTAAGTTTCAACAGTATAGTACTTATAGTTTCGGAAAAAAGTGACTGTGACAGACTGGCGGACAGACAGACAGACAGACATGACGAATCAATAAGGGTTCCGTTTTTTTGCCATTTTGGCTACGGAACCCTAAAAAACCTAATTTTGGCACATTCAATTCAAGATGGTGGTTCGCGCCTTTTCCTCCCAAGGTCGAAAACTTGGATTTTTATTAGGTCCCCATACCTAAACAAAATAAGGTCAAAACCGCTTTTACTCCACCTTTTGTAGAGCAAAGGCTTTTATAAGTCCCCACAGACTGGATTATTAATAAAATAAAAACAAAAAGTGTTTCATGAAATAAAACTACTTTTAAACGGATATAATCGCGGTATATTCTTGAAACTACATATTTACAAGAAAACGCGACGTTATATCCGTTTAAAAGTAGTTTTATTTCAATTGCAAGTTTGATTTTAAGGAGTGCTCACCCATTGCACGCGCACATCCTTAAACTATGGCTCAATAAGTATATTTACTTAAACTATGCTATGGGCCATTGTCACCACACTGCAGGCGTGTTGGGGAATAACAGAACATGGGCTTATCAGTGTAGTGGTTAGAGACGCTGGCCACAAAACCAAGAGTTGCGGGTTTGAATCCCGCTCGGGGCAAATGTTTGTGTGTTGAGCATCGGTATTTTTACTCGAGTCATGGTTGTTTATGAAAGTATTTTTATGCGTTCCCTAGCTCCGAGCTACGAGCTTACTTTGGGGCTAGGCAATTGGTTTCTTAGATGGAGTACCCATAGACTAATGATAGGTCATAGTCACCACACGGATGGGTTGGTGACCGCAGTTTGGTGAACGATTAATTACATGGGAACGCTGCTGCCCATCCCCCGGAATGTGCCCTAGTCGCTTCTTACGACATCCACGCGAAGAAACGTAGTTCTATTTAGGCCTTCACGGCACATTTTTTTTAATGTTATAGGGAGGCAAACGGGCCTGACGGTAAGTGATCATCGCTGCCCGTGGACATCAACCGCACAAGGGTCGCAGATGCGTTGCCTGCCTTTAAGACTCCATACCCTCCTCAACTGAGCTCTGGCGACCTTACTCACCAGCAGAAACATTGCACAACAGTTACGAAGTGCTACTTCACTGTGGTCTTAATAGGATACGCTTTGTTAGAGTGAGTTAGCAAAAAAAAAATGCATTGAAAAATTTCAAAAACAACATGTTCCAGGTAAATTAACTAATCTATAAGTTATAAATTAATAGAAAATACACTGGATTACCTATGTTATCTAAACGCCGGCTTCTTATAATCAAATCATTTTCTAATCCAATGGACTTAGTTATCTTAACACGTTCTAATTTATTTGTCTGCTGACGTATGCCTGTTTTGCTTATGTCATCACTAAGGAAGTGATCCTTTTCATGACTCAGATAAGATTTTAGAAGGGACATGCAATATTATTCATTTTTGGTTCTAAACAACAACACGTAGGTAGTTACTTGATCTGACTCCGTCTTAAGTAGCTTAGGTACCTAAGCACTTGTTTTACAGATATCGACAGAATAGTAAGATGCCACTTTGACGAATTCGCCTTATGCTTTCGTATCGACTTATATATATGTCCGTCCACTATCTGCCGCCCGCGACTCCGTCCGCGTGGATTTCGATTTCCAATATCCTATGTGTTATTCTGATGTATAAGATGTATTTAAGCTATATTGTGGTAAAGTTTCATTCAAATCCATTCAGTAGTTTTTACGTGAAAGAGTTACAAACATCCATACATCATCCATACATACAAACTTTCGCCTTTATAATACCTAGTAGTAGGATTGTCCATCCCGCTCACATGAATAGTTCGGGATGGCAATACCTACTTATAAGTCGCGACAAAAGCGTATGGCGAATTCGTCAAAGTGGCATCTTGGCTACGGGCCCAGGGCGGACCTGATTGCTCACCACACCAACATCATCATGTACCTAAGTCAAAGTCAAAGTTTATTTATTGCGAATGAAAGCAGAAATAGGTTATTACAATCTGGTTAGTATCATTACATTGTGCCTTAACAGACTTGCAATAATTGGTAACACATTAATAGCAAGGTCTAATCAGTCTACTCGTTTGCTTTGCTATTGCGAAACACTGGCAAGCGTGGTATGCTGACAAAGCTGGTCGATAGAGCGGATGATCTTCTTCCACCGATAGGAACACACAAAAAACGCGACCGAAATTCGGCCGCACTTAATTTTCCGCGACGTAATTTCGGCACAGTGTGTCATCCTCCATCTATCTATACTTATAATAAATCTGTAGAGAGGTCAATTCTGTACATGAAATATATTTTCAAAATAACTATCAGGGGGTGATTAGTGATCGATACTGATGCCAAAAATGCAATCAGTAAAATTTTTGTCTGTCTGTCTGTCTGTCTGTCTGTCTGTCTGTCTGTCTGTCTGTCTGTCTGTCTGTCTGTATGTTCCTTATAGAAAAAAAAACTACTCGACGGATTTTGACGAAACTTGGTATAATTATTCTTTATACTCCTGGGCATATTATAGGATACTTTTCATCATACTACAATCAATACGAGCAGAGTAGTGAAGGAAAATGTTGGGAAAACGGGAGAAATTCCTCCATTTTTAAAGCTTCTGTCGCGTGTGCAGCCTTAATGGTTAAAGTTACATAGAAATCATGTAAGACGGAAATATTCTAAATAAAATTGCCTAAAAAATATCGCATGACAGCATATATCTATCTTTTACGGTTTACTCACAATAACCCGTGTAACTGATCCAGATAGGTTTGAACGCGCTAATCTCAGGGATAACTGGTTTGTGCCACTTTGACGAATTCGCCATACGCTTTCGTCGCGACTTATAATATGTATATTGCCACCCCGCACACGAACTGCATATTTATGTGAGCGGGATGGAGATATAAGTCGCTACGAAAGCGGATGGCGAATTCGTCAAAGTGGCTAGCCTACCAGGTTCGAATTGACAAAATCTTTTGAGTTGGATAGTCCACTGACCGTTTGTCAAGGAATGCTTTAAGCTATCTATAGTAATACTGTGTGCGGAAACCGAAACCCACGCGGACGGAGTCGCTGGCGACCGCTAGTTTAAAATATGTACTTACATTAAATAGGTACATTCCGGGCGTAATCCCGCCGAACTTCGATCGCCATATTTCGGCCTAGTGTGTCTCTATGCTTAGTGTCTAATTAAAATGAGTGTCAATACCTACTCGTATCTTTCATTGCACTAGATAAAGATCTAATTGTAAAATGCATAAGGATTACTTGTTAATTAACAGCTTAATTACATTATTAACTGATATGAATCTGAATCTTACAATGACTTATGATAATTCATTGATTTTTATAAGTAAGTCGACCTATCTTTACTCTAAGTACAACATCCTAGAAATGTAGTTGCTTAGTAGGTACATTCAGCGTCATATATGTATATACTTACATATGATCATTGATATGTACAAATAAATAGACGCATCCAAATAGTCCATTACTAATATTATAAAGAGGAAAGATTTGTATTTTGTATTTAATCTCAATAACGACTAGACCGATTTAGAAAAATATTTCACCATTGGAAAGCTACATTCACCTTGAGTAACATAGGCTTTTTTTATCCCGGTACGAGAAGTAAGTAGTTTCCTCGGGACGCGGATGAAACCGCATGACGGACCGCTAGTCATCGGTACAAACCCATATTGTCGACAACATTCCTAATATTCTTTCGAAATATGGCGAGGGTGAAGGAAATAAGAGCAGGAGATCTCTTCTTCCTAGCGTTTATCCCGCTTCTATGCGGGGTCGGCTTTGACCATGATCCAGGATTTGGCGAGTCTGGTTATTACAGTGAAGCGACTGCCATCAGACCTTCGTAACCCTTAGAGGGGAACCAGATAGATTGGATCATGGATATTCAGATCTAACTGAATTAAAGTCAGAAACTATCTGAATGTGCAGGTTTTTGGAGTCAAATCTATGTTACACACACATTATAATCAATCATAATATTATTTATAAAACATTGTTGAAACACTACGAATGACTTATACATACATGTCTACAAATTGTTAAGTAGGTACACATGGCTCGTTGGTCTAGGGGTATGATTCTCGCTTCGGGTGCGAGAGGTCCCGGGTTCAAATCCCGGACGAGCCCGATTCCTTTTTTGAATAACATCAATGGACTTACGCATTGCTATTGCTCAATATAGAATAGAATATTATGATGTTAATCTGATAATAATATTTTATCGAGAGATTACTCGGATTAAAGAATAACAGTAGTGGTTGTTATAATGTATTTATTTTGATAGGTTGAACATTATGAAAAAGAAGATGAGAGAAGAAAAAAATAAATTTTAAATAGTAATAACCTATTTATTTGGTACTTACTTAATTTAGCAACTAGGTAGGATGATTCAGTTGGAATGTTATCATTCTCAACGTTTTAGTCAGGTTAACAATAACATTTTCTAGGCTATGCCTATTATGTATTATTTTGTATGAGGATGTCATTATGACGAAGCAGAAGACAAAAAGTGCATAATCAAGGTATTTCCTTTCATCCAAAATATTACTTACGTGTTCGGTTTCCAGTTCTCAAACCTATAAGTTGCTGAATTCTTGATTTACTTCTAATCTCGTACATTGTAAATGCATTCGATCAGTACCTTCATAGGCTACATATATAATTTATATATATATTGAGGAGCTCGATGGCGCAGTGGTTAGCGCACTCGGCCTGCGGTTGCTTAAGTTAAGCAACGTTCACAGATGTCAGTCATCGGATAGGTGACTGAAAAATTTCATCTCGAGCTCCTCAGTGCTTCGGAACGCATGTTAAGCTGTTGGTCATGCGCCTGATCTCTCTACGGTCGTGTCAGATTGCTGTCCCACGAATTATGAGACTGACGGAATAGGGAGTGCACCTGTGCTTGCGCACTCACTTGTGCACTATAACATATCCTGCGTACCTGGCTGATCGTAAGATCGGCCGCCATGGCCGAATACGGCCGGAGGGTATTATATCATTTACGTATTTTGAACGTCAAACAGCCGAGGACCCAGCTAGGCTAAACGGGCAATTAATTGTGATTTCTGCCAAAACGGTTGAGGTACCTACATGAATTCAATTATTCAATTCAAAATGTACCTTACATTGACCATCTGAAGCGTTGCCATTTATACAAGTCTAGCTCCGGAGGTCCCGCTAGGAAGTAGGTAACAAACATTTAAGGGTAGTCAAATCTTGTACCCATTATGTGCGAGAATCTTATACCTAGGTTTTAGGTCGCTTCATGGGGTGAGGCAAAAACTGATGACGACAATAAACAGGAGCTAACGTTTAATAACTTAAACGTTAGCTCCTGTTTATTGTCGTCAAGCTTGAACACAAGTAGGTATTTTCTAGTTACTAAAATTCAAATTAATATTATTTGTTTTAATACCTAATTCTAAATTATAGGCGCAAACGGCAGCCATTTTTGGTCAATATTACATATGTACTATGAATAAGTAGGTACTTAGTAAGTAGGTAGGTAGATACTCTACCTTTATTGGGCGCAAAAAGCTAAATTATCTAGGTACTCTATAGTGTAAACTTTCCGAATGTTATTATTGTACAAATAATAACGGATTACCTTTTATTAATGAATTAGATTATATTTGACGGTGTCAAAAACCCAAATGTTAGCTAATTCCTAAATTCATTTTTATCAGCTATTGTCATTATCAAAGTAAAGCTACCTACTTATTTTATTCATAAATCATAAGATAAATGTTATTGTAAAATGATCACTTAGTTATTTGTTAGCTAGGTTAGTACTCATCTTATTATGAGGAAATCGATGGCGCAGTGGTTAGCGCGCTCGGCCTGCGATTGCTTAGAGGCCAGTCATCGGATGGGTGACCGAAAAATTTCCTTCCATCCTCCATTTGGGCTCCGAGGCAGTGACCGAGGATGCAAATGGTAAAGGCGCTAGGATGATGATGAATGTATAATAAATAAAAGGGCACTTTTTCCCGCGGAATTATTTAATATCACGCGGTTTCACCCGCGTCCCGGGGGAACTACTTCCCGTACCGGGATAAAATATAGCCTATGTTACTCTGGGTGAATGTAGCTTTCCAACAGTGAAAGAATTTTTCAAATCTGCCAAGTAGTTACGGAGCCTATTCAATTCATACAAACAAAAAATCAAACCTTTCTAATATTTGTATTTGTATAGATGATATCCTGGATCTCTTGCGGGCAGGTGCTAGACAGTTTTTATTAGATTTGTAGCATTTTTTACATGCTATTGCTAAGTATTTTTATACCTTTATTTATAGTTTTTAACATTGCCGGATTGCAAGAGGAGCTGGGTTCGATTCCTGCGTCATCTGAGATCGGATGAATTTTTCTTTGTTTATAATTTAAAAATTGTTTTATATGGCATGCATTTGTCATGGGCGAACATAGCGCGTACCAAGGGAACTAGTATAGTGATACCTACCTAGTTGGCTGGGACTGCACAGATATACATTACTATGTTATGTACCTGACTTTTCCCGAAAATTCCGGCAGCCGCAAATATTTAAATGAATCAGTCCTTAAACTTGTACGCTTATCTCCCATGTATCGACTGATAAATTAATTAATCTTTTGTAAAATATCCCTTCCTTGTCATTTATCTGTTACCACTACTTTTTGCGTACGGCCAAATATTTGCCACGCCAATATCGACCCTATTTGCAAACCAAATAGGGTTAATCTTGTTTTTTTTTCTTCGTGGCGATGGTTTTATTAATTTTGTAAAGGTTAATACTATCAAAGTGTATAAAGCTATGTAATTTTGTATTGATATTTAGGCTAAATAAGCAGCTCGACTGTGTAGAAGCCTTAATTGTGTTTGTGCTTTTCACTGTTATACTTTCTTGTGCTTTTTTGTGTTTTAATATTATTTTTACTAACTTTTTATTAGAAAAGAAAAATGTTCGGTGAGTTTATTAATACCTTATTAATATTATTTAAAACATACTTTCTGTAACTTTAAAAGAACGGTTTATTTATTGATTTTACTCCCGTCTCTCTGAAGAGTATCCATGTATTTCAAAATAAATGAAAATATTTTCTTCGTGGAATTATTAACGAAATTAGTTAAGTTACTTAGTTAGTAAAGAACTTGACAAATTACCATGAAACCAAGAACCAAGGGTTCGAGTCCCGCTAGGGGTAAATGTTTGAGTGTTAGGAAGGAATGCTTATAACTGGATCTAGTTTGTGACCAAGGCATTGATTTCAAATAATAGATACTGAATAATAAATTCATTGGACTAACACACCAATTGCCTAGCCCCAAACACAGCTCGAAGCTTGTACTATGGATAGACATCCTACTACTATTATAAAGGCGAAAGTTTGTATGTGTGGATGTGTGGATGTATGGTGGATGTATGGATGTTTGTTACTCTTTCACGTAAAAACTACTGAATGGATTTGAATGAAACTTTACCACAAAATAGCTTATACATCAGAATAACACATAGGATATTGGAAATCGTAATCCACGCGGACGGAGTCGCGGGCGGCCGCTAGTACTTAAATATTTTTATAACATCCATGACTCGAGCACAAATGCCGATGTTCATCACACTAACATTTGCCCCTAGCGGGATTCGAACCCGCGACCCTCGGTTATGTAGCCGGGGTCTCTGACCACTAGACCAACGGGCACGTCAATGTATTTATCTTAAATGATAGCTAAATATCTAAAGTCTTATTTCTAAGTTTCTATAGGGGATAATTACAAAATTAAAAACATTTATAATAAAAAGTTCTACATATTTATTTACAATTAATTATGAAATTATAAAAAATCGCATGTTCCCATTTTAAATAAAATAATATTATTCTAAAACTATAGTTCTCCAAGACGAGATGCGACTAGAGACGCCATATTTTAAAATCAATTCAACAACCGTATAGAATATTGTGTCCTGCGGAAATGTGATATTTTTCAGGGATTAATAGCAGCCTATTTCCATATGATATTATCACTGATGAAACGGTTACGGAGGTCAGACGACAGTCGCTCCATTGTAATAACCAGGCAAGTCAATTCAGGATCATAGTCGCAGCGTACCCTGGGCTCCAAGGCAATGGCCGAGGATGCAACCGGGAGAGGCGCTAGGATGATGATGATGATTATCACTGATGAAAATAGGTGATAAAAAAAAGGCCAGTATTTTCAGAGTTTTTTAAACAAAAATATACAAGTATTATTGTTAAAAATATTGCTACCAATGTACCAATCGACATTTGTGTACCCGAGCATAGGAGTACTATTAATTCACATAGTTCGGTGGGACCAACAGATTTTTTAATGTAGAGACATCAGAATCAGGCTCTACATAAACATTTTAAATACAAAACTTACAAGAATTTTTTATGGAATGATTTCCAAAATCATTAGTAATTTCGATTTAGCCTTAAAGTATTTTGACAGAAGATATTTCTTTAATTTCTCAATTATCTCCTTGAAATATTCATAAAAAAAATACATAAAACAATAAACATTTTCTTCTTCATTAGAAGTAAATATTATTTTAACTAAAAATCTTAAATATAATACTAAACAGTAAATATCAGCTAGTAATCTTGACGTCTATACATTCACCGCCTTCTAACTCCAAATCCTGAGCTGTTGTTTTGCCTGAAAAAAAAGAAGTCTTTGTAAAGTAAAGTATCAGCCTATTAATGTCCCACTGCAGGGCAAAGGCCTCCATCATTTGAAATCATGTTTTCGTTACAAAGATGGGTTTTGGCTAAATCACCATGTTTGCCAAATGCAAATCCATAATCACAGCCAAGAATGTGTTGGAAAACCGTAATTTTTTCCGAACCGGGAATTGAATCCAGAACCCTGGAATCACGGTCTTATACTTACAGCACTAGACAATCGAGGTGAAAGGATGTGGTACCATTTAATGAAATGACAGGCCAGGCCAATAACGTATTGACGTGCAAAAGAATTGACTAAGTGACTCAAATTGCTGAATAAATTTTTATTTGCATTTCGCTAATAAATATTTGGAAATTTGAAGAAATAAGAACATGAATTTTGATAAAAAGTTATACATAATTCTTATTTCTTATTCTATCTTATTCAAACAAAATAATAAATGGAGATCATCTCCATATATCGAAATATATAAAATTCATAGTTGATTAAACTGATACAATATCTTTAATCTAGGTGCCCATAAAAAACGTGTTTAACATTATTACATGATGGAGTAAACTTAATACAGGAAAATTTACATAAAATTGTCTTTGTCCATTTATTGCTAATTTATTAGAGGTAATAAATGCTAAATCATGATACTGTTTGATCAGTGATAACAAAATAACAATTTATTTTTAAATAAATAAATTCATAGGACTAACATACCAACTACCTACCTCCAAACTAAGCTTGAAGCTTGTACTATGGATGGTTTTTAAACATCTATGACTCGAGAACAAATGTCAATGTTTGTCCCATAGTGGGATGCGAACCCACGACCCTTGGTTTTGTAACCAGGGTCTCAGAACCAGTATGTCAATGGGCCTGTCTAAAATCATTGTAAACTATGCCTTTGGTGTAAAAGGCATCATTTGGCAATGGTAATTTTTTGGCTATTAACCGGACTAGGTAAAGCTCAATATGCCTACCTTCTATCTAAGCATAAATAAACACTCTTAAAGCCTGAATGAGTAACTTCAAATAGCCTTATGCTAAATTGTGTATTTTTAAGTGCTAATAATTATGCATTGTAAATCATACTAATATTACAAACGTGAATGTTTGTCCATCAAGTACAATAAAACTACTGAACCAATTTTGATGAAATTTGGAATACAGACAGGGTATGGGCTGTCTTAGGTGGTAGGATACTTTTATCCCAAATAAAACAGAAAACTTTAAAATGTGGGCAAAATTGCTGGTAAAAACTAGTAACAAAAATAATTGACATTACCTGATATTAAATCTCCATCAAAAAGAAATTTAATTTTGTCTAACGCAGTCTCAAAGTGCTCGGCACATTTCATCATCGCTACCGATAGTGTGTCATTCCGACCAATTGTTGTTTCAAATGGTTTCTTCACATTCTGACATTGAAATTTCAGTTTTATTCTGTTTCCATCTTCTTTCTCATCCGTTCTGACCAATTTCGATACATTCTGATTAACGATACCTCCATCGATAAACTTAACTATACTGTAGTTAATTGAATCGGGTGTATCATCAGGGCTTAATATTTTATCGTTTAACGTGAAGAAAAGTTTATCCTGACTGACATTTTCTTTCTGAGCGAAATAATCAAATATTTGCGCCAGTTTCTGGAATCGTCTGATCGTAAACTTGATGATCTCCGAACTCTGCCAGTATACTTTTACGGATAATTCCTCGTTTTCATTGAAAGCTTCATTGTCATCTATTAATATTACATCGTTGCTTGGTTTTTTTGTACTGAACAGTTGTTGATTGTCCGATTGGTCTGGATATTCATCGGTATTACCTACGCTGTACGTTGGGATGACATAAGAGTTATTTGCAAAAGAGCGTCTGCTAGATCTCCCTCTATTGCGACCTCTTCCCCGCCCTCTACCCCTAGACCTCATATTTGCTTGCGAAACCTCATTTCTATTATTATTTCTAGCGCTACTTGCATCTGAATTAGTTGTAGACTCAGTATTTGACACGTCTGACTTCTTTTTCCGCTTATTCGACCTCTTTGAAGGAGAACTTTCAGTTACAACCTCTTCCGAACTGGTTCTTTTAGAAGCAGCTCTGGTCATTCTTTTTGATGACACTGCTGGTAAAATTTCCTCCGGAGCTACGTAAGAGTCATTCTCAGAGGTAGCTAAACTACTCGATTTTCCTTTAAGCTTCGATTTTGTTTCAGTTTTAGCCGATAAATCGGGTTTTATCATGGTTTCTTCAATCTCTTGCGAGTCGTCTAGTAAATGACTGCTTTTTATTTTGTCTTCGACGTATTTACTCTTCATAATCTGTAGTTTGCTTGCTATGTTACCGTAGCAGTCATCTTCGGAGTCTGATGAATCCATTTCAAGGCAAAAACTGTTTATAAACAAAAATTAATCGAATTTAGTTAGACCGACCGCTTGGCATCACAACTCAAATGAAATGTCAAAAACGTTGATTGCGAATTTGTCAAAAGGCTGCGTTTTGTTCGTTCGTTTAAATGCGCTTCAAACTGATATCAAAAAATGATATCTTTGGTTATTGTTCTACCGTAAAACATGAACAGTTGTTTGGAAATTAACCAGTTTATTTATTGAATTTGTAATATTTAAAATAGAAGAATTATATATATAAATGAATAAAAGTAAAGAAAAATCTTGTATTAGAAAAAACAAAACGGTTGAAGTACAGTTTCGTCAAAATTAATTTAACAATATTGTCTTAAAATTTTATTTATTTATTTAATCATTAATTCTTGCACCACACATGATATTAAGTAAAAAGTAACATGATAAATAACAAATAATTTTGGATCTCAATTCATTTGTATTTTCTGACAAAATAAGTTATTAGTCGAGTGAAATGGAAAAGGTATTGGCAGACCACTGCACTAATTCATTTCATGCAACGCCCTCAAAATGATTTAAATTATATAAATCACTATAAAGTAGTAAAGAATAAATGGTACTTTACACTATCTTTTAATTCTTTTCTATCTTTCCGATCAAAATTATCAGACAACCAGGCTTCCTGTAATACTAAGTCTTAACTATTCCGTCATAAATAGTAATCCATGGGATTACACTATTACTTACGTATATACATTCGTATTAGATCATATTATTCATGATAATACCTAATAATAAAATGATAATCATGCAAATAGTGCGTGCATATTTTTCCCCATGTTCTATCTCAGGGTCTAAAGATTGTCTGTGCAATTCATTAAAATTGGGTGAGATGTTTAAGCGGGCAAGCGTAACAGACAGACAGAAAGAGAGACAGACTTACTTTCGCATATATAATATTAGTAGGGATGGCCTTTTTCAGTGAAAAGAGCAAAGAGCAAATCAAGTTTCTTGCCGCTTCTTCTCCGTAAAAGACTGTATTCGGAAGTCGGTGCGATTTTAAGTGCCTTGCAGATGTCTTCCATGCATAAAGTACTCGTATATATATTGTGATTTTGATTTTTGATTGATTTCAGTTCAATCTCTGTGTATCCTGCTCGCTGTCGGATTGGGAGCGGCTAACCCATTGAAAGACTTAGTCGGAGTCGATCCCAACACCCTCAGCTGTGACCCAGCAGGAGAGGTAAGAGAACAGCTTGTTTCCTTTGACAATGCTTAAATACTCTTGATAATAAGGATTCAGATTAAGGAATCTGAATCAGACTTATTCAGATTCCTTAATTTTTAATCCTTATTATAAAATAAAGCGGACAGTAAGCAAAACACTAATTCACACATACACGAGTTAACTATTCATCAAATATTGCAAGATCGAGCGAGATGACACATTTTGATTTATTTTTGTTACAAAATGTAATGTATGTAATACGTCTGATTTTATGATCGAGCGAGTTTCTTCGACTTTTTCGACTTTTTTGTAGCTGACTGTAAATTCGAAGCTTGTAATTTATGGACCTAGAGGTGATTAGTAACAATATTCTCCGTTTTCTAACTTCCATCTCTCTTTAAGGTATTCCTCCTTCTGCCTCACTTTACTGACTGCGATCACTACTACCACTGCGACCACGGAAAGGAACTTGAACGTAAATGTCCTACTGGCACCATCTTCGACTTTGAGCTTCAGGTAAGAAGCACGGTTGTAGCGCCATCTAGTTACGGCAATCGCTTATTGGTTGTAGTTCTTCTACCGGGCGGTAGATGGCGTTAAACGTAAATATTAATGTAGAGACGTGAAGAGTCAACTCGTTATTCTAGTTCTCCTACCAGACAATAGATGGCGTTAGAAATAAAATGTTTTGTACATATTATGTGGGTTTTGTCTTATTGAATGAGATTAAACAGCCTTGTACGAATTTTGCTGGTAACGTAGGTACACAATGATTAGTGGGTAATTTAAGGTAATAAGTTTGTAGAATATAAAAGTCTTGAGTAATGCATTAAAATAATAATAAATATAAATATTACATTTATCACATTTGAGCTTTGTGGTGAGTTATGTACGTACCTATACGTTTAGTGAAGGCTATTCTATAATATCCATAAAAGTTCAAACTCATTCTAATCCATAAAATATTTATTGATCTAACTAACTTATCCTTTGGCCTTGGAATTATACGTTTATTAATAATTCTATAATAATATATGTAGGTACCTACAATATACAGAACATGTATGTATTTTTTCACTTTTAGACGTGCAACTTTGCTTGGGCTACGAAGTGTTGGCTGAGAGAGAGGGATTTGGAAGAGGGCTCGGGCTCTGGATCGGGAGACGATGGTGAATACGAGTGGGACTCCCTCCAGACTGAGTGTAAGTATTATAGATAGAAAATAATGTTTAAATACATGTTATTTTTAATTTTTAACATTATAAATGTGAAAAAGTATGTTTGTTTGTCCGTCAATCACCCTGAAACTACTGAACGGATTTTGATGAAATTTAGTATGCAAACAGGGTATGGGCTGACTTAGGTGATAGGACACTTTTTATCCCGATTAAATGCTCCCAAGGGAAAAACCAGAATCCACGCGAACGAAGGAGCGGGCGGCCGCTAGTTATAAATTAAAATGTGTTTAGTAATCAAAGCTCTTAGTGAAAGATTGTTTGTGTTTAAATACCCAGTGATTTCAAATGTCAATAAGTAGGTATTATTAGTATCAATTATCTCAAAAACCCTGTCATTTAGAGCTTTTATGACTTAGCACTTTTTGATTGTAATCACTTTCTCTATCAATTGACATGATTTTCATCACTAGCCGCTGAAAAAGGTTCTTTTTTTTAATGGCAGGCAGTATAGGTATGCCAGCTTATATAAAAAAATTCGAAGCTCTTTCAAAAGTTACTCCACGTTAATAATATAACATGTTTGTGTACAGCCCCTGTGGAGGAGGTTTCCCAGCCTGGTCCCGACCACTTCAAGCCCAAGCTGAACTGCAAACGGGCTGCATCAGCTTCCAGGCAGCTGCCGTATGAGTAAGTTAAATAAAAACCTATACTATGTTTTCTTAGTTTTGTTTTCTAATCTCATGAACTACTACTACTGGCTCGAATTTAAAAACTCTTTTTATTTTTGTATATTTTATTTAAGCATTTTTTAAATGCTTGTTTCTAATTTTAACATTATAACTCTTTTTATGTTGGATGGTCCATTTATCGAGGAAGGCTTGAGGCTGTAGTATAACACTATGTGTGCTGAAACCGAAATGCACGCGGACGGATTCGCGGGCGGCCGCTAGTAAAAAATAATATTCTTTTGCCTAACCAACCAATTGCCTAGCCCCAAATTAATCTCGAAGCTTATACTATGCATGCTTTGGAACGGATAGACATATAATCATAAAATATATACAAACACTTGCCCCTAGCGGGATTCGAACCCGCAACCCTCGATTTTGTAGCAAGGGTCTCTTACCACTCGAACCAACGTGCCCCTCAAGTGTTATTTTACATCATCATCATCAGCCTATCCACAGTCCACTGCTGGACATAGGCCTCTCCTAGGGCTCTCCACTGTAAGAACCGTAAGAAACAGGATCCAAATATTTTCAGTACAAAACGCATGTTTTTTTTTAGCGTTTTCCAGCTTCTCTTCTTTTTGGAAAAATATAAAATATATAAAATGTATCTTTTATATCAAAACGGACATAGAAGATTGCTTCGACGCTAAGTTTTTTGAGCCATCTCCTTTCCAAATCACTACATAGTATAAAATAAAGTCGCTTTCTCTGTCCCTATGTCCCTTTGTATGCTTAAATCTTTGAAAGTACGCAACGGATTTTGATGCGGTTTTTTTTAACAGATAGAGTGATTCAATGGGAAGGTTTTTATGTATAATACATGCATAATATAGTAGAGAAACACTAATAAACTTAGTTGCACCCGTACGAAGTCGGGGCGGGTCGCTAGTTCTTAATATAATGTTTTAACTTCTAGGGGTGACTGCCAGCGCTTCTGGCGTTGCCATGGCTACAGCCTGGTCTCAGCCACCTGCAGTGACGGACTCTTCTTCAACTCCCAGACTCAAATGTGCGACTACGAAAGCAATGTGAAGTGTGACTCAGCGTTAGAAGACGAATTACAAGCAGAGTTCATAGTTTACAAATAAGTTTGCTAAAGTAATAAGCGTTCACAGTTTTATTACCTCTGATAGATCACGTCTTTTGATGATTTGGGTATTTTTTAGCATGATGCAAGTAATATCTTCTTACAGGGACCATGTATCTTTTAAGTTAAGTTGTAGCTTAATATCATGCATGGTGCAAGATTAGATAAATAAATAATTAAATATTGTCGCAAAATAGCAAAATATTATTAGCTTTGATATACGATTATATAATAAAGCTTAAGCAAAACAATACAAACGGAGAACATGTGATCAGAGGTAAAATAATTGTGAACGATCAGAAGACTGAAAACGTTTTAGAGACAGTGTAAAATAAAAATAAAAGCAAGGTAAAGGGAAGTTAGTTACATCTGCTCTTTAATAGATGTCGCCTTTGACATTGGAAGAAGCGGTGTTCAAATATCTAACTTCTATTTAAACCCTTGCTTTGCATAATGTTGACTACGTCTAATTACTAGATGGCGTTGCTAATAGTTACTTACTGTGATATACATTTTTTACTTCAGTTCTTTTATTGCTTTGCCAAATAGATTTGCAGCATAAAGTGAAGATAAATGATCTGATATAATAACGGTACACTGTAAGCATAGGCCCAACTGCTAATTAAAACGCTATGAGTTAAAGAAAAAGAGAAAAGTAAAAATAGCGCCATCTAGTAAGCATATTCGGTACCTACACCTTGATATTTAAATAATAATTTTAACAATTTTGTTACTGTATCTAAAACGTTTTAAGGTAAGGTTTAGACAGGTCGACAGTTAAGGAGCAATCTCTAACTACATACTTGGGAATTTGTGTGATTATCATCTGAAAAAATAATTGTTTTCAGCATAAATTTATTTGCTCTGTCACAGGCCCTGTAACGTGAAGCGACCGTCGCTTCACATCTCATAGTAACCATAGTGACCAACATACGTAATGACAATCAAAATAATGCCTCTGTGTTCTGCTGACGGGGCATATGTTACGATTAATGTAGTTTCCAGAGATAATTTCACGAATTTCATTTATGGAGTTGTATTATATTATAAGTATGTAGTTAGTATGTATATTACGTTTAAAATATTGTACTTAAGGTGCTTATAAATTATCGATAAAAGATTTACTTGATAATATTTTACAAATTCGTTTTATAACGAATTCAAACAATTATTTGGCTTCAAAAAATGTTTAATCGACCATAATTTAGGATTTTGTTATTAATAAGTTCGTTTTTGTTACTATTATTTAATAAAAAAAGTCTCGAAATCTTATGCATATTATTCACAAGTAAAACATTTTTATAAGTATTCATTTTTAATGATAAAAATTCGTTTCCCTTGTTGTTTATTCATAATGATGATTTCGAATGTATAAATCAATGCATTGTACAAATGTAGTTTTTATATTTCTAATGTTAAGCAATAAAGTTAATGGACAAAATGTAACCTTTTTTGTTGCCCCCTGTCGCCTGACTTGTCGTAATAAATTGTTATATTACCAACGATTCTTTTACTTTTGGTGAAGTTATTTTTTGGCATTTTGCAAGTTAATTCAATCAATAATGAATTTGTTGTAAAAAAAATAACATGGAATATTCTTTTTGATGATCTGTGCTTATACATTCAAAGCAATTAGGTACACTGTTTTGTGATTACAACAAAACATAATTGAGTTTGTACGGGACAGCTAATAAAATAATAGGTACATGTTGCAGAAAGTTGTGATGTTTATTCACAGAAGAAAAAACAGTGTATACATAGTCAGTCAATTTTATTCTTTTTCTCATCAAAGAAATCTATAAAATTAGGGATCCGTATTCCGTATAGCAAGGTGGTTATAAACGATATGTTTGACTTTAATAATAATAGTTTGGAACTTAATATCTGTTCTGAACCCAGCCCGGTTGTGTGATCACCAACCTGCTTTTGGCATGGTAATGAAGCCAAAACCCATATTTGTAAGGAAAATAATGTTTTGGTTACAAAGTTGGTTGTTGGGGTTAATGGAGATCTTTGCCTTACAGTGCGATATTAATAGGCTGTTACTAATACTTAACCTTTTAAAGAAAGCGCGAGAGACGAAATAATTTGAACTTTGCGCTTCTTTTTAACTATAAACACATACTTTGATGGGTGACCGTACCACGTATATTTGTTAGCTTAGTATTTTATTCAGCTGGTTTGGTGGTGGTAGGCTTGAATGGATCGGATTGTGGCACATCTACCCTCTCGAAGGGGTAGTAAGGATGGTCCTGCCAAAAGCTAGGGAAGACTGTTCGGTAATCTCGGTTGAACTTGCCTGGAAGAAACAAAGATGGACTTTAATAATTGTATTGAAACCAAAACCACAAACAACTCATAAAGGAATAGCGGCCGCCCGCGACTACCTCCGCATGGATTTCGCAATAAAAGGTACCCTGTGTTCTTTCTCAAGGTCTAAAGATTGTCTGTGCCAAATTTCATCAAAATCGGTTAAGAGGTTTAAGCGGGAAATCGTAACAGACAGACAAACAGAGTTACTTTCGCATTTAACATGGACGACCCGCTTGGTGTAATCGTCAAGATATTTTCTATTACACAAGAAGTCGCGGGTTCAATTCCCTCACAGGAGAAACATTTGTGTGCATGAACATATCAGTTTGTTCTGGTCTGGGTAATATGTACATTTTTATTATATTAGCTCATATCGTCCCACTGCAGGGCAAAGGCCTCCCCCTCCGATTTCCAGTTTACACGGTCCACGGCAAACTCTGGCCAGTCTTTTCTGTAGATGTCAAGGTCGTCGCGCCATCTTTTTCTAGGCCTTCCGCGTCGTCTTTTTAGGTTTTTAGGAAGCCACGCCGTACATGTCTTGGCCCAGTGCTCATCTGTCATACGGCAAACGTGCCCAGCCCAATTCCATTTCAGCTTTGCTGCTGTTTTGCATACGTCGGTAATGCTTGTTAGAGAACGCAGTGTAATAACGCAGGGTAATATGTACATATTATGTATCTATTTAAGTATATTTCTGATACCACTGTTGATTCTGATGTCTGTAACACACACATGTGCCTAAGCTACTTAAAACGGTGTCAGATCAATGCATGTGATGTTGTGAAATATTTATTTATTATTTATAAATATAATATTAGTAGGAACTCAGTATGGGTCTTTAGTTATTTCATTAGAATAAGAATAAGGATGAACATATTAATTTTTCGTAAGAATACTACGACCCGCCCCAACTTCGCACGGGTGCAAATAAATAATATATCAGTGTTTCTCTACTATTATTGTGCATGTATTATACTCATAAACCTTCGTTTGTAAAACTCGCTTAATAAGAGGTATGAAAGATGGAAGGAGTATACTTACTCAAAGTTTCCATTTCTTCAGAAGTCAGTTCAAAATCAAACACATCAATGTTTTCCTCGATTCTGTTCTTGTGCACTGATTTCGGAATAGGCACTACACCTCTTTGCACCTGAAAAGATACAATTACTTGAAGATTTTTGTGTGGTAATGTGAAATAAGAAAATAACGCCATCTTTTATCCAATAGTGACTCCTTATGCTGCTTTTACAAGAATACTCTTGTGAATTCTTAAAATTATCACGTTTACGGGAACCACCAAGGGCACCTCTGCATTACTTATCAATTTATCTATATTGACAGACCCGTTGGTCGAGTGGTCAGAGACCCTAGCTACAAAACCAAAGGTCGTGGGTTCGAATCCCGCTAGGGGCAAAATGTTTGTGTGATGAACATCGGCATTTGTACTCGAGTCATGGATGTTTATAAATGTATTTAAGTATGTCTATCCGTTCCCTAGCATCCATAGTACAAGCTTCGAGCTTAGTTTGGGGCTAGGCAATTGGTGTGTTAGTCCAAACAATTTATTTATTATTTTATTTTATTATCTATGTGCGTTATTTCATACCAGCTGTACGGTGAAGGAAAACATCGTGAGGACATCTGCACACTACCTACGAGTTAGTGTGTGAAATGGAGAAGGCAATGGCAAACCACTCCATTAAACTTGCCAGGACAGTTGCGTGTTTCACTTTATTCAATGAAACAGACAAGAGCACCGCTTTTAAAAGAGATGTCCCAGAAATGTATGAAGCCTCGGCCTGGACCATGTACGCTATACCTAAATATAGGCGAATAAGTGTACTACAGTTTTAATTACTCCAATTCTTATGGAAAACCTTAGTTTTTTGGCAGAAACAATAAATTAAACCACAATATTGCAACTCAGTACAATATGGCGGAGGACGCATCATAGAGTAAAGTAATATATATTGGGACGCATCTTTCAAACTTGAATGACGTTTATGTCATTTATCCGTCAGTTTATTTTTGTTTTGACAGTATGCAGTTTATTTCACAAAGTATTTATATTTTTAGGTTACAAACGACCGAAAAAGGCTGGGGTCAAAGCTGTAAATCCCAGTAAAGAAAAAAATTACAGATGCCATTTTTACGAATTAAAGTGAACAATTATGAATTTGATTTTATTTTTAAGCCACTAAACTACGGACCAAAAATGTTTTATTGTATTTTTAATGGAAATAGCAATATTTTACCGATTTTTTGGTACCACGTACATGGTGCGGGCCTGGGATGGGACATCTCTTTTGGAGAGATGTGAAAATAGTGAAAAGCGCCATCTATGGTCGAGTAGTGGTACTATTTGCTGCTTTGCAGATAAAATCTTGTATAGGATTTTATTCTTTCGCGTTCGCGTTTCATTATAACATTATTTAACGGGACTAAAAGCGATATTGATTATGTAGTTACGCATCCTAAACCTTAAGCACAGTAAGTAGAATCTTGTACTTACCAAATATCTCAATATGATTTGGGGTACAGTCTTCTTGTATTTCTTGGCTATTTCGGTCAAAGTAGGGTCGTCTGCTTTTGGAGGGGGCGTCGAGGTGTCCTTGTCAAAAAGACTCCCGAATGGAGTATACGCCATTACGACTATGTTGTGTTCTTTGCAGAAGTCTAGCAGTTTGTTTTGAGCTAGATTTAGGTTTACCTGAAATAGATAAAAAACAATTTGACTTTATGTACACCAATAATTGCTGAGGTTGGTTAACCTAAAATGAAGAATAAATTTCTTTGTAGAAACAAATCTTGAAGCTTGTACTATTGATGCAAGAAAAGGAATAGATATTAGAAAGAGCTTAAGAAAGTTAACGTTACACGCCGACCCCACATAAAATGGAAACAGGGCAGGCGAATGATGATGATGATGAGAAGACATTAAGATGGGTGCGTGATACTCTATCACACCATTTTTATAAACACAGCTCGGGTTTGTGATCGCCAACCCGCATTCGACAAGCGTGGTGATTATACTATAACATGATTTCAAATGATGGAGGCCTTTGCCCTGCAGTGGGACATTAATAGGCAGATACTTTACTTTATACTAATTGTACAATCCATCGTTTACATAGAAAATCACATGACAACAGGTAGCCATCTTGTATTTAAAGCAATTGGATAATTAGTTCTGTTTTTCACCGGTAGATGACACGATGCCGAGTTATCCACCGGTGGCGTTGTGTTTTTCCGAACCTATATAGGTCAAACTGGTTGTATAGGCACCGTGCGTAGCGATGACTCTGCCATCTCTTGACTCATATTCGAACTGACCAAGCTAAATGTCAATCTCAATGTCGGTAATTCTACTGTCAAACCACGGAAAACACCGTGCCTGATTCTGCCATCTAGTGACTCGAATTCGAACTGACCAAGGTAAATGTCAAATTTTACTGTCAAACCACAGAAAAAAAAATCGGGATTTTAGCGCCCTCTATAGTTTCTGCACGGTGCCTATATTAGAGTAAAGTAAAAATATACCAGCGCCCATATATACACTGAAACCTTTGTGTTTCATGTATGCAATCACCTGACCACAGGTTTTATTTATTCGTGAGCGACAAGGGGCGTCAGGGGATTGTTCACTAATTATACAAGTATGTTTTACCTCTACTTGCAAAACACTCGGCTTGATCTCACAGTTCTCCATCAGTCGCTCCATCTGGCTGATGTTGAAGTTGGAGATACCAATGGACTTGGCCAGACCCAAGGTCTTGGCTTCCTCCATCCCCTTCCAGGTGTCTAAGTAGTCGATGATGTCGTATTTGCTGTGATCCGGCTGGAAAGATGAAGTGATATTATCAAATTCAAATCAACATCAAAATATACCTACTTTATTTACGAGGACACAGTTAGGCACTTATATCTTCTTCCTAGCGTTTTTATCCCGTTTTTGTCCAGGGATTTGGCGAGTCTGGTTATTACCGTAAAGCGACTGCCATCAGACCTTCGAAACCTTATCATGGTTATACATTCAGATCTAACGGAACTAGTCTGAAACTACCTGAATGTGCAGGTTTCCTCACGGTGTTTTCTCTTACCGCCGAGCTTATGGCACAAATCCAACCATAGTTTTCGAAAAATCTAGAGGTGTGGGCCCGGATTCGAACCACGGACCCAACCTCATATATCGTCAGTAATATCAAATTATAGAAATAAAATAAAGTTATTAAGTCACATAAGACTCTTTATTTTTTCTGTGTTATCCACATAAATTATTTCTCTGGTACCATCTCAGTTAGATCTTCTCATAAAAATATCATGACCAAAGACGGAGGAAAAAACGGTATTTGTTTGCTCTTTTACTGTTTGCTTGTGTATGTTAGTAAATAATCTTCAAAATCATCACTTACCGTGAAAGTCACAGGGTTATGTATCAGGTAGAGATCCACATAGCTCATGTTCAAGCGACGAAGGGAGTTCCTCAAGGATTCAACCACATGACGTTGTTCGTTTGAACCCAACTGAAATGTTATTACAATAAGTTTCACTACTCGACGCTAGATGGCAGTGGACAGTATGGACGAATTAAGACGTAAGATCGACATTAATCAGAAAAAAGGTGAGTTGGTAATAAAGGCTAGGGCATTAATGAATAAATTTCCTTGGACTAACACACCAACTGTCTAGTTCCAAAATAAGCCCGTAGCTTGTACGATTGACGCTAGGGAATAGATAGAAATGCAAACTTAAACACTCTTATTAACTTCCATGACTTGAGTACAAATACGGTTGTTCATCACACAACAACAACAACATTTGCGCCCACCGGGTTTCGAACCCGCGACCCTTGGTTTTTTAGCCAGGGTCTCTGTACAGTCAGGGTGACAACTAGTCAACTAGTCAATGAAATCGTAATAAGAGATATACATATTTATGCATTTGTGATTCATCAAGGTTAAAAAAATTAATGTTATAGATTTAAATATCTTGTATTTACCTTTGTTTCAACAAAAACATTCTCCCTAGGGACTCCAGATTTTCGTATTCCTTCACCGATTTGTTCTTCATTTTTATATGCAGAGGCTGTGTCTATAAGCCTGTGGAATTAAAACCTTTTTGACTAATGTCTGGTAGCGCCATCTATCGCTTATTATCTGATTGAAAGCATGCTTATTTCATTTTATAAGTGCCTCACTGAGGCCTACACAAATAAAATATATATTGATTTTTGATTTTGATTACATTTTGTCTATAGTAAAGAGTAAGTAAAGAATAGTAAGGTGTTTATTATGTATAAAAATAAATTATAATTATTTATTGAAAAAAAAGGACACAAGACATAATAAACACTTTGAAAAAACATTAAAAAGAGAGAAATAATTATGCATCCCTATTAATGCCACATGCCACATACCAGTGAAAAGATAATAATATCTACTCCGACCAGAATTACTACCTTTTCTTTTCAACAATAGATGGCGCTAGACTCACCTGTATCCAGAATCCAGTGCCCAAGTAACAGGAGTTGAAACTTCTCCTTCTTTAACTTCCTTCTGGCCATTCTGCAATTTAATTATGATTAATTAGGTATCTAAGGAACTCAGACTAACTACACACATACAAATACCCTCCGGCCGTATTCAGCCATGGCGGCCGACATTACGATCAGCCAGGTACGCAGGATATATAGTGAGTGCGGAAGCACTCCCTTTTCCCTCACTCTCATAATTCGGTGAGACAGCAATCTGACACGACTGTAAAGAGATAAGGCGCAGGACCAACGGCTTAACGTGCCTTCCGAAGCACGGAGGAGCTCGAGATGAATTATTTCGGTCACCCATCCTATGACTGCCATGCGAACGTTGCTTAACTTTAGCAACCGCAGGCCGAGTGCGCTAACCACTGCGACATACCTACTACTTACATTAATCTCTGAGACACAGACCAAACACAATGGTCATGTCATGGCCCATTGAGGTATTACTAAGTACGACGTATAGAGTGAAGAACGAAAACAAAATAATACCGTCTTGGTTTAAAAAACATGTACAAATCATATCAGGATGAAGATAAAGCTAGTCTTTTCATATAGGTATAAAAAGACAAAAAAATACTTCAAATTACAAAATAAAATACTTTATGATCGCCCCCTTCTCTTCGAGTTGAAGCATAGATAGTGTTTTTTTTATGTGAAAGGGAGGCAAGGGTCACCTGATGGTAAGTGATCACCGCTGCCCATGGATATAAACAACCCCACCGGGTCGCTGATGGTTTGCCTGCCTATAAGACTCCCTACACTCCCCAACTGAGCTCTGGCGACCTTACTCACCAGCAGAAACATAGCATAACAGTTACGAAGTGCTACTTCACTGTGGTCTTCTGTATGGTGGAGGCTCCCCAGACAAGTGGCTAATTCGAGTGCAGGTTCCACAAAGCCTTACCTCTCTTGACTTCTCTTGTTCTTAATGTCTACTCTTTACGTAGTAGTAATACCTCAATGGGTAAATCTCACCTTGTCAAATCCTAGAAATGTACCAAGTCCTAGAGCCGGAATTGAGTTCCCATCATTCAAGGGGATTCTGTGCGCCTTCCCACCATCTTTGGAGTCACAGAGCTGAAAATTACATCAAGTACCTATTACTATACTAATGTAATAAATCTAAAGAGTTTGTTATAATTGATAAAATAATATAATAATTATTATTGTTGATAAAATAATAATTTCTCGTTTAATATTATTATTCGAAATTATTACAATGTATTGTTCCTTTTCGGAAACATGGTAGCATTTTAAACAATGCTACCTAAACATGTAAAAATAAATGTATTGTTTATCCTGTAAATCCTGATCGAACCAAAAATGATATAATTATTGTGGTAATTTTCCTTACTAAAATAATGGCAGGTTACATTATGTACTAAAATTGATAGGTTGGTGACCGCAGTATGGTAAAAGATAAAACACAAGGGAACGAGTCGCTTCTTACGACACCCACGGGAAGAAACGGGATAAAATAAATAAAGTACCTAACTTTATTTTTGACTAGCGGCCACACGCGACTTCTTCCACGTTGGTATCGGTTTTCGCACACATAGTATTATACTATAGCTTAATTAAAGCCTTCAACTAATGGACTATCCAAAACAAAAATATTTTGCAATTCAAACCTGTAGTTCATGAGATTAGCTCATTTAAACAAACTCTTCTGCTTTATTAAATTACATAGTACCTATAGATTAAGTATTATTACCATTTATTGCACCGTGCATACGTAATATTTATGCTATTAAACTTAAAGAATGCTAATCTAAGTCTTCATACTGAAATTTTATACCAATTTACTGATATAAATAAAATGTATTCAAATAAAACAATCTTACTTACCACCCCGGCAAATAAAAGACAAATTAAAAAGCTCGATAAATACATCTTTCGTTCACAACAACTGGTTCACAACTGAACTTAACATAACTTGATTTAGTACAAATACAAATAATGCTTTTCATGCTTGGCATTCCAATATAGACCTTATTGTGTTTTCATTAAGTGTAATTACTTCCTACTTTATTTATAAAGCAATGTTATAACATGACAATGCCATATTGGGAGAAATATAATGTAATTGCTTTTTATGATGCATGACAAAAACTTGGAGTAATGGTAAAGAAGTTGACTTTTCAATTTGAACTACATAGTAGTTCCTGAGATTAGCTTCGTAAATCCATGTGTGGATTTGTGCCATTAGCTCGGCGATGAGGGAAAACACCGTGAGGAAACCTGCACATTTAGATAGTTTCTGACTTTAGTTCTGTTAGATCTGAATGTGTAACCATGATCCAACCTGTCTGGTTCCCCTCTAAGGGTTAGGAAGGTCTGATGACAGTCGCTTCACTGTAATAACCAGACTCGCCAAATCCTTGATCATGGTCAAAGCGGACCCCGCACAGAAACGGGATAAACGCGAGTTCCCGAGATTAGCTCGTTCAAACAAAGAAACAAACAAACCCTTTAGATTTATCCTACACTACAAGTATAGATTTTCACATTTTCACAAAGATTTAAGATTCTTTCACACAGAATGTACCTAGTCACTCCCTTTTTTATTTTAGAAACCATATTACCTATATTTCACTATTCAAAGAGTTTTTATATAAAATGTAGTTCATTTCCTTGCACAAAGCAACAATTCTATTTATTTCTACCGGTATTCTAAAACACTAGTGATTTAAATAAACGCGTGATGTTATACAAAGTTCAAAGCGTAATTCAAGGTAAACGGGTTCTATTCCCGCCGGCGACAACTTGTAATACACGTCTGAAGCAATCAGATACAATTAATTATGTAATTAAAATACTTTCCAAGCGATTCAAAGTATTCATATTTTAATACACATTCATTTTACACATAGGGATAGATCGATATGTAGGTATGCTTAGTCATAAAAACAAAGGAATGGATTTAGTTTTCAATAGACATAGAATGATGATTCGATGGAAATTATTTTTAAAATTATTAACAAAGAAAAAATCGTCCGATCTCAGTTGGTTCAGGCGGGAAAAGAACCCAGCGTCTCTTTCAAACCAGGTAGGCTTTTTTCCTCATTTATAACTTAAATAAAGGTAAAAAAAGCATTTGGAATGCTTTAAAATAAATAAATAAAAGTAAGAGTAATATTTAATTTAATGGAATAGATTTACGAGTATATAATATGTCATTTAAATTATTCCGCTGTCTTGGTAAGCTTCAATTAATTAGACTCAAGACTTGGCTAGGGCACTGGTGTGCCCTCAGGTTTCGGTACTTCTACCCTTTCATGAGGGTAGTAAGGATGGTCCTGCCATTCAATAAAGAAGTCTGTGCGGTAGTCCCTGTTGAATTTGCCTGGAACAGAAATTAATAACATAATTAGTCATCATCATCCTAGCGCCTCTCCCGGTTGCATCCTCGGCCATTGCCTCGGAGCCCAGGGTACGCTGCGACTATGATCCTGAATTGACCAGCCTGGTTATTACAATGGAGCGACTGTCTTCTGACCTCCGAAACTAGATTTTGTGGTAAATATGTGTACATTTGTAAAACCTCTGTTGACTGTTGATGTTGATTCTGATATCTATCCCACAAGTACTTAAAGCTACTTATCAAGGAGTAACATTAACCTATGTGATGTTGTGAGATATTTAATTTCATTTAATTAAATTTTTACCTAATGTCAATTTAGATCCATCCATAGTCGCGTAACCTGGGCAATGGCCGAGGATGCTACCGAAAGAAGCGCTAAAATGATGATGATGGATCTTATCCCTTAGGATCCATCCAGCATCATCATTTTAGCGCTTCTTACGTATTATTATTATTACGTATTTTATTATTAGCATACTTACTCAAAGTTTCCATTTCCTCTGACGTCAGTTCAAAGTCAAACACATCGATATTTTGTTCAATTCTGTCCTTATGGAATGACTTCGGAATCGGCACTACACCCCTTTGCACCTAAAAGAGAAAACAAAATAGAATAGTTTTGTTGAAGTTTATTTCTTTGGCGTTTCTACCTAGAGAGGTAGAACTTAGTGGAACTTCCACTCGAATGAGCCGCTCGTCTGGGGCAGTACCTCCACCTCACAGAAGACCACATTGAAGTAGCACTTCGTAACTGTTGTGCTATGTTTCTGCTGGTGAGTAAGGTCGCCAGAGCTTAGTCGGGTAGGGTATGGTTTCTTAAAGGCTGGCAAAGCATCTACGAATCTTGTGCGGTTGTTGATGTCCATGGGCAGCGGTGATCACTTCCCGTAAACAAACTCATCATAAATATCTCGATGAGAAAATTATCCACCAATCAAATAAGTGAATAGCACCATCTATAAATACATAGAAGCATTTTTACGTTTTCAATGAAATAAATGAAAAACGCCATCAATTTATTGAACAGCAAAATTAGGTTATTGCTTAGACATGTATAAATAATTCATTTCATTCAGCTTCTCACAAATTATCTTATTACTATTTAATGACAATAACTCAATCAAACAAGTGAAAAGCGCCATCTATTATTGAAAAGCAGTACTAATTGTTGCTTCTAAGAATGAAGCATTGTATCTCACTTACCAAATATCTCAAAACAATTTGCGGTGTAGTATTCCCGTATTTCTTAGCGATACCGGTCAAAGTAGCATCGTCTACTTTTGGCGGAGGTGTGGAATTGTCTTTGCTGAAAAGTCTTCCAAATGGAGTGAACGCCATCACAACTATATCGTGTTCTTTGCAGAAGTCTACCAATTTGTTCTGAGCTAGATTTAGGTGGACCTGGAATAATATAATCTAAAATAGTAAAAAAGTAAAGTATCAGCCTATTAATGTCCCACTGCAGGGCAAAGGCCTCCATGATTTGAAATCATGTTTTCGTTACAAAGATGGGTCTTGGTTTTATTACCGCGCTTGCCAAATGCGGGTTGGCGATCACGAACCCGGGCTGTGTGTGCAGAAAAATCAACACAAAAGACAATGCCGATTTTGTTAGGGGAGTTGGCGTCTTTTTTTTTTCGAGCGTCCACCAACCAAACTTGGTAATCTATATTCTTGAGGGCATTACAAACAATATTTGCTATGGCAGTATAGCTGTAAACTCAGTCCGAACTGAGTAAATCAGGTTTGAACTTTTTTTCGCTTCATACTTTTTTCTATGGGAAATTGAATTTTTTTGTTTCTTGCGTCCATCGACGAAACGTGAAAATATATATTCTTGAGGTCATCAAAAACAATATTTGCTATGGCAGTATAGCTGTAAACTCAGTCCGAACTGAGTAAATCAGGTTTGAACTTTTTTTCACTTCATACATTTTTCTATAGGAAATTGAATTTTTTTGTTTCTTGCGTCCATCGACTAAACGTGAAAATATATATTCTTGAGGTCATCACAAACAATATTTGCTATGGCAGTAAAGCTGTAAACTCAGTCCGAACTGAGTGAGACAGCCAAAAAAATTCAATTTCATACATTTTTCTATGGAAAATAGATTTCATCGACGAAACGTGAAAATATATATTCTTGAGGTCATCACAAACAACATTTGCAATGGCAGTGAAGCTGTAAACTCAGTCCGAACTGAGTAAATCAGGTTTGAACTTTTTCACTCTAGGCGTTCGCTCCTGCATTTTTGTATGGGAAATTGCAACTTTTTTTTCGACCAAACATGAAAATATATATTCTTGAGGTCATCACAAACGATATTTGCTATGGCAGTATAGGCGTATACTCAGTCCAAACTGAGTGAGACTGGCTAGAACTATTTAAATGTACAGTAAGGTAAGGAATTGAGGCCAGTTGATATTTTGATGTGTTTATTGACATAACTAAAAAAATCTGAGGTTATACCGCGTTCATAATATCATTAATCATTACATTAAACAGTACAAAAATGACGACAAGGAACTATTGAAAACCATTATTAAAAAATATCAACGTTGTTCAGCATCACTTGACTCCGCGGCTTCTTCTTCTTGATTTAGCCGAATTATAATGCTTTCCAAAAAAGAGCAGGAGGACTTATGCTGTCCTAGTGCCTTCCCCATCCTAAATATTAATCCATAGTTTTGCCATAATATGGGAACAAGTTCCCAGTTTTCTTTTCCTCTTGTACTTGTAGCTTGTATTCCTCGCCTATTACCGACAAAGTGATTAAAATTCTACAATATTAAAAATTATAAGGTTATTATTACACTATTTTTTTTTAAATATACAACTATTTTAGTTGAAAGAAATCGGCGAGGAATACAAGCCATCAAATCAAATTATTGTAGCTGCATTGTTGGGAAAAGAACACTGGGGACTTGTTCCCATATAATGGCAATAATATGGTATTTAGGATGGGGTAGGCATCAGGACAGCATAAGTCCTCCTGCTCTTTTTTTGGAAAGCATTATAATTCGACAAGATCTAGAAGAAGAAGCCGTGGAGTCAAGTGATGAGGAACAACGGTGACAATATTATTAACTGAGTAATAAAGCTACTCAAAAGTTCCTTATCTGTATCATTTCTCAACTGTTTTATGTAATAATTAATTCCATGAACGCGGTATAACCTAACATATTTTTTTATTTCTGTAAATAAACACATGGAAATATTATCTGGTCTCAATTCTTTACCTTACTTGAGCCATTTTAATAGTACTGGCCTGTCATCTGAGTGTGAGTCAGTTCGGACTGAGTTACAGCTAAACTGCCATAGCAAATATCGTTTGTGATGACTTCAAGAATATATATTTTTCATGTAAATTATTTACATGTTTGGTGAGAAAAAAAGAAGTTGCACTTCCCATACAAAAATGCAGGAATGATCGCCTGGAGTGAAATCGTTCAAGGCTGTCACACTCAGTTTGGACTGAGTATACGCCTATACTGCCATAGCAAATATTGTTTGAGATGACCTCAAGAATATATATTTTCACGTTTCGTCGATGGACGCAAGAAACAAAAAAATTCAATTTCCCATAGAAAAATGTATGAAGCGAAAAAAAGTTCAAACCTGATTTACTCAGTTCGGACTGAGTTTACAGCTATACTGCCATAGCAAATATTGTTTGAGATGACCTCAAGAATATATATTTTCACGTTTCGTCGATGGACGCAAGAAACAAAAAAAATCAATTTCCCATAGAAAAATGTATGAAGCGAAAAAAAGTTCAAACCTGATTTACTCAGTTCGGACTGAGTTTACAGCTATACTGCCATAGCAAATATTGTTTGAGATGACCTCAAGAATATATATTTTCACGTTTCGTCGATGGACGCAAGAAACAAAAAAAATCAATTTCCCATAGAAAAATGTATGAAGCGAAAAAAAGTTCAAACCTGATTTACTCAGTTCGGACTGAGTTTACAGCTATACTGCCATAGCAAATATTGTTTGTGATGACCTCAAAAATATAGATTACCAAGTTTGGTTGGTGGACGCTCGAAAAAAAAAAGACGCCAATTTTACGCATTGTCTTTTTGCCCGATCCGGGAATCGAACCCAGAACTCAAGATCACGGCCCGGTACTTAAACCACTAGACCATCGAGGCCTTATCTAAAATAGTAATTGGCTTTTAAAAGGGTTCGTCAAAATGATATCACTTAATTATATTCAGGTCTTTTTTATGCACGTAAATCATTAAAAAAATACAGAAATAGTTTCTTCTGACTTCTATTTTGTTCTTTTTAATTCGTAGTTTATATAATTCGTGTGAGCCAAGAAAAAGATTTCACAATAAAGTTGAAAATCAGAGTGGCACAAAGGGTTAATTTTGTCATAAAAATTTAATGAGTAAAAAATTGCGGAGGAGTTGACCTCATCGTTATTTCAAATTCAAAGTTTATTTATTGCGAATGTAAGTAGAAATGGGTTACTACAATCTGGTTAGTATCATTACATTGTGCCTTAACAGACTTGCAATAATTGGTAACTCATTACTATCAAATATTAGTAATTTATTACATTACAACTTAGAAATAAGGCTAGCTTGGTACTTTGTATTTGAATTACACACGCCATTTTGTAAAACCTGGTAGACCATTTCCTTGGTCATTAAGACCTACCTCCACTTGTAAAACAGAAGGCTTGACTTGGCAGTTGCCAAGGAGTCGCTCAATCATGCTGATGTTGAAGTTGGAGATACCGATAGACTTGGCGAGACCCAAGCTCTTGGCTTCTTCCATCCCCTTCCAGGTATCTACGTAGTCTACCACGTCAAATTCGTCATCTGCCTGTAATAAGTCATACTTTTATTATAAAACTAGCGACCCGCCCCGACTTTGCACAGGTGCAACTAAGTTTATTAGTGTTTCTCTACTATATGTATGTATCCTACTTCCTACTACTATTATAAAGGCGAAATCCTACTACTATTATAAAGGCGAAAGTTTGTAAGTGTGGATGTATGGATGTATGGATGTATGGATGTTTGTTACTCTTTCACGTAAAAACTACTGAATGGATTTGAATGAAACTTTACCACAATATAGCTTATACATCAGAATAACACATAGGATATTGGAAATCGAAATCCACGCGGACGAAGTCGCGGGCGCCCGCTAGTTATACATAAAAACCTTTCTCTTTAATCACTCTATCTATTGAAAAAAACCGCATCAAAATCCGTTGCGTAGTTTCAAAGATTTAAGCATACAACGGGACATAGGGTAAGAGAAAGCGACGTTGTTTTATACTATGTAGTGACTAGCGGCCTGTCACGCGGTATCACCCGCGTTCTGAGGGAACTACTTCCCATACCGGGTTAAATATAGCTTCTTATATTACTCAGAGTGAATGTAGCTTTCAAATGGTGAAAGAATTATTCAAATCGTTCCATTAGTTTTTGAGTTTATTCGTTGCATACAAAAATACAAATCTTTCCTCTTTATAATATTTGTGTAGATAGTGTAGATGGGTACTGGTAACCCGCTAGGCCGGCACTACCCAGCACCTATAGAACATGATAAACAAAAATGAGCCTTACCGTGAAAGCTACAGCGTCGTGTATCAAATACAGATCAACGTAGGTCATGTTCAAGCGACGAAGGGAGTTTCTCAGTGCTTCCACCACGTTTCGGTGCTCCTTTGAACCAAGCTGAAAATGTTACTGAGTTAGTTCCGCTACTCGCGGATAGATGGCGCTGGAATGGATTTGTCGATTTCGTTTGAATGAAAACGTATTTCAAAAAAATGCGAGTATTTAGTAACTAAATGAATTCAAGCCTCTTGAATTTCAATTTAAATAACATGCACTTTATAATCATTAATGTTTTATCATCTGGTTTAGTATTTGCTTTAACACACTTTTATTGTACTGGGAGGGACGCCACTTATGTCAGTCATTGTACTATTGTGTATTTAAGTAATACATTAAATTTCATATTGAGAAAATCAAATATTTGCCAATTGTATACTTACCTTCCATTTTTATAGATTTTCTTAAGGAGAATACTAGCAATATACATTGACGTAATAATCTGGATCATGGTCAAAGCGGATTCCATACAGAAACGGGATAAATGCTAGGAAGAAGCTTGACGGAATAGTCTATACCTTTGTGACAATAAAAATATTCTCTCTGGACACATTAGAGTTTTGCACAGCTTCTCCGACTTTATCTTCATTATTATACTCAGCCGCAGAGTCGAAAAGCCTGAGGATAAAAAATATTTGATTGAAAAATTGGCATTTATTGATGGTACCGCCATCTAACGAGCAGTAGCTACATTGAATGTGTTCAAACTATTCTTGCGAAATTAGTTTCATCTTATTGAAAATAGAGGTCGCCACTAATGTTAAATTGCATATTTTATTTTAATATTTATTTTTAATGTTTACTATCATCATGTATAATTTACTAGATACATTTTTATAATCGTTCGTAATAAAAGTATACCCGCTTGGTGTCATGGACAAGATGTTGCCTATCACGCAAGAGGTCGCCGGTTCGATTCTCGCACAGGACAAACATTTGTGTGCATGAACATGTCTGTTTGTCCTGGTCTGGGTGTTATATGTATCTATTTAAGTATATTTGTAATACCACTGTTGATTCTGATGTCTGTAATACAAGTGCTTAAGCTACTTGACACGGAGTCAGATCAATGTATGTGATGTAATAAAATATTTATGTTTATATGTAACATAGTTCTAGGTATTTAGCAATAGATGTCACTAACCTGTAACCAGCGTTAAGTGCCCAAGTAACAGCGTTTTGAACTTTTCCTTCTTTTAAGGCATTCTGAAATAGATTAAAAAAATAGATGTTATATTTATTTTCAAGCATTTTACACGCTCATTATTATATAACTTTAACTTTTTTTTTTCCAAAGATTTATTTGAAAAAACCATTCGATGGCGCAGTGGTTAGCACGCTCGGCTTGTGATTCCAAAGTTAAGGAACTTTCGTAGAGGCCAGTCATAGGATGGGTGACCGAAAAATCATCTCGAGCTCCTCCGTGCTTCGGAAGGCACGTTAAACCGTTGGTCCTGCGCCTGATCTCTCTACGGTCGTGACAGATTGCTGTCCCACCGAACTATGAGAGTGAGGGAATAGGCACTACAGTACCTCCTTACTTTAGAATAGAGTCGATTTTCCTTTGAAGGCCTGTTTCTTTTTAAGTATAATTTTAAATCTTACCTTATCAGAACCAAGACCAGTACCAAGGCCTAGAGCTGGAATGGAATTACCATCATTCAATGGGATCCTGAAGGCTTTCCCACCATCTTTGGAATCACAAATCTGGAAATAAAATGATAAATAATATTTTATTAAAACTTTTTGAAGTGGTAAATTGAGACTGAATTGAAATCGATATTTGTCACCGAATGTTGTCAGCCAAACTCATTGATTGTTTCCACCATGCGGGGGACGCCAAGATACAGGCTATGCCTAGATTGGGGCCCACCGATTTTGCAAATAAAATTATTTAGATCTTCCTAACCTATACTATAATACATTGTAACGATAACATCTTGATAAATAAATGTTTTTTTTTATTATTACTTATTTTTTGATTTGACGAGGAAGGTTTTAAACTATCGCATGTGTGCGGTAACCACGCGGACGAAATCACGGGCGGCCGCTAGTTTATAAATAGTCTATGAGTTCAAATGTCTGCTATCTTGTAGCTAAATATTTATCGCATTCCTAATACTCCAGAACTTGACCCCCAAGGTCTCAATCCATTGCTTTATCTCGATTTGTAATGGCAGAATAGTTACTACCCTACCCAACATTGACGGGCCCATTGGTCTAGTAGTCAGAGACCCTGGCTACAAATCCAAGGGTCGCGGGTTGCAACCCCGCTAGGTACAAATGTTTGTGTGATGAACATCGACATTTGTACTCGAGTCATGGATGTTTATAAGAGTGTGTTCGGTCACTAAAGGTAAATAATGTTTAGCATGTAAAAATTCTTATTAATAAGTTTACAAAAAGTAACAACGGTATATGGAGATTTGTTTTATACTTACCGAAGATCCAAGGAAGAAGAGATGAAATAATACGCTTAATAATATCTTTGAATACATCTTTCCTTCACTAAAACTCATCCACAACTGATCTTAACCGTCTTAATAAAAACAACAATAATACCATGCTTAGCAAACCGAAATAGACCTTATTATTTGACTATTAAGCGTTAAAACTTCTTCTTTGACAGCTAATTAAATTAAATGACATCATGGACACTTGACACTATCAGAAGCTCAGAGTAATGAATACCATACATGCTCCTTATGTCATGTTTGAGTGTCTCCATCCACCAAAACGTCAAAAACCCATTTTACTTTCAATTAATTATTTATCTATCTATTTAAGTATATTTGAAATACCACTGTTGATTCTGATTTCTGTAACACAAGTGATTAAGCTAGGTACTTAACAGGAGATCAGATCAATGAATGTGATGTGGTGAAATATTTATTTATTTAATTAAATCTGTGTCTCTCTCAGTCTCTCTCAACAGAAGACTAACTACCACGCGATAATGACGTCATCCCCCTTGACAGTTCAGGCTGCAAGAGTACTCTCTCACACTCTCTCTCATATTCATAATAAGGAAAAAAAGTATAGCATTATATCTGTCAAATTATTCGTTGCACCTATTGATATTCGTTAATCTGAGATCAGAAGTCACAATTATAGTATCATCACTACATACATAGTATATAACAAAGTCGAAATTTTCTGTCTGACCCTGTGTATGCTTAAATCTTTAAAACTAAGCAACTATAATAGTTCCGCTACCCGCTGATAGATGGCGCTAGAATGGATTTTTTTAATTTTGCTTGATTGAAACACATTTTTAAAAGTTGCGAATCCATAATGTCTTTTTTAATTTAGCCAATGGTTATTAACTTCAATTTGAGTAAGACAAAAGCTTTATAACCATTAATGCTATATTATGTAATAAATCATAAATAAATAAATTCATTGGACTAACACACCAATCTAGGTACATATATACCTATTTAATTTTGCACTCTTTTGTTTTGCTGAAACGGACTCCACTCACGTGAGTCATTGTATGACGAAACATTTCATAATGAGGAAATCAATTCATCATCATCATCTTAGCAATTCTCCCGGTTGCATCTTCGGGCATTGCTTTGGAGCCCAAGCTTTGATCATGAATTGTCCTACTTACTGGGTCGTATATTTTATAATATAGGAATACTAGCGGCCGCCCGCGACTCCGTCCGCTTGGATTTCGATTTCAAATATCCTGTTATTCTGATGTATAACCTATATTGTGGTAAAGTTTCATCAAATCCATTCAGTATTTTTTACGTGAAAGAGTAACAAACATCCATACATCCATACATACAAACTTTCGCCTTTATAATAGTAGTAGGATTTTTGTCTGTGATGCCCCATTGATTAAGGAATATATACTAAGGCCATCAATAGATGCGCAGATATATTGGAATATGTTGAAAAAGAGTAACGATGCCTTTCCTTCTACAAAAGGGAATAAAATATCTTAAAGAAAAACACAAAAAATGCTTAAAAATCCGTATATTTTAACAACTGATTTAGTGTAATTGCTATTATTTTCTTGTAGTCTTCAATCGCCTCCTTATTCCTTCTTAGGTCCAAAGGGATTGACTCTTGGCACGTCCACCTTTGGGAAGGGGTAGTAAGGATGGTCCTGCCAGAAGCTCGGGACCACTGTACGAGAGTCACGGTTGAACTTGCCTGGAACATGAAACAATCTTATATAAATAAAAATGAATTTATTGTTGTTCGTTAGTCTGATTAAAACTCGAGAACGGCTGGGCCAATTGAGCTGATTTTGGTTTTAAAATATTTGTAGACAGGTACGAAGTTCACCGGGTCAGCTAGTACTTAATAATAATCAGCTTCTTGCCGTTCTTAGTTCGTAGGTCAATATGCACGATCAGCCAGGTACGCAGGATATAATTAAGTACCTACTATTAATTAAATAAATTTTAATTGATCCGACTCCACGGCAAGTATGTAGCTTAAGCAGTTGTGTAGCAAATATCAGAAGTGGTATCTGTGCTATTTAAAAACACCCATGTCATTATAGGCACGTTTATTGTGCTTATTGCTCGTGTACTTACACTATTCAAAAATATTCACTCGAAATATTTTTGTGTTGGATAGTCCATTTGATGAGGAAGGCTTTAGGCTATTGGAAATCAAAATCCACGCGGACGGAGTCGCCGCCGGTGAAGAATATGTTTGTTAAATAATCTAAAAACTTACTCATAGTGTCCATTTCTTCAGGAGTCAGCTCGAAGTCAAATATATCAATGTTTTGTTCAATCCTGTCTTTGTGCACCGATTTTGGGATCGGTACCACTCCTCTTTGTACCTAGAATGAAAAAAGTTTCTTGTTAGAAGGCGTCAAACGTGCAAAAGGTCCAGTCCCTGGTGGTATATTACCGCCACCGTCCAGTAGGTATTACCGTACTACCCATATAAGGACGACTCAAACTATAATCTACATCTTTCTGCCATGGCGTCGTTCTTATAATTTCCCGGTAGTCTTTAATTTCGTTTTTTCCCCCCGATTGTCTCGATCCTCGATAAATCGACGATACCCCCAAAATGTGGACGAGTCCTCAAAAATGTGGGTTCGAGGTTTTCGAAATCATCTTCCTTATTCGTCTTACTTAAATTAACGTCTTACGTCTTCAATGTACCTGCTCAAACTCTCATCAACATCTCTCCTTCACTCATTCGTTCATCACTGCTCTTCAGATTACTAAATACCATAGATGCTTCCTATGTGACGTTTGTCTCCGCCAAAAAGTTAAAATTTCACGTAACTTTGCCCCTTCTTCTGTTTCTCTCAACAGAAGACGACGGCCTTGTGATAATGACGTCATCCCAATGATAATGATGATGATGATCAAACTGAAAATGAAGAATAATTATTATGATGATTCCGCTGATGATGACGGCGATAATAACTATAATGATCTTACCAAATATCTCAAAGCAATCTGAGGCACAGTCTTTCCGTACTTCTCAGCCATGCCCTTCAGAGTGGGATCGGTCACCCTCGGTGGGGGGAGGAAGTCATCCTTCGCAAACAGCTTCCCGAATGGAGTGTAGGCCATGACCACCATCCCGTTGGCTTTGCAGAAGTCGATGATGTTCTTCTGATCCAAATTTAGGTTCACCTGGAAGTTAAAGTCGAGTTTTTGTAAATGAAAAATAATTATGGAAAATAATTACGACGGAAGATGGACATGCTGCTACTGTAGTGTGAGGTCTAGGGTTCGAATCTCAGTGGCTAGAGACCCTGGCTACAAAACCAAAGGTCGCGGGTTCGAAACCCGCTAGGGGCAATTTTTTGTGTGATGAACATCGGCATTTGTTCTCGAGTCATGAATGTTTATAAAACTAGGTATTTAAGTATGTCTATCCGTTCCCTAGCATCTATAGTACAAGCTTCAAGCTTAGTTTGGGGCAAGGCAATTGGTGTGTTAGTCCAAAGAATTTATTAATTTATTTACTTTATTTACTTAACACGGATTCAGATCAATGTATGTGATGTTGTGAAATATTTTATTTCTCCATACCTCAACTTCCAGCACACTCGGCTTGATCTGACAGTTCTCCATCAGTCGCTCCATCTGGCTGATCTTGAAGTTGGAGATGCCAATGGACTTGGCCAGACCCTGTCTCTTCACCTCTTCCATACCCTTCCAGGTTTCTAGGTAATCTGTGGGGAGGTTCTCGCTGAAGTCTGCCTGTGGACAGAAGGAAAACATAGTTTACTAGCTGCCGCCCGCGACATCGTCCGCGTGGATTTCATATCCCTTGTTTTCGCACTAAAAGGGTGCCTATGTTTTTCCTCACGATAAAGATTGTCTGTGCTAAATTCCATCGAAATTATTTGAGAGGTTTAAGCGGGAAAGTGTGACAGACAGGACGACAAACATAGTTACTTACGCATCTATACTAATATATAAAGCTGAAGAGTTTGTTTGTATGTTTGTTAGTTTGTTGTTTAAACGCGCTAATCTCGGGAACTACTGGACCGATTAGAAAAAATGTTTTTGTGTTGGATAGTTCATTTGACAAGAAGGCTTTAGGACATCTATTGGATATCGAAATCCACGCGGACGGAGTGGCGGGCGGCCGCTAGTTTTTAATATTAGTAGTCACTGCGCTTTGTCTTCAAACAAATTGATTTCCATCTCAATATTTATCATGTTTATGTTATAAAGCAGAAACTGCACGTTGCGTTGAAGAAATGTAAATAAATAAACAACTTACCGAAAACTTCATGGGGAAGTGTATCAAGTAGAGGTCAACGTAAGTAAGGTTCAATTGTTTCAGGGAATCCTTGAGTGCTTCCACTTCACTCTTCTGCTCTGTCACTGACAGCTGTAAATATTTGACAAGTTAGTTCCGCTATTGCCCACTTTGGCGCTACAGTAGCACAACGTTTTTGAAAAATCAAAATGTTAGTTTTTGTGCAGCAATTGGAATATAAGACTAACATACCAATTGCCTAGCCCCAAACTAAGCTCGAAGTTTTTACTATCGATGCAAGGGAACGAAGATACATAATTTTAAATACTTTTATGAACATCCATGACTCGATGTCCACCACACAAACATTTGCCCGTAGCGGGCATCAAACCCGCGGTCTCCAGACCAACAACGGGCCCGTTTAAGATTTTAAGATGCACTTATAAAATTAAACTAAACAGCATCTACCATTCGGAATAATTAAGTTAGAACAAAGGCTTCAGAATGATGTTTTCCATGAAGAAGATAGCGTGAGCATCAAAATTATTTACCTTGGTAACTACGAAAATGTCCTCTCTGGCAATTTTGGTCTTTTGAAGTGCTTGTCCAATCTGTCCCTCAGTATTGTAAACTGCAGCTGTATCTATTAACCTGTAATACATAACAATTGTGTTCTGAAATACAATCATATTATATATTGGCCACAACATCTATTACAGATGTAAAAACTAGTTTAATTTAAAATATTTTGAAATAAATGTTGTTGTTTTAAATTAACCGCCATCTATCGGACGAGTAGGCAAACAATTTTTAAACTCGATATTATTTAATGTGGAGTTTTCGTCGATAGATGGCGCTAGTAGCTCACCTGTATCCGGCATCTAGCGCCCAAGTGACTGCATTTTCAACTTCGCCTTCAGCCACTTCTTTTAGATTGACACCATCGTATGCACTCTGTAATGGAAGTGAAAATACTAAATAAAAAAAAATATTTCACAACGTGGTATAGGAAGAGATCAGCTTTGTTTATGATGATAGTCGATTTATTGAAACATCCTTCCCAACTGAGCTCTTTAAAGTTTTACCGATAGCACAGCCGACAGTAAAATACTCGGGTTAATGTTATGGAGACTTTTTAAGAAACAAATAATAAATCTAATATTATGAAATTACAAACCTACTATGGGTGCTTGGGAAGGGACAAAATAAGTACTTAAATATTAATAAAAATATCAACGACTCGAGTGCAAATGCCATTGTTCATCACACAAACATTTGCCCCTAGCGGGATTCGAAGCCGCAATTTTGCTTCTGTAGCCACGGTCTCTAACGACTGAACCAACGGGTCTTTTATATTTGATCTTTAAGATTTATTGTTGTAAGTAGACTTTATTTATTTTTTTATTTATTTAATCTTTAATGTACCACACAAAATATTGTACAAAAGGCGGACTTAATGCCTCATGGCATTCTCTACCAGCCAACCTTAGGGCAAATCAGAAAGTGAAGTAGGTAGTGCTGATCAAAATAATATGTTATGATTTTAATATGTTGTAATGTAATACCTGATCAAATCCTAGGAATGTTCCCAATCCAATAGCTGGTATAGTGTTCCCGTCATTCAAGAGTATTCTAGGAGCCTTCCCGCCATCTTGGTTTTCACAGAGCTGAAATAAAAATACGGTTATTTATTTTTAAAAACATTATTGATCACACAATGAAGGTACAACGTTCGCTGCTAGTCGACTTTTAGGAAAAAAGATCAATTTTTTTAAACATATATAAATTACCAAAACAGCAGATATTAAACATACACAAACACAATATTTTATTAGATATAAATACTTATAATAAATACCGTATATCTACACACACATTATATTGACGATGATGTCCTGAATAACGATTCCAATAATAAAAGGAATATTATTTTGTTAGTTCATGTAGCTATATGTTTAAAATTTTACCCTCGCCATACTTTTAAGACAATAACTTAGGAGGCCCTGTAAGCATGTAACCTTACTTAGTACCTAACTACGTCAATTAAAATAATAATAATAATCTACCTATCTATCTAACGATTTTTATCTACGACCAATTTATATCTTTAGTTAAAACAGGACCTTCTTGGACAACTGTAGGTAAAAGTACGATGGACAAGCTTCCGGTCATTGACCATCCGAGTTACAAATCAAGTACCTCTACCTACCGAGAGGATTTAACAAACCCAAAGCGAAGCTTGTAACAAACAGGTTGGTAGAATAACAACTCACTCATGAACATAGTTGGGAGCTAATTTCGTTATTTCGTAAATACATATACCTACAAACCTGCAGATTTAAATCGTCATAGGTACCTACCTTAATTAAAACATAAGAATACAAACGATAGTAGGTACCTAATTTCATACTAAAGTTAGGTTCTGTATCTTTTTGCCTATATTTATTTAAAGCATATTTTTTACATGCTGAGTATTAATGGATAAATTATATTATTGGATAAATTTTCGTTGTTTATAATTTCAAAAATTATAAATTAGGTTCTGTAGGTATGTTTAACTGAATAATAAGTAAAAATTGGGGAAAATTATGTAACTACTCATTCGGTTATTTCAATAATTGGGGTTCCTCTCTACATTATTTAGGGTCCGTTTACCTATAAACGAATTAGTAAAAACTGTTTAAGTAGGTAGGTGTAAGTTTTTGTTTACAGACAACATAGATAGGTAGGTACGTAATATAAAGGATCGTTTCATTATTCTACCAGTTCTACGTACCTATTCTTCACAAAATCCCAAACATTTCTATCAAACCTACATAATACCTATAAAATATTTTAATAAGATAACCAACTTAACGAACACTTAGACTTACAAAGGTAACTTACTCGTTATTTAACAACAAGCTAAGTGCAGTTCAAATAACAGTTTGCGGTCTGAACTTACTCAACAACTCACTAAATACTAATTAATTTAATAGAACATTATGTATAAAATTACATTGACTTCTCAGGTGAGACTAAATTGATTGGAAAATTAAAAATTTAATAAAAATCATGGTGTACTTACAGAACTCGCGAATAAAGTTGATATAAATAATATCATGTAAAACATTTTGACGACCACAACGCAAGTGAGCCATGGTCACACACACCATCGCTTATAAACTAACAATTTGACCACACTGCCCAACATGCTAGCGGAAAATCAACCTTATGTTCATAGACTTATGGCTTTAACATAAGTCTATGACAAAGTGACTTCAACCAGACTTACGCTCCTGCCAAAGAATATTGAACCTTATTTCTTAAGATGTAAGGAGATACACCTCTTCTTACTATAAATCTGATAGAGATCAGCATCGGTGAGAGGAAAATGAACTTTATGCTAACAGTAATAAGTGACACTTCCCTACTCTCAATAGGCTTAAGATGATCAAAAATGCGTATAACATGACTGAGCCATTTCGGGAAGATCAATTAGTTTAGATATTTTTTTACAGGTTTTAATTTAATTTCGACAAAATAAAAAGTTTGGCTAATACGACTATCACCGCTTGTGAACACTGTCAAACTGGTATATCCTACTACTATTATAAAGGCGAAAGTTTGTATGTGTGGATGTATGGATGTATGGATGTTTGTTACTCTTTCACGTAAAAACTACTGAATGGATTTGAATGAAACTTTACCACAATATAGCTTATACATCAGAATAACACATAGGATATTGGAAATCGAAATCCACGCGGACGGAGTCGCGGGCGGCCGCTAGTTATTTACTAATGATAGCTATTTGATGAACTATCAAAAACAAGTTTTAAAGCTGTTAAAGAATAATTTATAAAAAATACTATTCAACTAATGAAGTTATTTTTTAAAATAATTGCAAGCATTCCATGCTGGTTAAAAAAATCGCCCCGACAGAATTATTTTTCATTGAGGTATGAAAATCCTTTTTTAGTTGGTAAAAATATAATCAGTTGGATTTGACAAGGAACATAAACATTTCTACTTCTAGTGTTGAAACATTGTTTTAGCTTAAGTACAAACAATTTTGTACTTTTAAATAAAATTGATTACCACATAAACGTTTTTCTATAATTAGTAGAATAATACCTAAGGAGTTAAATTAGTAAAATGTTACCGGTCAATGTTATATTAATAGATTATGTAGGTAATAGAATAGAAGTGCCACAAATGAATTGGTCATGTTATAAGAATCCCACGATCGATGGACTATCGATTCAAGGCAAGCCGGTCCTAAAAGAACTTAGGTAATCTATTCTCTACCTTGTGCACATTGCAATAAGATACAATTTAGACTGATATTTGTTATAGATTAGTCTTAACAAGTTAGCCATTTTTTTTGTAATTGTTTTGTTTTATTATGTGTTAGAATTATTTTCTGCATATCCTACTACTATTATAAAGGCGAAAGTTTGTATGTGTAGATGTATGGATGTATGGATGTATAGATGTATGGATGTTTGTTACTCTTTCACGTAAAAACTACTGAATGGCTTTGAATGAAACTTTACCACAATATAGCTTATACATCAGAATAACACTTAGGATATTGTAAATCAAAATTCACGCGGACGGAGTCGCGGGCGGCCGCTAGTCAATTCATATACCTAGTACCTAGTACCTATCTATGCATGGGAAATCTGACTGCCTCCGTGGCATAGGGTTAGTGGTTCACGATATAAGTACGAGGTTCAAATCTCAAGTAGGTATGTATGTAGTAGTCGGTACCTAGTACCGAAATGATTTTTGGTTTGATTGAAGTTGCCTGTTACATAAAGAGGTCGCGGGTTCCGACCCGGGTTTCGAATCCAGGAGACCATGGCCTGGTACTTAAACCACTAGACCGTCGAGGTTTTCTATTAGTTTTCCTGAGGACGAGGCAAAAAGATTTAATTGATGAAAATGATGTCTTCTTTAAAAATGTAATTGTCTTTTTTTGAGATTGTACGTACAATGAGATGTATGTTTTTAAGATTATTTCTCTAAAAGATCCAGTGATTGAATAATCAACCATGATTGGATTAAGATTCAGACATTAATTATTGATAAATGACTTGCGTCACCGAGCCCTTAATACAATGGCCATGTTTTTATGACTTAATCACTCTTGTCGGATGTAGGAATTAGCTTCGTATGTCTAGTTTTTGCTCTAGACAGATAAAACAATAGACTTAGACGTAACGCTAATAGTTTAGTACCGGCCGAGAATAGTACCTACTACCCGAGTCCGGAGTCGTAAGCAACGAACTCAGATGAATAAATCATAGATGCTTCTTATGTCACATTTGAGTAACTCCACCAAACATTCACTTAACTTTTCACTTTATGGGAGTGCAGACCGCACTCTAGCGCCGCCAATCGTTTTTATTTAATTGTAATGAATTTAAGATTAAAAGATTAAATAGTTCTCTGTAGTACAATAAAGAATTACATTTACATTTTACATAACCCTAAGAGGGGTCTAAGGGTTATAAAAAATATTTATTTGGTATTAAATACAGTCAGTTTACGATAAAGCATAATACCTATAATACCGGGCACTGTGACAACAATTAAGACTCCCTGTCTTCAACTAGAATTAGATCCTGTATCTTAGTCAACAGTGATAAAAAGGTTACGAAGGTCTGATGGAAGTCGCTTCACTGTAATAACCAGACTCGCCAAATGCTGGATCATAGTCAAAGCGGACCCCGCATAGAAACGGGATAAACGCTACGAGGATGATAACTACTCGTATTCGTATGACAACAAATAATATTCCTTTTTCAATATCAAGCAAGATCGTCGAAATGCTAATTTACAATGTTAAACAAAATTGTTCTAAGATCATCATAATTATGATTACTTAATTCAATCTAGATAAATATGAAGGTCCAAGTATTTTGCATGATATGTGGTTTCCGTTCGTAGGTACAATAATGATAACAATATTTTGCACATTGTTATATACCTACTGTTTGTATGCAAATTAATTGGTTTTGCAATTTAAATCTTTTAAGAATGGCTAGAGAGGAAGCATTTTATCTAAACAATATGATGTATTTGAAGTGCATAAACTGGGTATGTTTCTTATCGATTCGATTTAAATCTAAGAAAAGTTTTTAAAATTATTTAATTCAATAATTTTAATAACAGTGATATGTCTATAAGCGCCATCTATTATATTACTTTTGTATTAAATGTTTGTTGCACAAAGAGTGCTTAATTTAGCTTCTCGTCACTAGATGTCGCTAGTAACACCAGTGCGTCTTAGTTATTCCGCTCGGCAACAGATGGCGCTAGCAGTACCTAAAACCCGTGTCGGTTAGATTGTATCTTGCAAATTGGCACGAAAGATTCATATCAAATCGTTCAGTATAACGTTTGAGCAAATTAGAATCAGCGAGAGGTATCATTAACCATGATGTACGGTCTTTATTAGAAGTATGTGGTCTGGTTTAGTGTTTTTATTTGCCTTTTTTCATGGCCATTACTCCGTAATGCCGGTACCATGGTAATTATATCGTGATAGCTGTATTCTGAGTTCATTAAACAGCATATTACAGTCGTTATGGATTAGGTATGATGTGTTCATGGGAATTATTTGCAAGATCATGCTGTGATTGCGTTTATTTCGGCCTGTAGATGTAGTTTTTTATCAATTATGGTCTATAACAGCCGCTATTATTTTCATTGTACTAAAATTTATGGTAAATTGTTTATTGTGAGATTTGTTTGAACTCTGTATGGTTATTATCATTTATCAGTTCTGAATGGTTTTATTTATGATTTTAAAATACTCCTCCGGTATCCATAGTACAAGCTTCGAGCTTAGTTTTGGGCTAGGCAATTGGTGTGTTAGTCCAATGCATTTATTTTTATTTATTATTATTTTAATATATGTTGTTACCCTGTTAAGAAAATTAGGTTAGCAATTAGGTGTGCAATTATACACAAACATAACATAACACATGTAACAATTGCTGGTGTAGTTTAAAAATATTTATATATTTAAATAGGATGACGAAAACTCGTCTAAAAAAAATCATTTCATCCGGGATTTAAATTTCCAGACAAGACAAATTCACTAGAAAATATTCGATTCGAGATTCAAAGCCAGAGCAACCTGTATTTCGGGATAAACACCTCTAAAAGTTTCGGTTCGATCCGGGATTCGAACCCACAACTCTCGTACTTAGAAGGCATTATTGTTAATTTCGCGTAAAACATAATTTTAACGTATTTTCCAACCAATTTGGCAGTTAACATTTTTGAAAAATCTCTCATTACCAGCCACTTTTTCTTTTCAACTGTAATCTACCAATCTTGAAAAGGTGCAACGTCATTTTCTCAAGCAATAAGATCCCTCTTCAGAATTCTTCACGGTTCTGTCTCATTTGTCTCAAAAATACGAAGTGACTCGGCTCGGGTTTTAATTAAAAACCTTTGCGTTTCTTCTTTCGTAAGTTTATCTTTTGTTTTAGTGAGTTTTCTTTCAACCCCCTTTGGGCTTAATGGTGGAATGGTGATGTGTTTGCAGGGGCGAGTTGACTTGCCTTTATTGTTTTAATGGAAATGAATTTTATTTTAACATTTAGATAAATATCAAGTAATGGAAAAGGGTGTCTGTAGACATAACTTTGACGAGCCTGTTGGTCGAGTGGCTAGAGACCCTGGCTACTAAACTAAAGGTCGCGGGTTCGAATCCCGCTAGGGGCAAATGTTTGTGTGATAAACATCGGCATTTGTACTCGAGTCATTTAATTTAATTTAATTTATTTAATTTTAATTCACAAAAAACGGCACATGCCAATTACATTAAGTGAAAAATATTGTCAATGGTACAAAAGAAATTAAATTCATACTATTACATTTAAAAAAATAATAATAAACAATGCAAATAAAATGGAAAAAAAAATAAAATCATGGATGTTTATAAAAGTATTTAAGTAGGTATGTCTATCCGTTTCCTAGCATCCATAGTACAAGCTTCGAGCTTAGTTTGGGGCTAGGCAATTGGTGTGTTAGTCCAATGAATTTATTATTTATTTTATTATTTATTATTACATATAACTGGTGATTTTTTACCATCAGGTGACACTCTTTTGCCTAACTGTAAAAAATAAACAATTATCTTGCTCAAAACGAAGCGTGTAGGTACCTATGCTGGGCTAGGAAACGCATAGACATACTGACATAATTTTATTAACTCGCATCCAAACGTTAATGTGCATCACACAAACATTTGCCCTGAGTGGGATTTGAACCCACGGGCGTCCGTTTACGGTGACGGCTGGTTCGAATAGAAAAAATAGTTTTGTGTTTGATATGTCCATGTGTCGAGCCTCGAGGAGAGCTTTTAGCTATAGTATAAAACCATGCGTGCGGAAACAGAAATGCATGCGGGCGGAATTTATTCCATAAAATGGCTTTCATTATTCTCATCATCTTAAACCGATCGCAGTCCACAACTGCACACAGGCCTGTCCAAACATCATTTTCCTCTTCGAATCGCATCAATCCATACAACTCGTCAGCAATCAGAAAAGCAAGTTCAAACACTCCACCTGTCTTAAAATACACTTAAAAATGGTGACTAATTAAAAAAACACCCTCTTTAGGGAGATTTTTACGCGCTCACATACCTCCAGGGGGCGGTAGGGAGGGTGGGACACAGTATACTGAAGAACAGAGAGGTATGAGGCAGACTCGGTCACACACACACACACACACATCTGCAACTGCCCGCGACTTCGTGCCCCGTGGATTTGGATTTCCGCACACATAGTGTTATATTAAAGCTTAAAACCTTCTTCGACTTCGGCCATTGCCTCGGAGCCCAGGGTACGCTGCGACTATGATCCTGAATTGACCTGCCTAAATAAACTGAATATTTAAATTAATTTAAAAACAGCCAGAAGCTGCTTGAATTTGGTATTACCTTTGAGTTGTATTTCTGAACTGTTCCCGACTGTGGCACGCTCCCTTATTTTATTACCGTGAAAAAGATGTTTTTTAATTATGTTTCATTTGCCACGATTGAAGTATTTATCAAGGACTATCATTGCGTAGAATGAACAAGGAATCTAATAAAATATAGCAGTTTATGCTGTAGGAAGGCAAATGAGCAAGAGGGTCACCTGATGGTAAGTGATCACCTCTGCCCATGGATATCAATATCTCCGCAAGGGTCGCAGATGCGTTGCCTGCCTTAGACCCCATACCCTCCCCAACTGAGCTCTGGCGACCTTACTCACCAACAGAAACAGCACAACAGTTCCGAAGTGCTACTTCACTGTGGTCTTCTGTAAGGAGGTACTTCCTAAGACGAACGGATATGGTTACTTTTGCCTAAAAAATTACGTAATTTTTCCACTTCGGTAGGTAACATTTTTGAGTGATCTGCATCAATTGCATTGAGTTTGTCAAATATATTTTTTTAATTATCACTACATAGTACAGATAAAACAAAGTCGCTATCTGCTGTCTGTCTGTCCCTATCTTAGTTCTTTAAAACTACGCAACGGATTTTGATGCGGTTTTTTTAAGGATAGATAGATCGATTAATTCTTAAGAAAGGTTTATATGTATAATGACATGCAAAGAGTAGGAAAACACTGAATTGCACCTGTGCGAAGCCGAGGCGATCGCTAGTTATGAAAATAAACACAATGTTTCCAAAAAATATCACTTTCTTTAATGTTTCAATAGTAAACTTATTTAATTCGTTAATGCAAACAAAATTTTAATGAACACCCTAACGGCCGATGAAACTCTAAATGGGCTCTAATGGTTGGATTAATTAATTTAAGCAGTTAAAATTGTAATTATCCATTAACCATATCGATTGATTGTATTATATACGGTATTTAGTTTTATGAAAGTTGGTATCTACTTTACGTAAAATCATGTCAGAAATGTTTAATCCATTCCCTTAACGAAGTTATTTTACTTTAACTTTTTAATTATAAAAAAGTACTCATTATATAAACTGAAATACTTTTGTAACTTAGAATAATTAAGGCTATTATGGTTTCCCGTGGTTTACCCTATACCCTATATTATTACTTTTTACCAATTTATTTAAAGATTTCTTTCTCTGTAGGTACCCACCTAAGATATTTCTTAAAAACTAGTTCGTGTATGTTAATTTGTTTTTATTAGGTAAGGTATGTTAATCTAAGTTATTAGTGTGTGTAATTAGAACAAACAGAATATTATAAGAAAAAACCATATATATAAGAATCATATGAATTAAACTAACAATAATTTAATATTATACTTCAATCGTGTTTAGAGACAGGTTAAATTTAAAATGAAAAGCGGAAGTCTTGAATCTTAAAAACTAACAATAAATCTGAAATATATGTGGTTTTTTTTACAAAACTATTATTAAATATACCAATCGTCAGGTTCGTGAGATAGCTACGTTTGTGAAACACAAAATAAAAATAGACACGGGAATCAAATGTGGGACGCTGGGCCAAAGCCAGTAGAGAAAAGAGACTAACTTTTAACTATTTACTCTTACTCAAATCAAAATAATAAGTAAATTAGGGACATAGGTAAATTTAATTAAATTTGGTACATAGGTTAATTAGGTAGAATGACTGTAGGTATTACTATTAAATATTAATTATTAATCAAAAACAAGCGGCCGCCCTCGACTCCGTCCGCGTTGATTTCTGTTTCTACTTACATAATATTGTACCTAATACAATAGCTTAAAGCCTTTCTCGACAAATGGTCTACTTATCCAATTTTTTTTTGATCGAACCAGTAGCGCCTGATATTAGCGCGTTCAAACAAACATACAAACTCATCAGCAATATTTATCAAATAGTAGGTATTCATCAGAATTTTAAATTGTGTGTCCAATTTTAATAACGATATGAACATTATTTCCATTATTTAATTTTGATGTTTGAATTGAACACTCCGAGCAGTTATACTTAAAACGATAATATTAAAAATATTAAGTCCATATTTTGTCAAATTAAGAATGACGTTTTTATTCAACATACACTACAAAACTTTTTAATCAACAACCTCCTTACAAGTCTATTCGAAATTCAAACGTTTTCCGCGCGAAACGTCCGACCGGTTTATTTTTAAATACAATTTCGTGAAAATCAACACCGCCCGCCCCCACGCTACGGCACAAAAGATAAAAAGCACAAAACACAAACACAATTATCAAGTCGGAATCATCGTTGACGTCCGACAATGACGAAATGACAACTTTACTTTTATTTAAATACAACAAACAACATTACAATATAATAAGCAGACCAAAAATAATATAAAACGTGAAACGGAACGGTGGAGAAATTGTGGGCGCAAAGAAAAACCGAGCCACGCCTTCGGGGGGTCTGCGTAGGCCACGCCTCGGTGGTGGGGATGGGCACTTGTATTTGCCAGTCAGTATCGAGTTTTGCGTATAGTTACACCGTCCGGTCACTCATTTTTCCAATTAAACTGATTAAAAAGGTTTTCCACAACCTCCTTGGCGGTTTCCCGCGGATTTTGACAGTTGACAGTTTTATTTTTTTATTCCAGCCAGTGTTTGTGAGTGTGTGCGATGATGTACTAGTTTAGTTCGGAGAGTTATTGTTTTTTTTAAACATGGTGGATTGTTGTGGGATTTTCAGCTGATTTAACGTGGAGGTATGTTTATTTTTTTATTTTATAACGGTCCGAAATGTATTATCGTCTTTCCGGCACATTAAAAACTGAAAAAATCGAAAAAAATATAGTTTTTTAAAAATCATCTCTCAAAACACAGAACTATTTTATTTACATCAATAAAATGTTAATATAATTAATTAAGCTTTATGTGCGGTTTACAAGAATGCCGAAATAATATTTTGTTCTTTTTTATTTCAACACCCGTACGAATGGTACAAGTTTCGTAATAAAACTTATTTTATTGTTTTCAATAACAATAAAATCGACCGAATCCAACAATAAACCTTTTGAGTTTATTGTCAACATGAAAAATATGAACATATTTTATTTTATAAGTTTTTAATTTGTTTTTAAAACAACGAGTTTTTCTTGAGTCACAAAGAAATACAATTTTGTTTTTAATACAAGAATAACTGTAGCTTAAATTTATAAATTTGATTTATAATCAGTTATATTTTCTTCATAATCGCCGAAAGGTACTTATCTATTAAAATATTATACCGGCATTTTGAAGAAAGCTATTAAGTTTTTTAATTACTTCACAAGATGGCGTTAGCGATCCAAATGTGTGAATTTGAATGATTACATTAAGTTTGAATGAGAATATTATATGTTTTGACAGTCATAACTTGACTGGTAACTCTATTTTAAGTCTTTGAGTTGGATATCACACCTGTATGCGAGAAGTTCAAGGTTCGATTCCTGGTGCAAAGACTTCGGCGGTACCGCGTTGCTAAATTAGCAAACCTTAATTATCCATAGGCTGTTTTGTGGTTTTTGTAATAAACATTTAATTTTTAAGATTTGGGATTTAATTTATCTTCATGCCTTTAAAAATAAACTACATAATTATAGTATCTACTTATATTATGTGCTATCAGATTATGTGTTATCATAAGTATTATTGTTATGGACAGTTTAGTAGTAAGCATTGATAGCTCATTCATACCTACATACGATTCTTTTTAAATATGGTACGGGTTCGACTCCTGTCTGAAACATTATACGAGTAATTTATTATTTTCAGGCGGGACATTTAGCTACAACGGTAACATTTGCTTAGGCTTAAAAATAATAAGAAACACATTTTGATTTTTCTTCCTAAATATGAAATGTTTAGGTACTTTTCTCGTAAAAAGGAAGACTTATCAGATCATGGAAAATAAGTCAACGTAGCCGAAACTACGTACAAAAAGAAAAGTATGGTAGCGCCTTTTCTGTGCCAGAAATTCTGCTAGAAAGATACACATATATTAAAATTAAAGATTGTCAAACAAACCTGCTGCGACCAAGGAATTTATGACATTCGCGCTTAGTGAAGCGCACCTCAGATCAGATACACTTTGTGTTTTTCGAACACAGATCGGAGGGCCGGAATTTGGCAGTATTTGAATTGATAACATGATTTCTAATAATGTAGACCTTGCCCTGCAGTGGGACAGTAATAGGCTAATCGTACAATGGAAGTGAGTGTTAAACGGACAGACATCCAAACCTATTAAACAGATTTTGATGGCAGGGTATGGGCTGACTTAGGTGATACTTTTTATCCCGATTAAATGCTCCCATGTATAAAACAGGAATCTTGATAACGCGGGCAGGGCTTCAGGTAAAAGCTAGTATTTTAAATGCAAAAGATACATAATGTAGTGAAATTATGACTATATAAAGTCGCAACGCTTAATGACTTTGAAAAAATACCTACGTACTAAAACCTAGATTTATATTCTATCAAATTATCTTTATATCTTTTTAATTACCACATTCTTTTCCGGTATATAAATTTACTAATTGGTACAAATATTTGGGTCTGAATAATTAATTTATTCAAAATATTTCATTCGATATGCAAATTGAGTCATTATCGAATTTTTGTCGCTTTAATTTCACTGGTTGCGTGAATCGGAACGTGGTGAATTGTCAAAAGCTTTTTTTAAGGTTTGACAATTTTAATTTCTAAATTATTTATAATCCATGGTCTTGCCAAATTGGTTGAGGTATTTTTATTTCTAAATTAGTGAAATACAACTGGTATGTTCATAATCTTTGATTATATGTATTTACTTCGATTTTGTGCAGAATAAATGATTTCATTAAGCTTCCATACATTTCTTACTATCTTCGGAATAAAAGATTTTTTTCTCTTGTTTTTACTATCTATTATTTAGGTAACAACATGACCTTTTGGAAATTTCGAAGGGAAAAGTTTAAACCGACCGTAATTATATATGTTTTGTAGAATAACTTAATACAGTTAAATTAAGTTAACACATGAAATCACAATTTGAACTTATTTATATTTAGGTTATTGTATTTATCACTACTATTCACTTATTGGGAATAATATATTTTATTATTTAACAATGTTATCTTTACGAAAGTTTAAGTGTTAAGAACTCTTATTTATCCTACTATCCTACTATTACGAGGTCTGGCCTGGCCCTGGCCACTACCTATAAAGGCGAAAGTTTGTAAGTATGGATGTATGGATGTTTGTTACTCTTTCACGTAAAAACTACTGAATGGATTTGAATGGAACTTTACCACAATATAGCTTATATATCAGAATAACACATAGGATATTGGAAATCGAAATCCACGCGGACGGAGTCGCGGGCGGCCGCTAGTTATTTAATACATTTGTTAAAATCGTTTATTTCAAAGGGGTGAAGTCTTAAAAGCTCTTAAAGTTGTATACCTACCTGTCAATTAAATATCATTGAGATCTATCAAAATCTCTTTTACTTTCTTTTATCTTAAGAAAAAAGAGTCTATATACTGACCAATATATTTTAACATTACAAACTTATGGAGTAAAATGAAATCTTCTTTTATTCCGAAAAAAATTGAAATAACTTGATAAATTCGTTTCATTCAAAAAGAAAATGAAAAATGGCTCTTTATAATTACACTGAATTCAGACTTCACGAGAACAAAGTATGTACCTAGTTAACAAACATCTAAAGAACAATAGAGGCAGATAATACATTATATTATATTTATACCAACCCATTTTGTTACAACGTAAATAAAATTGATGTGCTAATGCATTATTTTGAACAAAAGCCACAGAATATAATAATATGGTTACGAACAATTAAAACGCACCTGTTTAAATTTTAAAATGGTGAAAATTGCTCAAACAATATTTGCCATTGAATTATTGTAACGTCGTATTTTTAATTAATGTGTTTAATTGTCATTGAATTACGCAAAGAGTGTTATTGTTATAATAATCAATTATTATACGTCTGTTTTATTTTATTATTACGTGTGTATTATTTTTAATTATATATTGACATTAAATGTGCGACAATTTATGTAGGTTTAATGTAAGTAGACCATAATTATCTATCTATATAAATAAAAATGAATTTCTGTTGGTTTGTCTCGGTAAAACTCAATAACGGACGGATTTTATCTAATTTTGGTCTTCAAAATGTTGTGGTAGGGAAAAGAGTTTTGCGATTGACTGGCTACACCAAATGACGGGCCCGTTGGTCTAGTGGTCAGATGACCAACGGCTTAACGTGCCTTCCGAAGCACGGAGGAGCTCGAGATGTTTTTTTATGTGGGTATAGGTAGGCAAATGTACAAGAGGCTCTCCTGATTGTAAATGATCACCGTTGCACATGGACATCAACAACCGCACAAGGATCGCAAATGCGTTGCCTGCATTTAAGACCACATATCCTCAACTGAGCTCTGGCGACCTTTCTCACCAGCAGAAACATAGCACAACAGTTACGAAGTGTTACTTTACTGTGGTCTTCTGTAAGGTGGAGGTACACGAGCAGCTCATTTAAGGGGAAGTTACACAAAGCTCTACCTATCTTAAAACCCTTTTGTTCGTTTGCCTACCTGTAACATAAAAAAGGACCAGGTATTAAAGTGATACTTTACTTTACTTGTTACAATGCGGTAATAAATGATGTACGTATAAGTATGAGCCTATCATTGCTCCACTGCAGGGCAAAGGCCTCCATCATTTGAAATCATGTTTACGTCAAAAAGATGGCTTTTGGCTTAACAATCATCACCACGCTTGCCAAATGAGGATTGGTGATCTCATTGGTGTAGGTACGCCCATATTTACTAACTAGCGGCCTCCCATGACTTTGTCCGCTTGGATTTCGGTATCAGCCGCACACATGTATCTGTAGCCGCACACATAAGTGGCTTTAGGCTACAGATACTTATGTGCCTTTACACCCTGGCCACAGCCCACAGCGGTGCGACTTGCGATGCGTCTTGCGCCTAGACCAAAAGTGTAGAAAGTGGCGAGCGAAAAAAACAAATAAAGGAAATTGTATGAAGCATGCCACAGCTATCGGCGGCGAGATGCGCGACTATTGCCGCAAATCACGTCGCCGGCCTCACCGCACCACACGTCGCGCCGCTCGTCGCCGTAGTTGTGGCTAGACCCTTAGCCTTCCTCGTGAAATGGACTATCCAACACAAAAAAAAAATCAAGTCGGACCAGTAGTTCCTGAGATAAGCGCGTTAAAACAAACAATTTCTTCAGCTTTATATATTATTTTAACCACGTCAAGATAATGCCAATTGTTATATTATTAATCGCAAAGAGACGAGCACAGTAGCGCCTCTACCGGAATAAATTGTCAATATTGACATCCACCATGTAATTACGTGGTGCTTGTAACAGCTGGGTCCAATAATTATATTAACGAGTTGTTTATGGTTAAATGGCGTCCATTCTTACCGTTTTATGAGTAACCAGGTATTGTCTATGACTTAAGAAAGAAGTTATCGCATAGATAAATTAATATTCTTAGAAATAGATAAAGAAGGGATTCCTTGGACTAACATAATTGTTTAAACCCAAAGCTCGAAGTTTTTACCTACTATGGATGCTAGGGAACGGATAGACATACATACCTACCTTAATACGTTTTTAATTATTAACATATAACATCTAGACCAGACCAAGGGATATGTTCATTGTTGCACTGTGCGGAGATCGAACCCCCTACCTCTTTGTCTAATATTCAATAGGGATCTTGACACCACCAGCCATTAGACGTTCTTTTATTATCTGTCAAAACGATTCCGAACCATGAAGTTTGTAAAGGAATAGCACGCTATGACGACATTATTTTAAAAACCGGCCAAGAGCGTGTCGGACACGCCCATGAAAGGGTTCCGTAGCTAAAAGATGGCCCGACCGCTTAAGACACCATTTAGTAAGGGCAACTGCACGTCATAAGTTGGTCAAGTTGTATAAAAATAACTATGTATGATGCAGAGTTCGCTATAGTTTTCGTTGAAAGTACTTACTTGGAGGTATACAGGACATTTTTTTCAAAATTATTGTAATAGTATTTCAAAAGTTAAGGGGGGGGGGACGCTCTAATTTTAACTTTGTATTAATATATCTCGAGACTGGGGTGTTTGATCCACATGGTTTCAAGGCAAGTTTTATTGTATTTAAAAATATTTTTTTAACGATACCCCACACGATGGGGTAAGTCGAAGTTTTTTTTTCGAATTTACTTTTCGTTGTATGGGAGGGGGGGTAAAAATTATTATTTTTCGATTATTTTAAAAACCAATTCTTGAATTATCACTATACATCTCTCCACCAATTTTCGTGGCAATCGGTTCAGAAACGGCGGAGAACGAGCCAGGACAGACAGACAGACAGACAGACAGACAGACAGACATGACGAAACTATAAGGGTTCCGTTTTTTGCCATTTGGCTACGGAACCCTAAAAATGATACTATGTACTGCTTTTCTACTTTTAATTTATTAAAAATATTTACCTTAATAATAAAATAAAAAGCAAACCAATATATTCTCTACTAAAATACGTCTTCTTTTCGTAGAGAAGTATTTTAAAATTAAAAATTAATAGTGAAATTTGTCAAAAATGTTATTACTTAGACTTTTTACAATTATATCATTAGGTGCCAGTTTGCTTCCCCATTTCATAAAAAAATGTAGCAGATTGTAAATTTTATGCAGTATCTGTTGGTTCTAGTAAAGTCTGAATTTCTGAAAAATAAACTGGTGTTGTCAGTTTTCAAAACTCTACAAAGATCATATCGGTGTTATGTTAGCCCCTTAGTTCCCAAGAATCGTAATAGATGGCGCTAGGCGTCAGTGATCTATGGGAACTGCGCATGATCGAGAAAGATCAGATAAACCACGATCGTGAGTCGGGGTGTAACTATAGATGTAGAAGAAAAAGTATTTATTACAATTTATTACGGGAATATTATTTAAAAGCTATTGGATTGACTGATAATAATATTGGAGTTTAATATTGGATGTTTTAAGCTCGTCTGTGATTGGTTGATGGTTTAAAATTATGTTTGGGAATATAGATTTAGCGCCCGGTTCGTGTTTGGTAAGGTAAAAAATATTTGGTGATTAAGTAAGTACAGTGTTGGGAGAAGGTCTATATAAATACTAGCGGCCGCTCGCGACTCCGACTGCGTAGAATTCAGTTTCCGCGTACATAGTGATACAGCCTTAATATTTCCTCGACTAATGAACTATACAACTGATATATATTCCTAAAATTCCTGAAATTGGCACGTTCAATCAAACAAACTCTCCAGCTTTATGATAATATTAGTAAAAATTGTTTACTCTTCTAAGCTTTAGAGATGCACTTTTGAGTCGCCAATTGTAAAATTTAAAAAGATTCATGCTCCAGAAAGCAGTTTCTTTCTATTAAGAAAAATCAGTTAGAAATCCGTTATACTTAAAATAAATCAAATAAGTTATTTAACTTTTAAATATGATTTTAAGTAAAACATCCATTGTTAGTTATTGAATATTTTCCATTACCATCATACAAGCCATTTTTCCTAACGGGATTCGAACCCTTGACTCTCGGCTTTGTGGCCAGGGTCTTTAACCACTAGACCAAACAAGAAAATCCTCAAAAGATTATGCGAGACATAATAAAATATTTAAAGATGGAAAAATACCTTGACGCCTATTAACAAATATCTTAAGCTATTCTTAAGTTTTCGTCATTAAACTTAGTTTTGTGGAATTTTAATTCAACTAAGGGAATCCGGAAAATATATCAGTATAGAAATAGGTATTTTAATTAAGTTAGAATTAGTGAATAGTTTGTAATAAGGAAATTGGAGGATCATTACAGTGATTAGCTTTAGACCTGTGGAATTTCAGTTGTTTCACTCGAGGTCGTCGGTTCGAGTCTTGGCGCGTATCCTTAGTTAATTATTTTTATAAAAAAAAAAGTAGTGAATCTAAACAGTGGCTATCTTTCCCTAATCATTATATATTATTATGTAGTTTGTTTGCTCCGCTTTCACGCCGTAATTATTGAACCGATTGGTTTGAAAATTTGCAGACGTAAAGTTAGAAGTCCGGATTAAATAATAGGGAACATTTTATCACGGAAGAAATGTTATTCCCGAGGGAAAACAAAAATATTGTTTACAATATAACCGAATCCCACGGGGACGAAGCCGCGGGCGGAAAGCTAGTTTTATATACCTAATTCTGAATTGAATTATATTCCTCATTACTAAGGGTCGTGATCATTGTATGAAATGAAACACACAACGAGTCTATTAGAAATCACGGATTGGCTTGCCATTTCTTTCCTTATTATACAAGTAAGTATAAGCAAGTAAGTACATACTTACAGTGTTGACTTTGAGGTTTGCTGACGATGTCTTCCTGCACTGAAGAAGATACATTTCGCATAATATTCCGATTATCCAGAGGTGCGTGGCTGGCCGGGTTTGAACCAACGACCTCAAGCATAAATATCTAGGCTACCGAGCTTTTCACTACCAGATCAATTAAACAAAAAAACCTAAGAACAAAATCCCGATTTGCCGACCCGCTTGGTGTAATGGTCAAGATGTTGCCTATTACGCAAGAGGTCGCGGGTTCGATCCCCGCACAGGACAAACATTTGTGAGCATAAACATGTCTGTTTGTCCTGTTCTGGGTGTTATATGTATCTATTTAAGTTTAATTGTAATACCACTTGTAAGGGATTGCACGCAAAATGAGATACACTAGTTTCGCGCTATTGAGGTGGCTTTCAAATGGTCAGAAGAACAGCACAGACCTACCTGGAATCCTTGGGTATTGGAAGGATCAGGAATAGGGGAAGCTTCTTCGAAACGCTCGAGGCAGTGGCTGTCGATCGGCGCTGATTTCACTTCCAGTACTGGATTCTCACACCAAACACTAGTTCTAGCTTCACTAGTTCAGTTCTATCACACTCAGACGAAAATATCAACACTTTGTGCATATAATATTAAGGTTTAGGTCCACGAGAGGCGTACGCGCCGTCCGCCATAATTTTTCGAAGACAATGTGGCCGGGGGCCACACAACGCACATCACCATTCCGATCGTTTGAATTAGCCAATAGGAAAGGAGTAGTGCGTTTGAAAGATAGGAAAGCGGGAAGTTATGAATTGGAACAGGATGTCCGTACATTTTCCCCCCACCTGAAAACCACCAGGTTTTTACGAAACAAGTAGACAAGCTTTTACGTAAGGCTGTACTCGATTCTAACAAGAACATTAATATTATAAGGGAAATAATTATGAATATAACTAAACGTCTATAAGTAAGAGAATTTAAGAGCTAAGGTGTGTGTGTCTATATAGATAAGGTAAGTTAAATTAACTAATAGGTAAGGGACAGACCTTCACGACCGGTCTACGAAAAGATTTTCCGTTCGCGGTCCGGAGAGTGACAACTCTAACCACGTTATCAGAACCGGCATGAATCTGTTCAATACGAGCCAACTTCCATAACATTGGTGGAAGGTTTGGTTCGTTCACAATGACTACGTCATTAATCTTAATGTTAGGTTTGCTTGTGAACCATTTAGTTTTTTGTTGTAGCGTGTGTAGGTAGTCGCGTTGCCACACACGCCAAAAACTTTGAGTTATGCGTTTAAGCATTTCCCAGCGCGAGCGAGGACAAGAATTTTCACCTATTGGCTCTTCGGGTAACCCAACTAACGGCCCGCCTGTTAGAAAATGACCCGGGGTTAGCACATCGGACTCCGTAGGGTCAGGAGAAGGAGTGCAAAGAGGGCGCGAATTTAGTAAGGCTTCAATTTTAGATAAAATGGTAATAAACTCTTCTAACGTAAGAACCTGCGAACCGACCACGCGTTTAAGATGATGTTTGGTGGATTTGATACCACTTTCGAAAATTCCGCCGAAGTGGGGTGCACCAGGCGGGTTAAATTTCCACTTAATCTGACGGTTGGCTAATCCATCCGAGATTTCAGGAAAGTATTGAGAGAATAGATCTGAAACTTCTTTCAGATACTTGTTCGCGCCTACGAAATTTGTTCCACAATCTGATATTATTGTGTGACAGACTCCGCGACGAGAGACGAATCTGTCTAACGCAGCAAGGAACGCTTCAGAGCTCAGTTCCGTGACTGCCTCTAAATGGATTGCCTTAGTGCTAAGACAGACGAATAAGCAAAGATAAGCCTTATATGTTCTCGCGCCACGGCGACGACTTTCTTTTATAATGAATGGACCTCCAAAATCAATACCAGTTGTATTAAAACAGCGCGCTGGTTGGACTCTGGCAGCTGGTAGGTTGCCCATCATAGGTTGGCATGCAATTGGTTTTGCTTTGAAACATTTTACGCACTTAGATAGTACGGAACGTATCAAAAGTCTTAGCCCGATAATCCAAAACTGTCGTTGGATTAAGGATTGTAACGTCCGAGGACCACAATGCAAATATTTTATATGAAAATGTTCTACTATAAGACGCGATAAGTGGCATTGCTTTGGCAGCAGAATAGGATGTAACGCAGATGTCATTAGTTTGGCTTGATCTATACGTCCCCCCACCCGCAATACACCATCTCTGTCGAGGAATGGCGATAGTTTTTGAAGAGATTTCACACACAATTCGTTATTTCGAACCTTATTGACATCGACATTCATATATTCATCTTGGCAAACTTTGATTAAAGTAAGAATCGACATTTTAAGTTCGAGACTACTGAGATTGAAAAGATTACGATCTGACTTACAAACCTTTATATTGGACACAAATCGGTTACACCACGCAACAGTTCTTTGAAGTTTGGTAAATGAGGAATGCTGAGAAATCAGATTGAGGACCAAATTTTCAGTGGTGGTAACGTGAAGGCTTTTAGTTTCAATTGGTTTGAGTTCAGGTAATTTATCTTTTAGAAGTAAGATTTGTTTATCAGGCCATTCAGGAGGTAGATTTTGTAACCAAGGAGGTCCTTTCCACCACAAAGGGTGGTTAAGAATTTCTGCGCATGATACGCCACGACTACAGCAATCCGCTGGATTCTCGTTGGTTGAAACATGGTACCAGTGACTTGGATCAATTAAATCTGTGATTTGAATGACTCTGTTTGCTACAAACATTTTCAGTAAATGAGGTGAAGTGTTTAGCCAAGATAATGTAGTTGAGCTGTCAGAATATGCTCGAATCGAATTGATGGGTATCTTATCCTTAAGTAAGTTATGCATGTGGCTGAGGACTTGAGCTAATAGTACCGCGGCACTTAGCTCGAGTCTATTTACGGTGGTTGGTTTGAGGGGAGCTACTCTCGACTTCCCTGTAAGTAAACTAACAGCAGTTACGTTTCTGCATTGTTTAGTAACCACACAAAGATAGACACAGCAGCCGTATCCCTTAAGAGAACCGTCACAAAAACCTACCAAATGTACTGAGATCGTGTCATTGGAAGGTACGACTAAACGCGGAAGGATGATATTTTGTAAATCAGAAAAGTTGGCTGCAATTAAATGCCATTGTTTGGCCAGATATTTAGGAATATTTTCATCCCACGTTAAATTTAAGCGCCACATCTCTTGCAGCAACGATTTTGCAGCGAATACTACTGGGCTTATCCAACCTAGGGGATCAAAAATTCGAGCTACTACAGAAAGTATGGACCTTTTAGTGAATTTAACTTCGAAACTATCGGAAAAGTTGTAAGAAAAGGTATCATTTGTCGGATTCCATCGAATACCTAATATTTTGACAAACTCATTCCCCGAATCATCGAATGATTTCGAAGTTTGACAATGGTCCGGTGGAATATCTCGCAAAAGATGAGGATCGTTGCTGCTCCACTTTCGCAGTTCAAAATGGGCCTTGGACAACAAAGACGTAACATCTGCCTTTAACTGAATGGCTTCATCGAGGGATGAACAGCCAGTGGTGATATCATCCATAAAAATATCTTCCTTAATAACTTGAGCTGCTCGAGCCGAGAATTCAGGACCATGATCCTCTGCAAGTTGGTGCAAGGTTCGAATGGCTAAATACGGCGAGCTACTCACTCCGTATGTGACGGTATTAAGTTCATATTCTTTTAGCCTATCGTTCGGATTATTCCGCCAGAGAACGTGTTGATAGTGTCTTTCATCTGGACGTATTAAGATCTGCCGGTACATTTTACAAATGTCCGCAGTAAAAACAATTTTATGCAGTCTAAATTTTGTAATTAAATCGATAATATCGGTTTGAAGTTTAGGTCCCGCGTGCACGATATTATTTAATGATACGTTGTTTGAGGCACGACTACTAGCGTCAAAAACTACCCTCAAACGTGTGGTGACGCTGTCCGGACGGATAACACAATGATGAGGAATAACATAACGGTCAGTGGACAAAGATTCTGCAGGCTGCATGTGTCCTAGATCTTCGTACTGCGTCATGAATTCCGTATACTCCGTTTTCAACTCGGGCTGACTCGTGAGGCGCCGCTCTAAGTTGAGAAAACGATTAAACGCTTGATTATAAGATTCTCCTAAAGCTGGAGTATCGGTTTTAAGCATGATCGGTACAACATACCGACCTTCGGCAGTGCGATAAGTACCTTCTTTGTACTTTTGTTCGCATATTTCATCCTCGGGACCGAAAATTTTGTATTTCGGTGGTTCTTCGGATTCCCAAAACCGTTGAACGATCTCGTCGAGCGCGCTAGATGACGCGACGAGTGACGTAACGGGTGTGGAGGGAGTATGAGCCATCATGTTTGACGTCAGAAGTTGGCCACTGATAACCCACCCGAATATGCTTGCCAGAGCGCATGGCATATCGGGGCTAGGGTTGAATCGTGCACCAGTATATATCTGATCGAAACAATCGACTCCTAATAGTAGATCGATCGGACCAGATTTATCGAAATCTTGGTCGGCGAGATCTAAGTGTTTAAACTTCTCCTTGACGACCGGTGGAAGCGGGCTCGAAGGAATAAGTGAAGTTATTTTAGGTAATATTATTAAGGGTAAATTAAACTGTGGTGCATTACTTGACTTCGGTATAATCGAACCAAAGGTGTAACCTTTTATATTGCAAACCGAATTTTGCCCGAGACCAGACACTCGTAAGTTACATTTATTTATATTTAAACGTAAGCGCCGCGCACAGTTACTCGTTATAAAAGAATCCATCGAACCGCTATCGATAAGGGCGCGCGCATACTGCCACGTTCCGTCTGCACTTTTCACTCGTACAGTGGCGGAACCAAGTACCTTTGTTCTAGTAGGTATATTTGACAAAGTAGACTGGTTGGTAACAGACAGTGTTGTGTGGACATCGTCCTTTTCGACTAAGTTTACACTGTCGGTCGCTGCCAAGCTACTGCTCTCGTTATGCAGTAGTGTATTGTGTAAAGAACGACAAATAAAACACGTGGACTTTGATTTACAATCCTTACTAGTGTGGCCGGGTCTTAAACAGTTGTGACACAATTTTAACTCTCTAACCAGCTGTTGTCTTTGTGTGAGACTCATAGAATGAAATTTACCACAACGATAGATAGGGTGGTTTTTATTACAGCACACACAAATGACCTGGTTATTGTTACTGGACGTAATTAAAGCTGACCGTGCCGGGCGTGAAACATTCACCTTATTGGTATTGTTACTTGGTTGTCTATGTAAGGTATTCGACGTTGATACGGGACTATTTACTTCTAAGATTTTAATACTTCTCTGTAGATAACAGATCAAGTCATCAACAGATGGGATTTCATTAAAGTTTTGCGCTTCGAATTTATTTTTAGTGTCCACGCATAGGGAACGCGAAGCAATGTAAAACAATATAAACTCACCGAGATTCTCAATATTTAAACCACGCAAGGCACTTATGTTTTCACTTAATGTATTTGTTAGTGATAATAAATTTGATAACGTCGGTTTTTGCATTGGCGGTAGATCGATTATTTTTTCTAAATAAGATGTCGCGAGAATACGCTTATTATCATATCGCTCGAGTAACGCGGCATAAGCAATTTTATAATTAGCTTCAGTTATAGGTACGGCCTTAACAATTGTCAATGCGTAACCCGATAGATAAGATCGCAAATAATAAAATTTCTGAATATCTGACAAAGAAGCATTATTGTGAATAATAGGTACGTAACAATCTATAAATGTTTGCCAGTTCGCGAGATTACCATCGAATACTGGTATTTGTAATTTATTTAATTTAAAACGGGAATCGCTGTGCACTTGACCTTGAACTAGTTGCTTACTATGTAAGGAAGCGTCAGTACGTTCCTCGCTCGCTTCTAGGGAATCCGCAAATTCAATGATTGAATAGTACATCTCGTCAAATGAAAACAACACTTGATTGTCGATTTCCTTGTCCGGGGATTCCTTTAACTGTAACTCGTTTATCTGCCTAACAATTTCTAAGAAATTGTCCCGGATTTTTTCTATCTTTTTATATCTAGCTCTAAATGATGAAAGTTTGCTTTTATTTTGCTTAGCGGTATTTGCTAAGTCATAGACAATTTGGATAGATCGGAATTCGAATTCTCGCCTTTTAATTGCTGAGGCTAACTCCGGAGAACTAGGTTTCGACATTTTTTACTAAAAACAATAATAAACAAAGGTTAACAAAATAACCGTGAACGTACTAAGATTCAAAATAACCAGTATGTAAATAAAACTTATTTTATGTTACCCACTTTTTCCAGATCAATAATAAACAAATAACGTAAGCAGATGTGAATGATTGCCACTAGCCAGAACGAACGGATTATTTCTTAAGTATTGTTCGAATATCAAAGTTCGAACACACAACTGTATGCAATATACCGATATATAGACACACCACACTAACTATGTTCACACACTGAATCGTACTTTATATGAATAGGTATTACCTTCAATTTTAGTACTAGATTATTTGAGTACAACTTAAAGATTTCGTTAGGTATAATGATTTGAGACAATGCCAGATACACAATAATTGTGATATTAAAACAATAGGTAGAAGTTAAGTATTTAAGGATAATAATATTTAGTACGATCAATGGAATGTAGGCATTGTTCGGACAAACTATTTCATTGAAATCTATTTGTGTTTAGTTATTTAAGGAATGTTATTTGATAAAGTATGAATTTAAGGGGTTTTTAATGGATTTAAGTATTAAGATTTACGTGAGGGAAGTCCTCACAGGAGGCACCAAAAGAAAATGTAAGGGATTGCACGCAAAATGAGATACACTAGTTTCGCGCTATTGAGGTGGCTTTCAAATGGTCAGAAGAACAGCACAGACCTACCTGGAATCCTTGGGTATTGGAAGGATCAGGAATAGGGGAAGCTTCTTCGAAACGCTCGAGGCAGTGGCTGTCGATCGGCGCTGATTTCACTTCCAGTACTGGATTCTCACACCAAACACTAGTTCTAGCTTCACTAGTTCAGTTCTATCACACTCAGACGAAAATATCAACACTTTGTGCATATAATATTAAGGTTTAGGTCCACGAGAGGCGTACGCGCCGTCCGCCATAATTTTTCGAAGACAATGTGGCCGGGGGCCACACAACGCACATCACCATTCCGATCGTTTGAATTAGCCAATAGGAAAGGAGTAGTGCGTTTGAAAGATAGGAAAGCGGGAAGTTATGAATTGGAACAGGATGTCCGTACACCACTGTTGATTCTGATGTCTGTAACACAAGTGCTAAAGCTACTTAACACGGGGTCAGATCAATGTATGTGATGTTGTGAAATATTTAAAATCTGAGTAGGTATCTACATTCTACCAATTGGAATATTTTCTTTGAAACTTGCCAAATCATATTTCACACACAATAAAATGTTAGCTTCTGATCTTTTATCGTTGACAAAAATGATTATTCGTATCAAGAAACTGGTTTAATGCTTTGAAATATGACAACAAAGACTTTGTTATGTATACAAATTAGGTTAATATTTATCATGTGATATTTTCACAACAGAATCAAAGAGAAGTGTAAATTATGGTTGAATAAGAAAGTTTCGAGTGGTTTTCTTTTCATACTTTGACAAACTGTCATTGTAATAGGTAAGTTATGTGTGCAATTTCGTAGATAATAATCTGTCTATTTATAATTTGTTAAAATAAATGTAATAATGGCGTTGGCGCTATGTGGCGGGTGGGTCCTCAGATGAATTAATATCAATAAATGAAGGGAATAATTTGACAGTTATGCTATCCTTTTTGTCTATATTTTGGATCACTTGTGATAGAGCAAGACACCAGACACATGTACTCTCGCGGCCTAACTGTCAAGTGGGATGAGGAAACTTATTATCTCGCCTAAATTCTCTTTACTTAGGTGTGTGTTAGGTGATTTTTTGACGTTTTGGGCGCTACATCAAACGTGAAATAGGGAGCATCTATGGTATTCATTAATCTGAGGGAGGGTCATTTCATTCTCTTTCCTCTGAAATATTTGAGTGAGATAATGGCTGACACATACGTTATTTGTGAACAGGGGCCGCCTTTGGGGACTGGCCAATCTATTTAACATATTTTAAGTGTATACTTAAGAAACTTTGAATCAGTAAGTTTATTATGAAAATTGATTGTACTACATTGAAAAACTTTGGCGATTTTAAACATAACAACTGTTTAATTTCTTTGCCGCTCCTTTTCAATAGATTATTGGTTTCCGAAGTCGCTTGTAGAACCACTAAATAAAGATTTAATTTAACGTACACTGAATGCAGTGATTATAATAAACACACAATTTATAAATGTGAATATTTATTTTAAAATATAAGGTGTTACAAAATATACTGCAAATATTTAAAGAGCCAATTATATAGTGGAAATGTGCCTACCAAATTCGGCATATCCTACATTGGCCAACTTGCTCTGTTCGTCCTGTTAGCTTCGCCCACCCTCCACCACGTTGCTAATGGGGCAGGACGATTGTAGTAATTGTATTAGACTGATATATTAGACACACGTCTAGCTCTCTTGTATAAGACACAATTTGCAAAGTATGAATATTTATCTGTACCTAATAATACAGTTCGCTTGAAAAAAACACCTATATTATATTCTAAACTTTATGATGATCCAAGCAGTGTTAGTTCAGTAGGTACCTAACTATGTTCGTATGTAGTAAATTAACAAGAGTTATTTACATTATCTGAGTTTATCTAACGGTTCATAATTAAAACAAGCGTCGGTTGTGGAAACACATAAATTATTTTAAACTATAACAGATAGACTTTTACGTTTTACAAACTGAATGTTTTTTGTTTTCTTACCAGAAGATTTATTGATATGCGGTTTTCGTATTTAATTAAAACTTGAGCATTAGGAATGCTATTGGTCGCGGAAGAGGACTGGGGTTCAAATCCCGGTTAAAATTAAAAGTTATCATGTACTTTTCCTGTTCGGAAAACACAGTTTTAAGAGAGGTAGAGCTTAGTGAAACTTCGACTCGAATGAGCCGCTTGTCTGGGGAAGTACCTCCACCTTACAGAAGACTACAGTGAAGTGGCACTTCGTAACTGTTGTGCTATGTTTCTGCTGGTGAGTAAGCTCGCCAGAGCTCAGTTGGGGAGGGTATGAGGTCTAAAAGGCACGCAACGCATCAACGACGCTTGTGCGGTTTTTGATGTCCATGAGCAGCGGTGATCACTTACCATCTTATTGGTTTGCCTCCCTAAAAAAGCAGTTACAATCTGAAGTCATTACTATCATCATCAAGAGCCTGTAGTAAACCACTACTACCAGATACCAGGGTTATATGCCCACAGTCACCACGCTGGGCAGGCGGGTTGGTGACCGCAGTATGGTGAACGATACAACACAGGGGAACGCTGCTGCCCATCCCCCGATAAGTCCTTTAGTCGCTTCTTACGACACCCAGAGAAATAGTTTTAATATTCTAGGTCGGCATTTAACGGTTATAGTCCTATGTAGCTCATTAAAAATATATATGTGTTAACCAAATCATTAGTTCTCATTAATTTTTCATGCGTTGAAACCCGGTCGGAAATACCAATGGCTAAACTATGTTCGGATTAGATCGAATAACTTTGTGGATTAAGTATTTTACCATTAATTAAGTTGTATTTGGCAAAAAGTACCTGACTGGTTCTGCAAAGGATATGTTAGATTATATAGTACGGTCATTTAGGTATTACTACTACGTATAGAGTGGACATCGCGAACAAAAGTGTCAACTTGGAGGGAGGAGGCGTATATTTAGTAAACTTTTCGTCTTTTTATTTATGAAATAACACGCGACTATCTTTATTTTTCGTCCTATATTGATTGTACATGCACACAAATGTGTTTTTAAACACAACACTGCATTTTTTTTGATTGCATAAATAGTCAAATATAGAAAAATATAAGAACACTTTGTTGTGAATGGACCACAAAGTTGGTAAGAAAATATTTGTTCGCGATGTCCACTCTATACGTAGTCAAGGAGTACCTACGGACAGCAGTTCAAAATAGTATAAATATCTCATACAGGGCCTTCTTTCGCCTATTAGAGGCCCTGGGCACATGTGCCTTTAAACCACTGGCTTCGTAATCATGGGGCCCTAAGATCCTTTTGGGGGCCCCAATTAATCGCGGGGCCCTGAAACCCTGATAGGCTAGCCAAGATGCCACTTTGGCGAATTCGCCATACGCTTTCGTAGCGACTTATATCTCCATCCCGGTCACATAAATAGTTCGTGTGCGGGATGGCAATATAAGTCGCGACGACAGCGTATGGCGAATTCGTCGAAGTGGCACCTTGGCTCCGGCCGGGCACATGGGCTTTTAAACTTCTGGCTTGGTAATCGTGGGGCACTGAGACCCTTGTCTGGGGGCCCAATTGATCACGGGGCCCTGATCACATTCCCATTGTGCCCAGTGGGAGAGATGAGTCTGGGGCCCCAATTGATCACGGGGCCCTGATCACATTCCCATTGTGCCCAGTGGCAGAGATGAGTCTGGGGCCCCAATTGATCACGGGGCCCTGATCACATTCCCATTGTGTCTAGTGGGAGAGATGGGTCTGGGGGCCCCAATTTATCACGGGGCCCTGAACACATGCCAATTGTGCCCAGTGGGAAAGAGGGGGTTTGGAAATAGTCCATAAAAATAACCATAAAAAAGGTATTTCAATCAAAGAATCTCACTTTTAATTGGCAATCGAAGGTTGTTTAATAAACACATAACGTGTTGATTGAATATTGGTTGATTAATTAAACAGCCACGATACAATAAAGTTTTATTTGCATTTCCTAATTTGATTACCAGTGGAATGGCTGAGAAATTGGCTACAGTATTTCAAACAAATATTAGTAGAAATAATGCAAGTTTTTTTTGTTACAGCCTATTAATGTCCCACTGCAGGGCGAATGCCTCCATCATTGAAAATCATGTTTTCTTTACAAATATTGAATTTAGATTAATTACCACGCTTGCCAAATGCGGTTTGATTACAAAACCAGGATGTATTCGGAAAAGCCGACACAAATTTTGACCGACCCGGGAATCGAACCCATCAAAGAAAAAATAATTTCAAGGGATTTTTAGATGACTTTTATTTATACATATTGTACAGACCTAATTACAGTCATCTTCTTAGCGTTTACCCCATTTTCCAGGATTTGGCGAGTCTGGTTATTACAGTGAAGCGACTGTCATCAGACCTTCGTTACCCTTAGAGGGGAACCAGACAGATTGGATCATGGTTACACATTCAGTTCTAACTGAACTAAATTCAGAAACTATCTGAATTTGCAGGTTTCCTCATCGCCGAGCTATTGGCACAAATCCACACATAGATTTTCGTAAAATCCAGAGGTGTGGGCCCGGATTCGAACCACGGACCATTACATTAAAGTGTAAAATTGTTGTTTTGAAGTAAACAGCAGCAGATCAAAGCTTTCTGGGAACTATTGGACCTCATCGGTCTCAACGGAAGCTGTGATTTAAGCGAAACGAATGCGAGAAAATATGAAACCGTGAATTAGGTTGTTAATTTATTTGTAGAATGAACAAATACCAGTGAAGTTTTGCTTAGGATTACGCGACTGTTACTCATGAAATAAATCTACTTTTACTGTTTTTCGGAGGTAGTATTTGTAGGGTATTAGGGGTAGTGTACACTTCTACATCTACACGATTCTATTTCTATGTACATCTAATATGTAATAATACCCTCCGGCGGTATTCGGCCATGGCAGCCGATTTTACGATCAGCCATTCAGGTATTCAGGATACGAGTAGGTATATTATAATGCCCAAGTGTGTGCGCAAGCACAGGTGCCCTTCCTATTCCTTCATTCTCATGATTCGGTGGGACAGCAATCTGACACGACCTTAGAGAGATCAGGCGCAGGACCAACGGCTTAACGTGCCTTCCGAAGCACGGAGGAGCTCGAGATTAAATTTATCGGTCACCCATCCGATGACTGGCATCTGCGAACGTTGCTTAACTTTAGCAACCGCAGGCCGAATGTGCTAACCACTGCGCCATCGAGCTCCTCATGTACATCTACACAACTATTATAAAGAGGAAAGATGTGTATTTTTGTATTGAACGAATAAACTCAAAAACTACTGTTGGATAGCTACACTACCCCCGGTGAACATAGGGTACTTTTGATCCCAGAAATGTGGGGGGAAGGGGTGATATTTACAAAAAGAAATTAGGCGCGGGTATAACCGCAGCAGACGGAAGGCTAGTATAACATAGAAGAAACAACATGCCGAAATTACGTCGCGTAATTTTTTATTGAAAATACATTGCCACCGATCTTCGGTCGCAACAATTTTCCCCCCTCAGTATACATAATCGTATTCTCATATTACCGCGCGAATACAGGTTTTAATAAGTCTTAATTCACCCAGTGATATGAAACTAGTTGTCTGTACCGTGAAATATTGCATAATCAATTATGAACCGAGTTGTTTAGATCATAACGCATATATTAGCATACATTACAACCCTGTTGTTTGAGTTACTTGTCTGAATTTCCATGTTTATGTCTTGTTTTATTAGAATGATCTAAAAATTTTGATCTCTCAAGCAATTTGTAGTTTTCAATATCGATATGGTTAAAAAACAATTTGATCACTGTTGATTTACCTACACTATGTTAAGACTTAATGTTTGACTGAGGCACCTGGCTTTTTAGCCGATGTAATTTATAAATGAATAAAATATGTGACAGAGAAAAATTTTCTTTCCTAATCATTAAGACTATCTTTGGGTTTGGTCCTATGTACTCGTTTAAGATTTTTCGAACTACTTCCTAGAAAGTATTTTTTTTTCTATAAATAGGCTGCACTGGCTGGACCATCTTCTACCGCTGTTGAAGTTCCTTTTTAGAAAAGTTATGGTTATTTAAGCTTGCTGTAACATAGACGGCTATAATGTTAAAATTAGAAACAAAGAAAATTTCAGCTGCTCTCATGACTCAGGCGGGAATCGAACCCAGCGCCTCTTGCAATCTGGGCAAGAACGACGACGAAGAAGAAGACGGCTACTAGAAATCATAACCAGTTCGATACCATGCTGAACTTCTGTAGGCTTCTAGTGTAGGATGCACTGGATAGTCCTTTATATCTACGACAGGGCGACCAGCCCGCGTGTCGCATGAAAACCAAAGGATAGAATATAAACTTACCAAGCCGAAAAAACGCGACCGAATTTCATGGTAACTACGCCTGCAACGTCTTTTAAATGGAAGATGACACACTATGCCGATATTACGTCGCGTTGTTTATATTGCCGCCTAACTCCGGTCGGGTATTTTTAGCCTATTTTGGTTCTATAGTTAAGACACTCAAGGGAAAAAAAGATGTGATTCGACGTGATAAGATTCTATCCTGGCCCTTTATGGCAGGAGGTATCTAGCCTCAGTTTGATACTATACCTTTTTTTTTTTTTTTTTTTTTTTTTTTTTTTTTTTTTTTTTTTTTTTTTTTTTTTTTTTTTTGTGGAGGGGAATGCATTTACGCACCATGTCGCCGCGGGCTAGCTAAGCCCGCGACCGTGTGTGGGGCTCGGGCGCACAAAAGGCGCCCACTACCCACTAAACCCCTCCAGTTCCCCCTTTTGCTCGCATCAGGACGGGTCGCTGCCAGCCGCCACGTGGCGGCTTATGTTCGACCCGTCCTTCGAGCGCCCCGACCTGATGCGGTAGGCCGGGGCTGGCGCCTAGGGAGGACCACCCGGGAAACTGGGTGGTCCCCAGACATGGCTCGGGTGACCTAGTGCAATGCGCGGGTTGGGGGGCTACCCCCCCGCGCAGGTCACCCTACACAGGCCTAGAGGAGACGCAGATGAGCGCGCCTCCTCCGGCCCGGCCGTCTACGCCGGAGCGGAGCGGAAGAAGGATCCTCCTCCCGCTCGCGCTCCTTTGCCTCCTTCTGCGAGATGACTTGTTCGCAGAAGGAGGCGGCCGCCTCCCACGCTCGTCGACTGGCGACCATGGCTTGCACCAAGGTCGGCAGCGAGAGGTGACCACCGCCTAGCGCCGCGATTAGTTCGCGGCGCTCGTGTCGCCAGGCCGGGCACTCCTCGAGGGTGTGCTCGGCCGTGTCGTCGGGAGCGCCGCAGTGATGACACAGCGGCAACTCCTCCCGACGGGCGACACGGTACAGGTAGTGACCGAAGCACCCATGTCCGGTCAGTACCTGCACAAGGCGGTAGGTGAGGCAGCCGTGCCGGCGCTCCACCCACTCCCTCAACACCGGACGAATCGCGTCGATCGTCCGGTGGCCGGCACTCGGGGCTCGGAGAGCCTCCGCCCAATTGGCTAGGGCCTCCTCCCTAGCCTGGGCACGTCCCAGCGCCACCTCCTCCAAGCTGGGCCGCTCCCCTCGCAGTCTCGCCGCGACCCGAACCCGATGCACGTGGGACAGAACCACGGCATCGAGTTCCCACGGGGTGGTGCCTGCCAGAACGCAGGCGGCCCCGTGGCTGACCGTGCGATAGGCTCGCACGGCCCGGGTCGCGATGACCCTCTGCGGTTGGCGCAAGAGGGCCTTGAGCGAGGGGGAGAGGCTCTCCGCCCACACAGGGGCTCCGTAGAGTGCCATCGACCTGACCACCATGTGGTACAGGCGACGGCACTTCCACCCTGGTCCCCCCGTATTGGGTAGGACCCGTCCGAGAGCTGCCGCGGCGGCGCACAGCCTTGGAGCGAGGAGCTTGAAATGCTCCTCGAAACTCCAGCGGGGGTCGAGTGTCAGGCCGAGGTACTTAAGATGCGCCTCGACCGGGACGTCGACCCCCTCTACTCGGACGCGGAGCCCCTGCGGGATCCTGCGTCGTGGGGCGCGGAAAGGCATGGCCTTGGTTTTCTCCAAGGCCACACGCAACCCCAACCTGCGGATACGCCGGACGACTGTTGTGGTGTCGTCCGACGCGAGTTGGACCGCATCGTCCCAACTCCTCGCTCTCGCCGCGACAAGGGTGTCGTCCGCAAAACAGATGACATCCGTGCCGGGCGAGAGGGATCCGCGCAGGACCCAGTCGTACCCCAGGTTCCAAAGGAGGGGACCGAGTACGGAACCCTGGGGTACGCCCGCCGCCATAGGCCACCGCTGGACGCGGCCCTCCGCATCCTCGTACAGGACCACCCGATTGCGCAGGTAGTCGCTGACGATGGCGCGGAGGTAGAGGGGCACTCGGTGATAATCGAGCGCCGCCTCTATGCACTCGTAGGGGAGGCTGTTGAAGGCGTTCGCGATGTCTAGAGACACCGCGACAACAACCTCCCCCTGCGCTGTGGCCGCCTCGGTCCATTCTTTCAGGCGGCCAACCGCGTCCATGGTGGACCTACCGGTCCGGAAGCCGTACTGGCACTCGGCCAGGTTCGGCCCCGGACCCCCCAAGTGCTCCTGGATCCGGGAGGCGAGGATCTTTTCAAAAAACTTCCCCGCCTCGTCCAGGAGCACTATCGGCCTGTAGCCGGACGGGCTGTCGGCGGGGCGGCTGCTTTTTCTTAGCAAGACGAGCCGCCCCGCCTTCCACCGGCTTGGGAAGCGGTTCGCGGCGATGCTTGTGTCTAGCACCGCCCGAAACCGCTCCTCCAGGGGCCCCGTCGCAAGGGCCAGAACCTTGGACGGGACCCCGTCCGGCCCCGGCGCCTTCTTTTTCAGCCGGAGCCGAAACTTCCCGGCCTCGAACTCATCGTCCGAGACCGGGGGCCCGTTTGCCCACGACGCTGGACTATCCCCCCCAGCTGACATTTCTGGGGGGGTGAAGGGTCCCGGATTCGGAAACAGGGTTTCCAGGACCCTTCCCAACAACTCTGGCTCCATAGCGGAGGTGGGGGGAGCCGTGTCGGCGAACTTCCCCCGCACGGCCCTATATGGCTGCCCCCAGGGGTCGCGCTCGAGGAGTGCTAGATACTCCTCATGGGCGACCCCTTTGGCCCTGCTTATTTCCTTGCGTAGGGCCCTCTGTACTTCTCTGTAGGCCCGGCGGAGTTGTTCTTCCTCGCCGGGCTCACGACGCCTGCGCCTCCGACACCGCTGGAGGGCGGTGCGGGCGGCTAGGCTGGTGGCGCGCAGGTCCGACACCTCCTGCGTCCACCAATACAACGCCTTCCTCCGGGGGTGTGGCCTCGACTTTGGCATGGCGGCCTGGCAGACGACTTTCATGTCGTCTGCAAAGAGCTCCGCCATGCCATCCGCATCCCCCACCACGCCGGCGGGTGGCTCCGCCCAAGATCTGACGATGGCCGCCTCTTTGGCGACCTCAGGGCGGAGCTGCGGGAGCGACCACCTCACGAACGCCGAGGGAGCTCCCGCCTCGGGGCCCAGTCGGACAGGGGCTCCGGGACCACCCACGGAGACGCCGAACCGAATGTAGCGGTGGTCCGACAACGACTCCGCGTCGGTCACCACCCGCCAGCCGTCAACCCGCGCCGCCAGTTGTGAGGTGGCCAGGGTTACATCCACTATGGAGTCCCCATTCCACCTCACACACGTCGCGGTGTTCCCCCTATTAAGGACCTGCAGTCCCAGGCTTTCTGCCCAGGACAGCAGGTCCCTCCCAACTGGGGTGCTCGCCCGACACCCCCACGCCGTGTGTTTGGCGTTTAGGTCCCCCCCAAACAGAACCGGGTGGGGAGCCGCCCGCAGCACGACCCCTTCAACCGCACTCAAGAAGGACTGGAATTCCGCCCGAGTGCGGTTGGGAGAGAAGTAGTTGGCGACTACAACAACGCCGCCCCACCCGACCGCCACGTAGCCCTGGCCTCTTTCTCGTAAGACCAGGGGGGGTGCCGTATTGGAGGCCACCCCTACTACCGCCGCCGTCCCGTCAGCAGAGCCAAACCACCGGGGCGAAACCGGGATATGGTGGGGCTCTGCGACGAGGGCTAGGTCCGCCCCCCACTCCGCCATTGTCTGCAGTAGGAGATCCTGCGACGCGGCGGAGTGGTTGACGTTGGCCTGTACTATTTCCCCGATGGACCTTCTAAGCATTTGAGGTTTCCATCGGGGTGACTTCTTGTGTTGCGGCGGCGGCGACGGTGACGGTGGTCAGCAGCGACGACGGCGCGGGGCTCAAGGCGGGTGCGGCGCGGCCCTTCACGGGCGGCGAGGCACAGTTTGGGCCCGCCATTCTGTGGGCCGAGGAGAGGCCCCTGTCGGCGCACACGGCGCACTTAAACGGCGCCGTGCACGTCTTTCCTTGATGCCCCTCCTTGCCGCAGCGGTAACATAGGCCACTGCGGTCCTTTTTAGAGGGGCAGAGCGCCGCCGTGTGCCCCTTCTCCAGGCACCGGTGGCAGCGCATTGGCCGCTGCTCCAGTGCCCGCACTGACGCGGAGCACCACCCGACCGTGAGGCGACCCTCTGCTATTTTTGGGATCACCTCCACCGGGCAGGAGACCACGACGGAGCCCATTCGCATGGACCCCGCCGCTATTGCTCCCACCCTAAAGCAATCGGGGCTGCACCCGGCTTTAGTTGCCAGGGCCCCCTTCAATTCGTCCGCCGAGACCGAGTCGTCCAAGCCGGAGACCCTGACGTCTCCGGTCTTGGTCGGGCGGCGGACAATCGCCTCCTCGCCTAACACCTCGCCGATTTTTGCGGCGAGGAGGTCGGCCTGGGAGGCGGTGGCCTCCTTGGGAAGTTCCATTACGCAGGCCCCCGTCATGGACCTGCGGAACTTTCCGGGGCCGATGCCAATTTCAGTCAAACTGACACCGGCCTTTGCTTTAGAGAGGGCCTGTTGGTAGGTAGCCCCCTTCTCCACCGCCTCCGGCTTTAAAGTCAGCACCACCGCCAGTGTTTTTGGCGGCTTCGGCAACTTCGGTCCCGTTTTCTTCTTGGGTTGAGGGGTAGGCTTCTTGGCTTTCTTCCCCTTCTTCTTCTTCGTGGCAACTACAGTCCAGCCCTCCTCGGACTGGGGCTGGACTGTTGCCAACGGTGCAGCTGTTCCGGTTTGGGGAGCCGTCGACTTTTTCTTGGCCGCCTTCTTAGGCTGGGCCTGTTTCGGCATGTTGGCCGCCGGCGCCAACGTGATGGGAGCGGTTGGCGCCGACGACTTGCTGCCGCCAGCTACCGAGGCCCAAGATGGACCGGCACTAGAGGGGTCGGCCTTAGAGGGGCCGGGAGCCGAGGGCTGCGGCTTGGCCTTGGGCGGGGCAGAACCCGCCTTTTTGGCCGTCGCCGCCAGAGGAGGACGCGCGCCGGCGCCAGGAGGCAGTGCCTGGCCCTCTATGCGGGCCGCGATCATATTGCTGCAGGTCTCCATCAAAGACCTGCGGAGCTCGTCCAGCATACTCCTTAGTGAGCTCGCCTCGGGGACCGCCTCTGTTTCCGCCTCAGGTTGAGGTGGAGGGGAGTTCCTCTGTGAGAACTCCCTGCTGTATGACCTAATCTCGGTCTTCAGCGCCTCCACCTCCTCTCGCAATTGCTTGTTTGCGGCCTCGAGGCGCCGGATCTTTTCGTTCTCCTTTCCGGAGAACACAACGTCCAGCGCCTCTTTGAGCCAGGCCGCGCAATCATTGAGCTCCTTGACATATTCCCCTTTCAGATTGCCGGCCGTGGCGGCAAGGCGGAACACCCTTGCCACCCTCTGGCCTGCTAAGGCCTTCATCTCGGCCGACGTCACTTCGTCCGGCCTTCGCGGGTCGAGCTCGAGCTCGACGTCGGCGGTGTTGGTCGCAGACCCTGCCTTCTTGACCGCAGCCCCTACCTTCTTGGCCGCCTTTTTGGTGGCGGCTTTTTTAGACTGGGCCAACTCATCAACCGCCTCCGTTTCACGCAGCATTGCCGCTGTGCGTGAGACTCCTGATGCGCGTTCCTTGCCTCTACGAGCTGTCGACACTTTGGGGGTCAGTACCGTTACATCGGTGTCTGACTCCTCCACATCTTCCCAAAATTTTGAGGGAGGCCTCTTACGAGAACAGCTCCTACGTGGATACCGTCCATCCACGCCCATAACGGCCGATGCAGGGGTGAGCATTGGAGTACCCACTTCCAGCGCATCTTGCTCCTCAAGCTGCGTCGACACTATCGACGCTACCGACGCGGGTTGGCACAACTGCGCCGCCTCAGAAGGCGACACAACTTCCAACTCCGACTCCGGCCCAACTCCGACCTTCCGTACAGTTCGTACGTCTAACTCGCATTGCTCCGCTTCTTGATTATCTGTCGACATATTGTCAGCAGACAATCCCTGCTTTTCTTTCGCACCTGCCACCGCGGATCTCCCGCACTTCACGTCTTTTTGGTTTGTTTTATTGATTAGGCTCATATTGGTTCCCACGAGAATGGGGGAAAGGAAAGTCCACCCAGGCAGTGCCCCCTGTACCTGGGTAAGGCTATCTACTGTGTAGGTCGCCCGGTATACACAGGTTTTAACGACTTCGCTGTCGGGTTTTATTGGGTTTTCCTTCCCTCGGGCCGGCCAATTAAGGCAAGCCCCCCGGCCAATACTGTCACGACGTACCCCGCTGGAGCCACCCAGTGAGGTCGCTGAGGCAACAGTATTGATAACGGTATACTCCGGGGAGAACGGCAATTCCCCCCCGCCTGACATTTCTGCCAAGGCACCACACTAAACGCCAAGAGGCGAGACCTCCCCGAGACATTGCCGCCCATCATCTATGTCCCCTCTGCTAGATCAGAGGGGTACCAGAGAAAGGCCAGCAGCTCTTCAACCACGCCCGGTGACCGCTACCGGAAGAGATCCGGGACGTCCACTGAGCCCGTGACAAAAAACGTCACACACCACGTGCCTCGTGACAAGACACGGGGCGCTCCATTCCCCCCCTATCACGCCCGTTGGCCGCTACCCAGAATAAGTCCGGGACGCCCATCGAGCCCACCCCAACGAGGGTTTGGTTCGCGCCGGCAAGCCGGTAACCTTCAATATGAGGCCGTTCCCCTATCCACCACCCGGGGACGCGCCACGTCGGAGTACCCCTCTCCGCCCACTGAGACACCTCAGCAGGTCCGTGGTTGATACTATACCTGACTATTATGGGTTTCTAGGATGCACTGGATCTTAATCTTGGATGTTTACGCATCTGGTGAGTATCTGATCAATGATCAGATCATTGAAAACCCATTTTAGTAAGGTATCACTGCTTAGGTATAGCTCAAAACTTTGCCTGTTGTGACCAGGTTTTTCACTTGTAAGAGGCCTTAGGCACATGGGCCTTTAAACCTCTTGTTTGGTAAATCCCAGAATCTGATCTAGGGGCCCTAATCGATCGCGGGGCTCACTTGCCTATTGTACCCAAGACGGGTCTGGTTGTGACGTTCAACACGGACAGATTAGATACTAAGAAACATCGGTCAATTCTTGGCTCTCCCAGACTACTGTAGACTTCTAGGATGCACTGGTTAGTCTTGGATGTCTGGCTGGGCGACCAGCCCGCGTGTCGCGTGTGACCGACACTGACCGACACGCATTGACTGATGCTCTATTTACAAGTTCACAACTGACTTAAGTTAATATTAGTTGTTACATTTTTTGACGAGCCGTTTGTTGTAATGGTCGAGAAGTAGGCTACTACACCAAAGGTCGCGGGTTCGATCCCCGCACGGCACAAACATTTGTGTTCATGGTCTGTTTGTATCGGTCTAGTTGTTTCTTTGTTGGTATAGTATGTATTTACAAAAAAGTATATAAGTAATGTTTGTCCGTTGTCTGGCACCCATAGCACAAGCTAATGCTTAGTTTGGGGCTAGATGGCGCTGTGTGAATAATGTCCAGAGATATTTATTTATTTTAATATTTAAACACTATAGGAAATTAAAAGCCTACTGTTTGCCCACTGGGCTATGTCGAAGGTTCTCTAATGACTCGAATAAGGGAAACTTGGGAATACTCTAATTTTAGGGCTGGTACAGACACATAGGCTAGTATTAATTAATCGCACTCAAAACTTAAGCTCAATCTTAAGTGCGAACTTGATATGTCATCAAATACAGAGCAGAACCTTGAGTTAGCTCTCAAGATCGATCTCAGAGTTAGAGCGATTTATTAATACGAGCCTTAGTCCTCTTCCTGTGTGTTGCTAGCAGAAAAAATTACCTGTTGAAGCGTTTATCATGGAATTTGGTAATAAAAGTCCCGTTCCATTCGTAACTACTCCAGACTACTGTAGGCTTCTAGGATGCCCTGGACTGGAGGATTCACTGCATCCAGCCTGCGTGTCGCGGGTCCCAGCAAACACGATGCGACATACTGACCGACACGCAGGCACTGATGCTCTATTTACAACCGACTTAAGTATTATTATTTGTTACTTTAAATAGCTCAGTATCAGATTATGTATTCGTCGAATATTGGATACTGGAAAGGATTACACTAGTCTTTGCTCTACATTTATTTAAACGTAAGGGAATGCATTTTCGCTGCTTAACTGTAAGCTAGATAAATGTACCTACAGCCGCATGTAAGGCTTGGGATTACTTACTTAATATCACCTACTTGCTCTATTTAATATTAGTAATTATTACACTACCGGTCTAGAATATTATACTGTCTTGCTTATTATTTTCCCGGAAGGTGTCGTCAGAAGCGACTAAGGGGCATTCCGGGGGAAGGGCAACATTGTTACCCTGTATTTTGTCGTTCACCATGCTGCGTTATTCAACTCATTAGCGCAACGTGATGATTATAAATATAAACTCTATCTAGGGGAGATCGAATTCCAGCTGTGGATTGGGCCCAAAGCTGATGATGATGGTTTAAAGAAAGTTTAAGACATTTTGTTCTTTTAAAATTACAACTTCCACATAATTAATTTCACCAATTTTTCATTTAGTTAACCACACAAACACTCTCGTTATTTAGAAGAAAAATTGCAAAACATAAATTTCCCAAAACAATACTCAAATACCGCCATATTTCAAAGTAGAGCATCATTCCATGCTTCCAGACCGAGACCACACACGTAGCGGCGCGCGCGCTGGTAGACCAGATATTTTGCTTCGAACTAACCAACTTAACTAGCACCCGAGCCAAGACAATATCGACCTTATCTCTTATGACATAAAGCTCACCTGGAGTCCTTAGTTGATTTTGCGCTTGCAAACCGACCAATTTACTTTGAGCCCCTGCTAAGGGAATTTCAACCTTATTTTCTGCGATATTAGGATCACTTGCAGACCTGAATGTTATAGTTCTCTTTAAGGGCCTGACTAATTTATTTCACCGCAATCGACGATCGATTTTCAACTGTAATTCTAAAGAGTTAAAGTGGGTTTTCGCTTCGCAGAACACACTTTGAGATCGTTACGTGTTAAGTGTACGGATTGACTCGTTTTATTTTGAAAGCACGATTTCGCAATTTCAGCCCAGGTATATTTGTTAGTTTAAATCGTTAGTAAGAATATGTTTTGTCATACAACATGATGAATGTGTGTGATTTTCAGCTTATTTTAAAACAGATAGGTACTAGGATAGAGTCCCGGGTTCACTCGGATATTCTGTGTCCCCCTACGACAGTGGTTCTTAAACTTTCGGGTACCTACAAGGGACCAGTTTGCCAAAGACGCCGCCACCTCCCCCTACAAAATCGGCATTGTCTTTTCTATATTTCTAAGTGCAACCTAGTTAGTTTATTTCTTTTAGTTATACGATACTTAAGTGTAAATAAAGATTGTTAAACGTCTCTTATGGACCACTTGAAATAGCTCCAGGGACCACAAGTGGTCCGCGGACCATAAGCTAAAAACCACTGCTCTTGTAGGTAGTTTAAGTTCCGTGCCTTGGTCTCGAGTTCCTGGGTTCGATTCCCTGGTGGGCCTAATCTGTATCGGTATTCCAAACACAGACCGTGCTTGTGATCACCAATCCGCATTTAGCAATGTTTAACGTCAAAACCCATCATTTTAAAAACAGCCCGACCCGGGATTCAAATCCAGAATCTCTAGCACCGCTATAATGTATGATGAGAATATAACAAATGAAGATAACATCTTATCAAAACTTAGAATGACCTAATAAAGTGAAGAATAATTAAGTGACTAGTACTCATTTAATTATGTTCTAGACTATAACTTGCGCTAACGATGATAAGTTCTAGCTTAAGGCGGTACTTAATCAAAATAAAACTCCAACTTTTTACTTGAGTATAAAAACCGAAGATTCAACAGTAACTCATATTTTTTCTTGAATAAAAACCGAAGTTCCACTTCAAATCATATTGTCTGATCAAGGATATTTATTAAAGCTATATTTATTATAGCACTTTTTCTCAGCCAATTAAAACAGTGATGACTTTATAAGACCACATGCTTAGCATCTATCTAGTTATTAATTCTAACTGCTCATTAATTCTAGTGTTTTTGCAAGATTTTAATATGCGGTTGAGGTATTATACTTTCTTCCTTTTCAATTGTTCTTGGTCAAGACAGAACTGCCTTTAAAATATAGCTAAGTTAATTTAAGTTTCAACCTATTGATTAAATAAATATTTCACAGCATCACATACATTGATCTGTCTCCGTGATAAGTAGCTTAATAACTTGTGTTACAGACATCATAATCAACAGTGGTATTACAAATATACTTAAATAGATACATATAACACCCAGACCAGGTCAAACAGACATGTTCATGCACACAATTGTTAGTCCTGTGCGGGAATCGAACCCGCGACCTCTTGCTTAATAAGCAACATCTTGGCCATTACATCAAGCGGGTTGTCTAATTATTAATATCCCACTACAGGGTAAAGGCCTCTATCATTTGAAATTATGTTTTCGTTACAAAAATGGGTTTTGGCTTGATCACCACTCTTGCTAAACGTGGATTAGTGATCACAAAACTGGGCTTTTTAATGTCAACTTTATTTCAGTTACAACAGAATTGTATAACAAACAATATCCGTCCTGTAATTTCGGTGCCTATTTAATCACAATTGCAAATTAATTGGTCGAACACCAATTATCTAACCAACCAACCATCAAGCTCTATGGATGCTAGGGAGTGGATAGTTTTTTTATGTGATAGGTAGACATAAGAACAGGAGGGTCACCTGATGGTGAGTGATCACCGTTGCCCATGGACATCAACAACCGCACAAGGGTCGCAGATGCGTTGCCTGCCTTGAAGACCAACCTTCCCCAACTGAGCTCTGGCGACCTTACCTACTCACCAGCTGAAACATAGCACAACGGTTACGAAATGCTACTTCACTGTGGTCTTCTGTTAGGTGGAGATACTTCTCCAGACAAGCGGCTCATTCGAGTGGAGTTTCACAAAGCTCTACCACTCGTCCTATGATAATTTTATGAACATCCGTTACTTTTCCGAGTTCAAATATCGATGATGAACTAATAAACATTTATTCTTAGAAAGTCCATATTTGTAACAAAAACATTATTCCAAATGTTCGAGGCCTTTGCCCTTGCAGTGGAAAAATACTTTACTATACACACATATTTTACTTTACCTTCTGTTAAGTATATCATTATCCTCTTGAATAACAAATTTTGTCCGACCCGGGAATTGAACCCGTTATACACAACTTACATGGATCCCTGCACGTTGCGTGTCACTTAAGTTGCATCTACATCACAAATGGCTTATTAATGGTGCTTAATGATCCCGTTCTTAATTACAAGACGTATATGGCTTGCAGGATGCTAGAAAGGATATGAACCTACTGCCCAGTGCCTATATGTAAGGGTGACTGCGAACTGTTAAATACATATTAGTAGAAATAAAAATACCAATTGCCTAGCCCCAAACTAAGCTCGAAGCTTGAACAATGGAAGCTAGGGAACGGATAGACATACTTAAATACTTTTATAAACATCCATGACTCGAGTACCAATGCCGATGTTCATGCTACAAACATTTACCACTAACGGGATCCGAACCCGTGGCCCTTGGTTATGTGGCTAGGGTGCCTACTATACCAACGGGCCCGTCATAATAATAAATCTCCTATTAAGCCAGTCCAACTTAGTTTTGGGCCTTACATCCACTTATCACCAGATGGAGACAGGTCATTCTTATTGTCGATTTATTCTTATGTACTCGTATATATAACAAGAATGCATGGGCATTTGTATTTAAGTCATGTTTTTTTTTATATGATCATCGAATCATCTCACAAAAAAGTTCATTCACCTTTCTAATGTTTTTAAGATTTACACGGCTGTAACTCATTAAAAAATAATAAAACTACATATTTACAGGGAAACCCGACGTTTCAGGTCCTTTTCAGAAGCCGTGATCACGGAAGTTTATTTAATCACCTTCTTTCTTCAACAGATGGCGTAACTAGCGTGCAAGATGGCCGCGGTGTCCACATCAGTTCACCTGGACGCCAGAATCAAGATCCAAGACCACAGTGACGAAGAACCCTACTCTCCCAACACCAGAGACACAACCAGCCCCGAATACCATGAAGATGAGAAAGCAGAAGAGAGACCAATACATACGTCCTCTTTCTCCATACACAATGTCTTAAAGAAAGAAAGAGATGTCACTAGTCCAGAAAATGTCTTCTCAACTGATAAACTATTACAAAACACGCCCAATTTCGAAGACAACAATGACAATTCTAGAAATTCTGAAAGCGTCAGTCCGCATATAGAAGAAGATGATCACACGAACGAATCAAGAGCTGAAATAAGCATTGATGATGATAATTCGTGCTGTAGTGATGACACTGTCTTATCAGTCGGTAATGAAGCCCCTGTATCTAGTTACGAAGCTGAAAGAGATAAAAACAGTCCTGAAACGTCACAGGGACTAACATCTTTTAAGCATATACAGACGCATTTGAATGCCATATCTCAGTTAAGTCAAAACCTAAATATCAACCAGCCCTTACTTCTTAGACCTAGTCCAATAACGCCCAATCCTTTAATGTTCCTAAACCAACCCTTACTATTCCAGAATCCTTTGATGAACCAGGTAGACCTAAAGTCTGGAATCAACGGGCTAAACCGAATGCCGATTCCACAGAACAATTTGAACCTAAACCCGCAGCATTATGGTTTGAATTACGGGATCAGGAAGAATGGTAGTCAGACGCAAGAACTTAGAAATACTAGGACTGATGAAAATAGAAGGCTTAACTATATGAGTCCGAAATCTCCAGATAATGAATCTGGAAGGGATTTTATCAATCAGAATTGTTTGAAGTTTAGCATAGATAACATTTTGAAAGCTGATTTCGGGAGGCGAATAACTGATCCTCTTAATAAAAGGAAGACATTGAAAGCTAGACAGTTTGAAGCAAAGACGGTGCCTGTTAAAGAGGTACCTTTAGTGTCTAAACCTGAGGTGTTGGAGGCTAGGGTGCCTGAGGTGAAACCTAGTGAAAAGGGAGGGGCGATTGACCTCTCTAAGGGTGAAGACAGCGGGAGCAACCAAGGATCTACGACGAGTAAGTTTGTTGTTTCATTTTTAGATTATGTACGCGTTACAACTTTTTTATGTCTTGTACTTAATACAACTAGACGTATGTAAAATCAACTACAATTTTCGAAATAAATAAATAATATAGTTAGGTAATACAAGGAGCAAGTTTGAATGGTCTTGGTGATAACTAGATCAAGCCCCAGGTTTGCTCTTTCAATATCAGATTTCCCGTTCAAAAGACACTCAAAAATAAGAGTATTCAGATGGTAGACCACAGTGCATCTTTGAGTAATCTTATATAATTTTACGCAGAGAAGTTCTCCTATTTTGAATCTCTCAGTGGTAATGTCAAACTTTGGAAGCCTAAAAAGACTCGAAAATATATCTAACAAATACAATACCCCACAACTTCACATAAATTGATCCTGACTCCTTGTTAAGTAGCTTAAGCACTTGTGTTACAGATATCAGAATCAATAGTGGTACATCGCACGCAACATACTAAAATAGATACATCAATAGAATATTGACACCAGGACAAACAGAGTACAGACATGTTCATGAACACAAATGTTTGTACCGTGCGGGGATCGTACCCGCGACCTCTTTTCGAGACTGACTGGATTCTTATAAGAAACATGTTCCTTTAATTTACCCTAAGGCTCGTATTAATAAATCGCACTCAACTCTGTGCTCGAACTTGAGCGCGAACTTGAGGTGCTGTTTTGTATGAGAATGACATATTTAGTTCGCACTTAAGATCGAACTCAGAGTTGAGTGCGAATTATTAATACGAGCCTAAGACTGAGTTTCCCGGTGATGATGATGATGATGATGATGATGATTGCAGGTACGACTCCGGGAGAAGGGCCGATGGTGTGGCCAGCGTGGGTTTACTGTACGAGGTACAGTGATCGGCCCAGTTCGGGTGAGTTACTAGATTTAAACTAGACCTAAATTCGTAGTCCTAAGCTAATGTCACAAAGATCATCAAGGAATGTTGGAAATAACATTAAGAAACCTTCGTTTGAAAAGGTTATCGCAATATAGAGAACCTACGAAATGAAATGGTGTGAGAAATAATAATATGTTATGATGGCTGGGTTTAAAAGATATAACATGTAGGTTTGTTTTATATTTATATATTTTCTTTTCCTTCGGTAATTTTATGTCAAATTGACCTGGAGAAAATGGCTCTTTTATAATTTGGGAATGAGAAATTTGATAGTTGTTATTTTATACTGGAAGATTTAACGAAGATTTCTGTTCCAATCTCTTATGGAGAGCAACTAATTTCTACCTATTACATATTTATCACGGTTTTTCATAAGTATTTAAATACTGATTTCTCACGTAACCGTTATAATAATAAATATCTGAAATCAATTCGTCAAGTTTTGTAAGAATCTCGGTAGCACGATTATTGGAAGTGCCTACACCCGGACTGCGAAGGGTGTAGGTTCGCATCCCACCGTGTCCCAACAAGATTGTTTTCTTCATCAATTTATAAAGTGACAACATCATGTTCATCAAAATTGTTATTACTGACCCAGAGGGTAGCTTTAACCCCACAAACCGCCCCCATATCTGCCCCAAACACTCCCTAGGGGGTTGTTATCAAATTATGGGGCTTTCTCACCTCATCACACATTGAAGGGAGGGGCTTCTCAACGCAAGGGATTATAAACTCTATATCTTTGGAATAAGATTCCTTTTTGATTGGGTAAAGCGGTTTGGGATGTAGTTAATCTTATATTCGCTGGTTTATTTTATTATGTTGTTTCATGACCGTTAAGTGATTGTGGTAAGGGTTATGATTGCCTTTGTTGTAGCGGAAAAGGTCGTGGGTTCGATTCCTAGGTGTGATCGAAAATGTGTTGTGGCTTTACTTGTTTAGTTTGTAAAATTATATCGTCTTCTGCCAGTTGAAGTCCACTGCTGGACATAGGCCTTCCTAAGATGGAGGCTATGCCCATAGTCACCACGCTGGGCAGGCGGGTTGGTGACCGCAGTATGGTGAACGATAAAACATAGCAAAGTATCAGCCTATTAATGTGCCAATGCAGAATCAAAGGCTTCCATCATTTGAAATCTTGGGTTTGGCTTACTCACCACGCTTGCCATATGCGGATTGGTAATCAGAAGCTAAAACAAGATAAAAATGCCCAACCCAGGAATCGAACCCAGGATCTCGAGACCGGCCCGGTAATTAAACAAGTAGACTGTCGAGGCGTTGACAGTACAATAGAGGTGTACATTACTAACCCTAATACCCTAATAATATATTTTAACATCATATGCATTGATCTGACTCCGTTTAAAGTAGCTTAAGCACTTGTGTTACAGACATCAGAATCAACCGTGGTATTACAAATACACCACGTTATCGTATCGTGATATAACACCCAGACCAGGACAAACAGACATGTGCACACATATGTTTGTCATGTACGGGAATCGAACCCGCGACCTCTTGCATAATAGGCAACATCTTGACCATTACACCAAAGCGGTCGCCATTATTTATTCTGCCAAAACAAACATTGAAATAAAACATTGCAAATGTTTTTCATCTTCGCACCAAGAGGAAAATGTTTTTGAAAGAAATCTCCGCGACTCACCCCAAGGCAATTGAATTAAAAATCATTTACCATGAAAGTGTAATGTCTATAAATATTAACACCGCCCGAAGGGTAACTTTGGAACTAGTGATGTGAACATGATGGTTTTTATCGATACTTTTTATAAATAAAACTAGCGAAGGATTTCGGTTTCCGCACATATAGTGTTATGCTTTATGTGCGGAAACCGCCTAAAGCCTTCCTCTTCACATGGACTATCCAACACAAAAATACTATTTCAATTCGAGCCAATAGTTACTGAGATTAGCGCGTTCAAACAAACAAACAAACAAACTCTTCAGCTTTATTATATTAGTACCTATAGATATTATATTAATCTTAAAGAGTATGGAAAAGACTATATTCTAGCTTCAAAGTAAGCTTGGAGCTTATACTGGGGATAGTATGGAACAACCTGTGACGCTTTATGCAATGACTTATTATAACCAACGATTTCATGTAATACCAACTTTTAAGCTGATGAGAATTTGTCCAACTATTTGTTCATTCACCCATCTACCTTCTGTGCCTCTGATTATAAATATACATAAATATTAACTTATAATACGTAGCTAATGTTTAATCTAATCTATGAAACATTTATCACACTTTAATCCAGTTATTAACGTCTAATGGCTGATTTAATCTTATACAGTACACCTTAATTATGCAGATGTTGCGGTGTTTTCAAAGCAAGATGGCGGACTAATTATAATAATCTATACTGTTACACTATAGAGATAATAATTCAATTAAACACGGGAAATTGCTTGTGTTAAAATTATTTAGTACTAGCTGCCGCCCGCGACTCCGTTAGCGTGGATTTCGACGTCCAATATCCTATATGTTATTCTGATGTATAAGCTATATTGTGAAAAAGTTTCATTCAAATCCATTCAGTAGTTTTTACGTGAAAGAGTAACAAACATCCTTACATCCATACATACAAACATTCGCCTTTATAATAGTAGTAGGATGTAGGGAAGCTAAAATATCATCATCCTGGCGTTTTTCCATGTTGCTCTCTTGGCCATTGCCTTGAAGTCTATGGTCCGCTACAAGCGACAAAGGGCAAGGGGTATAACTGTTCTAGACTGGCCCTGCAAGGCAAGTCGAAACGACGTCATAAATCGGATCTTCCATAGCTACATACATTACCACAATGAGAAAGCATGTTAAGCCGTTGGTCCTGCGCTTGATCTCTCTACGGTCGTGTCAGACTACTGTCCCAACGAACTATGAGAGTGAGGGAATAGGGAGTGCACCTGTGCTTGCGCACTCACTTGAGCGCTATAATGCCTAATTAGCTGATCATAAAAATTGATCCTAATAATCGAAAAACGGTTTGGAAGGAATTAAATTTTATTCTACAGAAAATGTAAATGTCTTTCTATCAGGTTCGTGTAAAAACATCAAGTTATTAAGTCTAGCGGGGCGTCAAAATGGATATTTTTAGCAAATTGAGTAATTAAAGAAGACACTCGTAATTTATATCTACGCGTTCTCTCTAATTGGATGGACTAATCGATTTACGCGAGAATAACGTTTTGGTGAAAAAACTTAGGATAAGGAAAGATATGACACAGTCGGTTTTAAAGCAGTGAGGCAACTTAAAACTATCGCACATAAAAATACTGACTATATTAAATTAAACACGTACAACTTCTACCTCCGTCGAGAATTGATTATATTATTTTAACCCACATTAAAACTGTGATAGGTTTATTTGTAAGCACATTTAGGTACATTTTCAAATATCATGAAGCTGCTCATGTATTACAACTCGGTTTTCAAATGATTTTAAAAAATATTTAATAACTTCGTCCGCGTGGATTTCAAATCCCTTTTTCCGCAATAAAATGTAGCCTATGTTCTTTTTCAGGGTCTAAAGATTCTCTGTGCGAAATTTTATCAAAATTGGTTGTGAGGTTTATGCGGGAAAGCGTAACACATTTACTTTTGCATCCTACTACTATTATAAAGGCGAAAGTTTGTATGTATGGATGTATGGATGTTTGTTACTCTTTCACGTAAAAACTACTGAATGGATTTGAATTAAATGTTACCACAATATATAGCTTATACATCAGAATAACACATAGGATATTGGAAATCGAAATCCACGCGGACGGAGTCGCGGGCGGCCGCTAGTATTTAATATGAGTAGGAATAATTGCGTACGATATACCACACTACACTTAGCTGCAGTGTGCCAAACATTAAGATTACTACGCATTGCGATTCACGATCGATTAAATCATAGATTTATTGCGCCAATAATACTAAATTGAATCAAATTTACATTTTATTAAGACATTTTTGCACATTCGAGAATATCAGCTTAGAATTAGAGATCCTTCCAACCATTAACATGTCCGTTGGTCTAGTGGTCAGAGACCCTGGCTACAAAACCAGGGGTCTTGGGTTTATCCAGCTAGAGGCAAATGTTTGTTGTGATGAACATCGACACTTGTACTCGAGTCATGGATATTTATGAAAGAATTTAAGTATGTCTATCCGTTCCCTAGCATCCATAGTACAAGCGTCGAGTTTTGTTTGGGGCTAGGCAATTGGTGTGTTAGTCCAGAGTATTTATTTGTTATTAATTATAGTGGCATTTCATAACTAATATGCTAGGTCTCCACAGCTCAGTTTACCCTCTCGTTCGTTTTCCTCAATAATGTCACTTAGCCAAATGTCTTGCAAAACAGATACATTTTCATTATCGCGGCAAGCGGGTTGATGACCGCAGTATGGTGAACGATAAAACACAGGGGAACGCTGCTGCCCATACCCCGGAATGTCCCTTAGTCGTTTCTTACGACACTTACATGAAAAAAATTGATAATACTATTCAAGGCACAATAAATCTTCAAATATTTATTTATTTATTAATTTTCACAATTGATAATTGATAACACATTATAGAAATTAAAATAAAATACACAATAAATTGAAATAAAATACAGAACCAGATTATTTTACGAAAATATTTATAATTTAAAAACATTGTAACGCTTCAATCGGGTGGAACTAATTCGAGATCCTTAAAACTGCACGCGATTTGTATAATAATTACCTTTTTATATTTATACGTTATAAAACAGCTGTATTTCCATAGGATAACTTTATAACCCCCGATTTCATGTAATGATTTAGCTTACACCAAAGAAAGCAAGTTCGAATTACAAAAAGTATCTATATTTTACGTGCCCGTTGGTCTAGTTGTTAGAGATCGTAACCATAAAACCGTGTGTGTGGGTTTGAATCCTGCGAGGGGTAAATTCTTCCATGATGAACATTGGCATTTGTACTCGAATCGTAGATTTTAATATAAGTGTGGATGTGGAAGTAACTAGGTATATCCGTTCCATAGCTAACATAGTAAAAACTTGATGATCCAATTTATAGGAATAAACATTATATAAACATAAAAAAAAAAATACAACATAAACAAACAAAGGAACAAAACGAAAACCATAATAAAAGTCCTAATTTTCCTAACACATTATTTCATTATTATTTACTAGCGGCCGCCAGCGACTCCGTCCGCGTGGATTTCGATTTCCAATATCCTATGTGTTATTCTGATGTATAAGCTATATTGTGGTAAAGTTTCATTCAAATCCAATCAGTAGTTTTTTCGTGAAAGAGTAACAAACATCCATACATCCATACATCCATACATACAAACTTTCGGCTTTATAATAGTAGTAGGAAGTAGGATTCATCGACAACCCATCTTTAAAATAAAATATTGTCCCCTCCCTATCTTCCCCTTACAAAACATCTGTTTTCACAGTCCCCCAAGATAAGCTACACTTGCAGAATCATTCACTGAGTCAATTTCTGTTTGTTGTTTAATTCACTAATGTTTTAAGATGGCGGGTTTAGGGGGATGAATGGAAGTGTTTACTGTTTAAACTAAGTGGTGGCAACTTGTGGATTACAAATGGAATATCAATTTATTATCTGTTTGAATTAATTTCCATGTTTTTTTATGTGAGGGAGGCAAACAAATAAGTGGTTCTCCTGATGGTAAGTGATCACCGCTGCCCATGGACATCAACAAGGGTACAGCGGATGCGTTGCCTGCCTTTCAAACCCCATACCCACCCCAACTGAGCTCTGGCGACCTTACTCACCAGCAGAAACATAGCACAACAGCTACGAAGTGCTACTTCACTGTGGTCTTCTGTAAGGTGGAGGTGATGTGATGAAATGCAAATATGTTAATAGATTGATTGTATTTCTGTTCTATGACATGGCATTTCGTCTTCTAAAGTAACAGTCCTTGTAGGTAACTCCATTTTTTTTTCAAATTTTATTTTTTATATTTTTTTCGTCACAACATTCTGTCATGTTTTTTTTATTAAATGTCAGTTTGTATTCTAATTTGACACTTCAGCCGAAGATTTGTTTTTTTATTATAAATAAGCAACTACCTCCTAACTGCCTCCGTGGTGTAGTGGTTAGAGCGCTGTGCTCAAAAACTACGAACTCGGAGGTCGTGGGTTCGAATCCCGCGGGGAACACTTTCACTTTGTGTTGGTTTTCCCAGTTTGGTTAGGACATTGCAGGCTTGAATCACCTGATTGTCCGATAAGAATGATGATTCCGTGCTTCGGAAGGCACGTTAAGCCGTTGGTCCCGACTATGATCCAAATTGTCTGGTTTCCCTTGTGGTTACGGAGGTCAGACGACAGTCGCTCCATTGTAATAACCAGGCATGTCAATTCAGGATCATAGTCGCAGCGTACCCTGGGCTCCAAGGCAATGGCCGAGGATGCAACTGGGAGAGGCGCTAGGATGATGATGATGATGATGATTATAAATAAGCAACTATCGCCCGCCTGCAACTCCGTCCGCGTGGATTTCGGTTTCCGCACACATAATGTTATACTATAGTTTTAAAACCCTCCTCGCCAAATAGACTATCCAACACAAAAATAATAGTTCAATTCGAACCAGTAGTTCCTGAGATGAGCGCGTTCAAACAATCTAAGTCTTCAGCTTTATTATATGTATTTGTAAAGATTTTAAACTATAGCAATAAGAAGTAGATACATACATCTTTTATTAGTGCTTGCTATTACAAAACATACCTATACCAATCTTTGATTTTTATTATGTACTTTAAGTATCGGAAAACAGTGAAATCTAGTGTAGGTAATTGGAAAGCGACCGGCCAGCGAATTGAGTGTCAACTAATGGTGTGGAATGAAATGGTGCCGGCATAGGGTTGCTTATCCTGGCTACAGAATAAAGTACAAATAAAACATTTCTAGTCCGTTTCATTGAAATTAGAAATTATGTAAAATGAGGGTTTCCGCAAATGAAAAATCCGCTAGACTGCAGTAGGTAGGCGAAGGGTCTTACTGATATGTGATTTGTGAATTTTGACATGACATTGACAGATATGTCAACATTCACCATTGATCTAGCGGATTTTACAATAACAAACTCCCTTATTCGGTAAAGTACTTCTATGGTACGTATGGTAAGTACTTCTATGGTACTTCTCGGCTACTTATTTAAAAAGATAAACAAACGCATTTCTACATTGACCTGACTTTTCTTTTTGGTTGTATAAAATTATTTGGACGTTTCGTTTAATGTTAATAACCACTGCTTCTTTAGGTTTATTAATTAGCACCTTTTCATAATATTGAGATGAACAAATAAATAGAAATATATTTATTTCCTTTAACACAGAACCAACCCTAACTTAGATGGGGGTGAGTCCAATAAAATCTGTTTTTATCGACAATCAAATAGAACTTTCCGGAAATTGCAATGGCAACAAAAATCTTAACATTTAACATTTTTTTAACGATACTTTAATCTCCTCCTGGCAAAATTTGAGTTAATCTTTACACCTAACTAAAAGGATAAATAAGTTTCACTTATAAATTAAGTCTACGCTTTCCAAGATAGAAAAGTAGAGTAAAGTATCAGCCTATTAATGTCCCCCTGCAGGGCAAAGGCCTCCATAATTAGAAATCATGTTTTCGTTTCAAATATGGGGTTTGGCCTAATCACCACGCTTGCCAAAACCGGGCTGTGTTCGGAAAAACCGATACAAATATTGCCCAAATCGGGAATTGAACCCAAGACCTCGATACTTATTCCACTAGACCATCGTGCGTTACTAAGTTTTCTCGTAAATTAAACTTGCACCAGTTTTCACAAACTTGTGTAACTATCGTCGAATTTTAAATTAACAAGACCACACCTTCACAGCCAATTATATCTACAGCTTACACAATAATTAAACAGCCAATTAGCAAGTGGTATGTACTTGCTGGTATAACTTACAATTATAGCGGCAAAAATGTATGTGCTGTTTCACACCTTTGTAAAACTAGCTTGTTATAAGTAGGTACTTAAATGGGGTGAATGGGTAAGAATCTTGTGGGTTCCGTATAATAAAACGCACTTTTAAACGAATGTTACTTTTGGTCGTATTGACTGACCACTTAACTAAGAGTCCCGGGTTCGAATGCCGTTAAAGGCAAATGTTTGGGTGATGAATCGACATTTGTTCTTAGGATAGGATACGGAATTGACAAGCCTAGTAATTAACTATGTACATTGAATCGACTGTCGTCTGAACTCAAAGACCCGCACAAAAGAAACCAGACTTATACTAAAATAAGTATACAGAATAATAAGTTTTTCTATCTTTTCCCCCATAGTGCAAGCTTCAAGCTTAGTTTTAAGATAAGCAATTCATGTGTTAGTTCAAGTTAGGCAACTAAAAATAATAATTAATGACTCCACTGCAGGACAAAAGCCTCCATTTTGCGTGAATCGGTAATTTACCTAACGTCTTTTGGTATTCAAAATCGCTACATAGTATAAAACAATAATAGAAGTTGCTTTCTTCTGTCTGTCTGTCTGTTTTTTAAGAGTCATGCAAGGGAAGGTTTATGTTTATGTATAACTAGCTGCCCGCCCCGGCTTCGCCCGTGGTACTTACTTACATGTATTATACATACAAACCTTCCTTAAGAATCACTCTATCTACTAAAAAAAACCGCGTCAAAATCCGTTGCGTAGTTTTAAAGATCTAAGCATACATACGGACATACAGCGAAAGCGACTTTGTTTTATTTATACTATGTATTGATAAAGTATAATAATATAATACCCTCTGGCCGTATTCGGCCATGGCGGCCGATCTTACGATCAGCCAGGTACGCAGGATATATTATAGTGCACAAGTGAGTGCGCAAGCACAGGTGCACTCCCTATTCCTTCACTCTCATAATTCGGTGGTACAGCAATCTGACACGACTGTAGAGAGATCAGGCGCAGGACCAACGGCTTAACGTGCCTTCCGAAGCACGGAGGAGCTCGAGATGAAATTTTTCGGTCACCCATCTGACGACTGGCATCTGCGAACGTTGCTTAACTTTAGCAACCGCAGGCCGAGTGCGCTAACCACTGCGCCATCGACCTCCTCGTATAATAAAGTAGAAAAACACTGATAATTTTTGTTGTACCCCTAGGAAACCGAGACGGGTCTATAATAATATGACCCTAACAACGGAACCCTACAATTCCTTCGCACTCAATATTGTAGCAGTTACTTATTAGACCTTATTAATGTCAGATTATTGTTAGCAACTGGTTATTAGGAAAGTTATCTAAGAAATTAGATGTACTAGATCCGCCGTTTTGATTACATGTTCGTAGTTAATTGGATTAATTGTTGTAATCAGTAATGTAATTAGTTTTCAAATGAGGGCGGGAGAAACGAAACTATAGTACAATGGATACACATGTACATTTTATACAATGACAGTACCTAATCTATCTATACTTTTCTATACTAATATAAATAAATAAATAAATAAATAAATATTTCACAACATCACATACATTGATCCGACCCCGTGTTAAGTAGCTTAAGCACTTGTGTTACAGACATCAGAATCAACAGTGGTATTACAAATATCTATACTTATAATAAATCTGTAGCGAGGTCAATTCTGTACATTATATATTTTTCCAAAATAACTATCAGGGGGTGATAAGTGATCGATACTGATACCAAAAATGCAATCAGTAAAATTTTTGTCTGTCTGTCTGTCTGTCTGTCTGTCTGTCTGTATGTTCCTTATAGAAACAAAAACTACTGGACGGATTTTGACGAAACTTGGTACCATTATTCTTCATACTCCTGGGCATATTATAGGATACTTTTCATCACGCTACAATCAAGAGGAGTAGCGTAGTGAAGGGAAATGTGGGGAAAACGGGAGAATTTACTCCATTTCTTAAGCTTTAGTCGCGTGTGCAGCCTTAATGGTTAAACTCACATAGAAATCATGTACGACGGAAATATTCTACATAAAATTGCCTAAAAAATATCCCCTAACAGCATATGTCTATCTTTGCAACTCAAGATCCAAATTGGTTTGAACGCGCTAAGTTCAGGAACTACTGGTTCGAATTGACATGTGCCGATAAATGGCGCACCTCGCTAGAGGCGCGGCCGCGGATCTGAATCGCGGTGAACAGATGATTTCTCAAATGTATAAGGTCTCCAGATTATTGTTAACAATGATAAGCGTTTTCCGTCACTTAATTTGCCTATTTTTTCAATCCTGAGTAATAAGTCGCATAAGAGTGTGCAAGTTGACTGCAAGTGCATGCATATAGATTTTTGCGAAAATCGTAACCCACGCGGACGGAGTCGCTGGCGGCCGCTAGTACTTAAATAGATACATACAACACCCAGACCAGGACAAACAGACATGTTCATGCACACAAATGTTTGTCCTGTGCGAGGATCGAACCCGCGACCTCTTGCGTAATAGGCAACTTCTTGACCATTACACCAAGCGGGTCGTCAAAATATATAAAGCTGAAGAGTTTGTTTGTATGTTTGTTTGTTTGTATGTTTGTTTGTTTGTTTGTTTGTTTGTTTGAACGCGCTAATCTCAGGAACTACTGGTCCGATTACAAAAAATATTTTTGTGTTGGATAGTCCATTTGACGAGGAAGGCTTTAGGCTATTGGAAATCGAAATCCACGCGGACGGAGTCGCGGGCGGCCGCTAGTATGCAATAAAGCTGAAGAGGTTGTTGGATTGTTTGTCTTTTTGTTTGTTTGTTTGAACGCGCCAAATGTCAGCAACTAATAATTCGATTTGAAAAAACCTTTTTCCATTGGATAGGTCATTAGTTGAGGAAGGCTTTAATCTATAGTATAACAATATATAATAACACTATGTGTGTGGAAACCGAATTCCACGCGGACGGAGTCGCGGGCAACCACTAACATTATAAGTGTCGAAACACACTAGGCTGAAATCACGCGACCGAAGTTCGGCGGCAATGCATTTTCTATACAAAAACGGGACGTAATTTCGGCATAGTGTGTTATCTTTCATTTAAAATACATTGCAGGCTTAGTTTTTATTAGTCACGCAGAACTACGGTTGCGTTTTTTCCTCCTAGTGTGTTTCTATACTAACATTTAACATTTATATTGTAACGCATAAAGACAACTTTCTGTGCAATTAACTCTCAAAGTTAATAATTGTAATTTTGTCTCGGACAACTGACAGATAGATTAAATAACGAATAACGTAACGGTACGGATAACGTTTAATAATGAAATATAAGTTATTTTAATTTAACTGCTAAATCTGGTTGATAGAGCGCTTTAGTAGATTAGGGTTGTCTCAATTTGATTACCTAAATTAAACCATGAAAAGTCATACTCAGGATGTTCTCTTAATTCAAGTGTTGAAAAAAAATTAAATTCTTGTAATGTTGGTATTAAAATTGGCGGACCGATTCACATCGCCGCTCTGGAAGTGCTTTGTGAGGAGGGTGGTGAACACGGGAACATATCCTCTCGCGTGATCATCGCCTTTAGCACATTGCATATAATTTTTATAATTTTTATTTTTAATGTTTATTTTTAATTTAATGCCTATCATGAACTTGTTACTAACAATAGATATAAGGTACTTTACTAACACAATATGGATCTATGGTCTGAAATAAAGAAGATTTAATTTTTTTAATTTAATTTAAAAGAGGTTTACAAATTATATACAGTGTCTCCTCTAGAAGCTCTACCAATTGCTTGAGCCAGGAGACACTGTATAGTGTCATCATTGCTCGGGTTGCGACTGTGACACCGCGCAGCATACCCTCACTTCATGCCCGGCCTGGGCGAGGGAGCGTGGTGCCATGGTCGCAGTTGTTGGGGATGACCTGACGCTGGCGGAGATCGTGCGGAGGATGGTAACCTGCGCGGAAGCCTGGCAGGCGGTGAGCACCTTCTGTGAGGCCGTCATCTCACAGAAGGAAGAAGCGGAGCGGGTGCGAGAGGCGTCAATAGACGCCCCGATGATTCGCCGCCGGCGTTATGGGCGACGGAGGAGAGACTTCCTCCTCCACATGCCACTTCCAGGGCCCCAGGCGTCAGACACGGGGGTATCTGACGACCGCTAAAGGGGCCGCGACGGCGTTGCGCGTGTCCACGTGCGCTGTTTTGCAGTTCCTGCGGGGGGGTCCAGCCCCGGCCTCCCCCCGTCGCCAACCGATTGGAGCTTGCCCCAATGAGCTAGCTGAGTCAGGGAACCGCGGAGAATGCTTATGGCCTTAGGCCTTTAGCCAGCCCGCCAGTTTCCCCGGCTCCCAAGGCAATGGAGGGACACCGTCAGGTTTTTAGCAGGTAGTTGGGTCTCCTTTCTAGACCTGGAGTCCTGCATAACCCGCCGACCACCCCCGTGGTTAACGGGTATGCGTCAAAGCATTTTCCTGACGATAAAAAAAAAAAAAAAAAAAAAGGAGACACTGTATTCAAAATGATATAATGAAACTTAAAGTCCTTCGAGTTACGCTTTGGAATTACACTCCACCTTACAGAAGACCACAGTGAAGTAGCACTTCGTAAATGTTGTGCTATGTTACTGCTGGTGAGTAAGGTCCCCAGAGCTCAGTAAGGGAGGGTATGGGGTAATGTCAGGCAACGCATTTGCGACCCTTGTGGGGTTGTCAATGTTCCAAAGGCGGCATTTCCCCACCATCAAGTGTCCCGTAACACACCAGTAAATAAATACGTGGGTTACGTATTTTTAAGAGGCGGTCCATTCAATTTGTTTTTGTTTTATTAGCACTACCTAACTACTATTCATTTTCTGTTCAGTTAAGCCCTAAGGTTGACTGCTAGAGAACCCCATGAGACATGAAGTCCGCCTTTTTTACAATATTTTTGTCGTGCAATGATGTTTAAATAAACGAACAAGTTCAACACTCAGGTAAAGAGTCAATAAATACTTCGATACTTGCTTTTCTTTAATCTCTTGGTGACCTCGTACTAGGGTCGGCAACCCTACTTAGAGGGTGGAAGGAGACGTTTGAGTGACTTTTAATTGGGAAACTTGGTGCCAATTGAAATTTCACAGGCGGGTGAGGGTTAGATGGGGCCACGAAATACGCGGGAATAGAGAGATAGGCCGCACAAGAGAAACATTTGTGTGCATGGACATGTCTGTTTGTCCTGGTGTAGGTGTTATATTAGCGCACTCAGCCTGCGGTTGCTAAAGTTACGCTAGATGCCAGTCATCGGATGGGTGACCGAAAAATTTCATCTCGAGCTCCTCCGTGCTTCGGAAGGTACGTTAGCCGTTGGTCGTGCGCCTGATCTCTCTACGGTCGTGTCAGATTGCTGTTCCACCGAATATTGAGAGTGAGGGAATAAGTGAATGCACCTGTGTTTGTGCACCATAATATGTATATCCTGCATACCTGCGCCATGGACGAATACGGCCGGAGGTTATTATTCTATATGTTTCTATTTAAGTATATTTATAATACCACTGTTGGTTCTGATATCTGTATCACAAGTGCTTAAGCTACTCAACACGGGGTCAGATCAATGTATGTGATGTGGACGGATATTTAATATATTTAAATAAGTTACTAAGCAAAGTGGTTAAAATAAAAATATCATTATTTTAAACGAATCAACCAACGCGATTTCGATCGGGGTACGTACTGAACTATTTTAATTGAACTCTTCAATTCGCGAATAGTCTAAGGCATAAGTGGGAGCGGGTTAAGAAAAAAAGTCAAAAGGAATAAAGGAGCCTTGAATCTAAATATGTCAAACAAATAATTTCGTTGGTATGAAGAAAGAGTTAGTGCTCCAAAAGTTGTAATTTCAAACGTATACAGTTTTCAAACGGTTACAGTGACTATTAAAACGAAAAAGGGTAACATTACAAGAAATATACACAGTTGTACATCATTAATTAGTATATAACATACCTATATATTTATATGTTTTGATCTATTAAACAATATAAGCAGTGTATAAAATAAAAAGTATTGGACCAAGAATTAAACCTTGAGGCACTCCTGTGACAACCAGTCTAGTAATGGAGATTGAGATGTTGCTAATGATCATTATGTAGTTTGACAAATTGTGTGCACTCATTGAGGAAAATACAGACCAATTCAAAGTGTTATCAAACCCATATAACTCAAGTAAGCCAAAATAATATCTTTATTGATTGCATCAAAAGCGTTAGTAAAATCTCAAAAAAGAACTACGATGGTGCCTTCATCATTGTTTTGAGCTATCAAATTGTTTCGCCGCTACCTCCTAGACCAAGGTGATCGGTCCAGTAGTTTTTGAGCCTATTCTTTACAACCAATGAAACAAAGTTTTCCTTTTTATAATACATATGGACTCAAATGGACTATCCAACACAAAACAAATTTTTCAAATCAGACTATTTGTTCCTGAGATAAGCGTGTTCAAACAAACAAACGAACTCTTCAGCTTTATCGTACAATAAATATTAGTATAGAACCCGCTCGTTCTTATGCCTCGGTCTTTTCCATTTAATCACACCGCCTTCCGACGCTAATTTTCCGCGGCACTCCCTACGAGGGGAAGATTGGAACATTGGAACAACGCGGAACATGACAGCTCGGAACGGATTATTGTCTTTGGAACTTTGAAATCAAAATGGGACGGGGATAGTGGATATATCGTGGCCATATCGTTGAACACTTCATGAAATGCCCAAGTCTAAACTTACTACATACTTATCTTTGACCAGATTGTGAAATCGTCTACCTTTTTAGAATAATAATTAATCTATCCACCCAATAATGTGGAAGGGGAAAGTTCTAAAGGGGTTACAAAAAAAACCTTAACTTACATCAATCATACAAGTTTTCCGTCCCAAAGAAATGAAGACGATTTAACGATGTGATCTGATCTGATCGATCTGATCTGACAGATAAATTATCATCATTAAGTTTAGCGAGAAAGATGTGACAGGTCCTATTTAGGTTGGCTATGGCTTTTAAGTACATAAGTTACGGGGCATTTGGCTATGGATTATAATTAAGGCCTCTAAATCAATCCCAGGGGTAGTTTAAAAAAACGCATATGGCCTAGCCTCAAAGTAAGCTCAAAGCTTGTACCTATGGAAGCTAGGGTAATTTCGTATACTGTGGTAATGTCGATGTACATCACACAAACATTTGCCCCTAGCTGGATTCGAACACGCGGCCCTTGGTTTTGTAGCTAAAGTCTCAGAAACCAACGGGCCCTTCAACTAATACTATTTATTTGAACATTTTCCGATACAATTTATTTATTAATTTCTTAATTATGTTTCAAATGCCAATGTCGGCTGCAGAAGTAATCTTTATTAAGACTATGTGTTCAAGCAGAATCCTTAATTTAAACAACAACCCGTCAGTTATTGCTTCTCCCGCGCAAACTTGTAACTGTCAAAAGTGACAGGCGGCCATCTTGGTCGGATTCCGACGTGTTACTGCCGATAATGCTTCTCGCGATAATTACTCGAACGATTAGTCAAGAGTTAGGCTCCTTGGGAGAATTTACACCGAAGTGCAACTTGCATTCTGAGGAAGAGAAAAAAGTTTGTAACGTACAACATTTTTCTTTGACCACCCTCCGGAAGACACATAGTATTTTTTTTCGGAATATAATCATTATCCTTATTTTGAATAAATCTTGCGAATGGCGAAAAACGACGGCATTCTGTATTAAGAAATTACAATATATAATCTATGCTACTATAGCACATATATGAGACAAATTTAATTGGATACGGCTAGACAGATTAGGTATATTACATAATACTATAAATGGAGAATGCCTTCTATTAAATTGGAGAAGCACTCTGTAAGGTGTCGTAACAATTGCTAACGTTTCCAACATTTTTTATTGAAACACAGTGCAGTAATTTCAAAATGTTTATGCTGCTTTGGAGTTTATGACACTGTTCAGTAATAGTCAACCGTATAAAAAGTAATTTATTACTATTTGGTTCAAATTCAAAAATATCTTTATTCATGTAGTTAAATAAATAAATGAGACGCTAACACTGGTTTGAAACGCTGTTTCTGCTGAGAAAATACCAGGAAGAAACTCGTGCAGTTGCTCTTTTTTATGTGGTCAGACCAAACAGATTCACTCTTCATTTCTTGACTCTACATTCATCAAAAAATCCATCAGCTAAATAAAATACGTCAACGTACATACTTACATTACAATTCGGTGTAAAAGGGTGCGGTGCCTAGTCAAGGTAATGGGGTCGTTAATTACAAGTCTTGTTCCGTGCAGGCAACGAAACAATTCCTAATATTATGAGTCGGGAACCGAACGTGTGTACCGCAGCACTTAAACTTGGAACCTATAAGTCCAAAACAATATGGGGATACTAAGGGTCGAATGGATGGGTTATCGTGCTTTTGTCACGAAGGTATTAAATCAAAATTATACTTTATTCAAATTAGCCTCAAAAAAGTACTTACGAATCGTCAATAATTTTTTTCATAGCGTTTATCCCGTTTCTATGCGAAGCGACTGCCATCAGTGAAGCGACTGCCATCAGACCTTCATAACCCATAGAGGGGAACCTGACAGATTGGATCATGGTTTCACATTCAGATCGAACTGAACTAAAGTCAGAAATAACTGAATGTGCAGGTTTCCTCACGGTGTTTTTCCTCACCGCCGAGCTAAAGGCACAAATCCACACATAGATTTCGAAAAATCCGAGGTTAACGTTAAGAAGAGTCCATTCTAAACGTAGTAGTAATACCTCAATGTATTCCTACGACTATTTTAGACTGGCACTACACGTCCGTTACTTCTCCTCATTTGTGCGAATAAAAAAGCTTTATTCTTCTTTTTTATTCCGTAAAAACACTTAATCACAACATACTTGGGGACGAGCTGTCAGTCATATGTGACAAGTCGTGATATGCGAGATTTCTTTGACAAACAAACGTACTTGTAATAACAGTTGTTAGTCTGTTCAATTGGCGAGACGAACTGACGTTTGTGAGAGCATAGTATGAAATAGGTATGTGACACTACTAGCTTTTAGCCGAGGCTTTGCCTGTGTAATCAAGATTCCCGTTTTATCCCCATGGGAGATTTTAATCGGGATAAAAATTCCTATCACCTAAGTCAGACCATACCCTGCCTGTACCTATATCAAATTTCATGAAAAACAGTTCAGTAATTTCAGCGTGATTTACATACAAACAAACAAACATTCTGCAGAACCAATGGTCAGAGACCCTGGATACAAAACCAAGGGACGCGGGTTCGAATCCCGCTAGAGGCAAATGTTTGTGCGATGACCATCGGCATTTGTACTCGAGTCATGGATGTTGATAAAAGTATTTAAGTATGTCTATCCGTTCCCTAGTATCCAAAGTACATACAAGCTTCGAGCTTAAACTCAAACTCAATATATTTTTTATTAATATAGTCTTCATAAAAGCACTTATTAATCATCAAAAATGCTACAAATAAATGACTCGACCGTCGATTCGGACTTAGTTTGGGGCTAGGCAATTGGTGTGTTAGTCCAATTAATTCATTTTTATTTATAAAACTTTTCAGCTTTATATATTTTCTATTCATTGCATAAAATTTAGATAGATAAAAAATATACTTTATAAACAAGGTAATAATTGCTTTCGCTATAATTATGTCTGAATTACATTGTACCTCTATGCTTGATATATTGTTAGCAACCAACCTCTTTTCCCGCGTTTAATCAGTAATTAGTTGACAATAAAAAACACTAACGAGACACCTGTCGACAATGTAGTACATTATTTTCTTTAACTTCGCAATTAACACTTGCAATTATGATTAATTAGAGAGCAAGATGTTGAGATAGTACGAGTAGGTATATCGCTTTAATTGTTTAATTACTAAGATTATGTGTTGGGAATTAAATATGTATGTGTTGGAAACTTTGCAGCTTTGTAGGGAGTAGTGGTTGAAAAGTTGTATGGGGTCACAGGTTTGATACCCGGATAGGTGGCGGAGGGGTTAGTTGCACTTTAAAGTGGCAGTCGTGCGGAGGTCTTGGGTTCGAAGCCAGGGTCGGACTGGTAAAAAAAGTAACTATGTCTTAGTTTTCCCGTTGGTATAGATTGCAAACAGTCCAGACTTTGAAATATACAATGAAATAAATAAATCCCTTGGACTAACACACCAGTTGCCTAGCCCCAAACTAAGCTCCATGCTTATTTATTTATTAAATAAAATAAGTACAAAAGGCGGACTTAATGCCTCATGGCATTCTCTACCAGTCAACCTTAGGCCAAAACAGAGAGTGAGTAGGTAGGTAGTGCTCTTAAAATATGTATAATAAAAAAAATATCACTTATTAACTATGTATTTATTTATTTATTTATTTATTTATTTAGGAAAAAAACAGCATCATTGTATTACAACTATGCTAGGATAAATATGTTACACATTTGCCTTAAATTTTTTCCACCACTAGTTAAAACAGTTTATGTTGATTCTGACACTATACGTTCCGTCTACTATAAAATTAAGTTAAACGACTGTGACAGAAAGAAGAAAACAAAAGCAAAAAAAAACAAATTATGGTTGTTACAGTCTGTAAAAAAGGTGAATAAGACTATTAGAGCAGCAGTGTTAATTATAATATCAGTGTTGATGTTCGATAGTATAGTCCATAAGATATTCCAACAATATAATGTATGATGTATAAAATAGTATAGAATATACTATGAGCACAAACACCTTTCCACAAGAACGACACAAATATAACAGTATGTAGTTAACATACAACATACTACATAACAAAAATTCGGATAGATATACTTAAATACTTTTATAAACATCCATGACTCGAGTACAAATGCCGATGTTCATCACACAAACGTTTGGCCCTAGCGGGATTCGAACCTGCGACCCTTGGTTTTGCGGCCATGGTCTCTGACCACTAGACCAACGGGCCAGTCAACACCTGATGATCAACACTTATTACTTCTAGACTCTAATTATTAGTCAAGTTGTTCAAAGCAATCGTAACATTAATTACAATATATCTTACATTTAATAGGAACAAGCGTATAACCCGACTATTGAATATTAATTAATTTTTTATTAACATCTTCATCTTTATAACTGAGTCAGTGAAGCGAGGATAGCAAATAGCCACACTTATCACATTAACATAGTGTTATTAGTATTTGTTGGCACATCAATTACTTTTAATAACTTACAGAAGACCACAGTGAAGTAGCACTTCGTAACTGTTGTGCTATGAGAAAGTTGGTGAGTAAAGAATTTAGTCAGTTCAAAAATGTCATAGTCCCAAAAATATGTTTTTAGGTGTGTTTAATTTTTTTTAAACTAGTTTTTACCCGCAGCTATGCCAGCGTTATCAAGACTCCTGTTTTATCCCATGGGAGCCTTGAATCGGTATAAATAGTACCCTATCACCTAAGCCCAGCCTGCATACAAAATTACATTAAAATCCGTTCAGTAGTTTCAGCGTGATTGACGGACAAACATCCAAACAAACAAACATTCACATTTATAAGATTTAGCTTTAGCACTTAATCTAATATTGTTTGACTTGTCATGTAGAGCCAGCCTAGAATAGTACTACCCCAATTCTTCCCATGAGTGTCGTAAGAAGCGACTTAGGGACATTCGGTACCTACGCAAAATATTTAACCAAATTCTCCATAAATTTGAAAAAAAACTAGGCTTATACCCTGTGGTATGGATCCTATAACGTTTCTGCTGATAGGTAAGGTTGCCAGAGTTGCCGGAGCAGAGTTTTATTTTATTTAATTTATTGGTTCACCAACAATTGTACATTAATACATGTAGACTTATAAACTTTACAAACTTATTTCTAAGAGTACAATTAGGTAAACACTACTTGCATAAGACGAGTGAACAAGAAAAGTCGGGGAGTGTATGGGGCTTAAGCTGTTGAGGAAGCCTTCAGCTGCTAAGCGACGTCCATTAAAAAAGAAGAGGGTATGGGGTCTTTGAGGCCGGCAACGCATTTGCGACCCTTGTGCGGTTGTTGATGTCGATGGGCAGCGGTGATAACTTCTCATCAGGTCATCCTCTTGTTAGTTTACCTCCTTAAAACATTAATCAAAATGTAAAAAGAGTATTTTGATGCAACAAACACTTTAAAAAAAATCAAATATTCTCCTTACCACCTATTCTACGCCTGCCAAACTCTAAAAAAAAATTTGATAACCAAATCAACCATTCAATACATAAAACCCAAACAATTCCAGCGTCTGTTCGTTCATACCCCATCCGTGACGCGGCTTTAATTCAACGAGCTTACACCCTCGCAATTTATACCAGTCAACGTTCGTTCGATTCATTCCGTATCATTAGTCCCGCGTGTTTCGGGGAGATAGGGAATGGGGGGAATGGGAAAGTGTATTGCGATTTTTTTTGCATTTAAATTGGATCTTTTTTGTTTCTACACATACCAGTGGTTTTCATTCAACACCTTCACTTTTACGACGAGAAAGTATAATATAGCTGTAGAGTTTGTTTGTTTGTTTGAACGCGTTAATCTTAGGAACTACTGGATCAATAAAGAATTTGAATTTGAAAACTGGTTTATCCCAACTAATATTATAAATGCGAAAGTAACTCTGTCTGTCTGTCTGTCTGTCTGTCTGTCTGTTACGCTTTCCCGCTTAAACCTCGCAACCGATTTTGATGAAATTTGGTACAGACAATCTTTAGACCCTGAGACAGAACATAGGCTACTTTTTATTTCGAAAAAAAGAAATCCACGCGGACGGAGTCGCGGGCGGCCGCTAGTAATAAAGTATTTCGGAAAAGTATTATAGCCTGAAGTCTGGGTGATCCTGTGTAACGTCGTAAAAGACGAAGTGATTATCATGCGTATAGTCACCTCATAGTCAAATCGCTTTGGTGACCGCAGTATGGTGAACGATACAACAGGGGAACGCTGCTGCCCATCCCCCGGAATGTGCCTTAGTCCCTTCATCCGACACCCACGGGAAGAAATGGGATACATAGTACTATTTTAGGCTGGCATTATTTAATTACTAGCGGCCGCCCGCGACTCCGTCCGCGTGGATTTCCGGTATCCGCACACATAGTGTTTTACTATAGCTTAAAGCCTTCATCGACAAATGGACTATCTAAACAAACAAAGAAACTCTGCAGCTTTATAATCTTAATAATACATAAAACAACTAAGTAATCTAAGTAAGTTACTTATATTAACTAACTTGATCTTCAGAAGTACCTCCGCAATATTCTCACTTGCCTCACCCGGGCATCGAAGCGGCTCAGTCAACTGCGGCAGGGCACGTTAAACTGACATGTTTTGACAAATTCATTTTGAGCTCGAATGTACCCACTATAATACTCAGGCAGGGCTGGCGCGTGGACGTTGTTGTATAATTAATGTTAGTGGTGGTTCTGGGTTCGATTTCCGTAACACCAAAATATGATGCGATAGGTAAGATTGACGGGCCTGTTGGTCTAGTGGTCAGAGCTCCGGATACAAAATAGGGTCCTGGGTTCGAATCCTGCTGGGGCAAATGTTTGTGTGATGAACATCGGCATTTGTACTCGAGACATGGATGTTTATAAAAATATTTTAACAAGTATTTAAACAAAAAAACACAACTTTAAGACCACATACCCTCCCCGACTGAACTCTGGCGACCTTACTCACCAGCTGAAACAAAGCATAACAGTTACGAAGTGCTATTTTACTGTGGTCTTCTGTAAGGTGGAGGTACTTACCCAGACGAGCGGCTCATTCGAGTGGAAGTTCCACTAAGATCTTCCTCTCTTACGGCCCACCAGGGAAGCGCGTCTTTATAACCCTGTACAATGTACAGTCATGAGCACCAAAATGTATACACGGTAAATACACATCGACTCTTATGTCAAAGCAGTAAAGTTCATATTTAAATGTGTTTGTTTACATGTTGGTGCTCATGACTGTACAGCAAGCCCGCCCCGACTGAGCTCTGTTCTGTTTTGAACATACTCTACAGTCCTGAGTTTTGAAACTGATAAAGTATAGAAGTGTCTGGTTGGTCCTGCGATGATCTCTCTACGGTCGGTCCTATCAAGTGTGGTCCCACCAAGCAAAGAGAGTGAGGAAAATATGATTATGATATGAGGATAAATATGATTTCAAGATAGAGAAAGCATTTACTTATCCTGATTTTATTTCCACTTGTAGGAGACGCGTGTTCTGACTTGAAAACATCAACGTTTATTTGTATTTCAAAAACATGTGCTCTTAAGTTCATTTAAGGGTGTATAATTTAGTACCTATGTATTTTGTGCACCTATGTATTGGAGAGCGATGGTGGCCTTGTGGTACGGACGGCGCCTCACATACGTAAGGTCCGTGGTTCGAATCCGGGCCCACACCTCTGTATTTTTCGAAATCTATGTGTGGATTTGTGCCATTAGCTCGGCGGTGAGGGAAAACACCGTGAGGAATCACGGTGTTTTCACATTCAGTGATTTCTGACTTTAGTTCAGTTAGATCTGAATGTGTAACCATGATCCAATCTGTCTGGTTATCGCCTCTATGGGTAACGAAGGTCTGATGGCAGTCGGTTCACTGTAATAACCAGACTCGTCAAATCCTGGATCATGATCAAAGCGGACCCCGTATCTTAGAAACGGGACAAACGATAGGAAGAAGTATTTCTTTACACTTCTTTCTTTTTTATGGTAAAACTATGTTATTTTTCCAAATAATATGAATATTAAAATTAATTAAATAATAAACTTAATACTGTCCGTTCAACCCTACCTCGCAAGCTGGGTGGGCCCGACTCACGCGCCGCAAACAAAACCAATACGCGGCGCCGAGCGAGACGCAACATCTGACGTCATCGCCTCTCGCTCGCGCGCGAGGTATGCGCACACGCATAGATTTGAATTTGTGGATGCCCTCGCAATAGTTCTATGAGCTTGGAAATTGGCACGAAAATTTAAAGCGAGTGTCGCTTCTTATGGAAGTGACAGTATGTTGACAAACATACGCCATTATCATTAGCATTATCCTTATCCCGGTTGAATTATTTTGATTCAAGCCTGCAATGTCCTAACTTGGAAACCATCGCAAAGTGAAAGTGTTTTGAATTCCCTAGAAATTTGATCCTATGACCTCCGAGGTTTTTGGACACAGTGCTCTAACCACTACACTACGAAGATAGTTAGTTTAAATAATAATACCATAGTTTTCTTGTCAAGGCATAGCTAAGTGCAGAAACACCTGGGATTACGCGACCGAGGTACGGCGGCAAAGCATTTGCTATACAAAATCACGTGACGTATTTTCGGCATAGTGTGACATCTTCCATTTAAAATACATTGCAGGGGAACGCCGAACTTCGGTCGCGTTTTTTTCGCCTAGTGTGTTACTATACTAGTGATTTAAATGTGCAAACGGGTTTTCGTCAATCCGTCCGAATCCACCTCTTTTTGTTTCATTTGACAAAATTATAACAGCTTAATTTGTAAGTTTTAATTAAGTGCCCATTAAAGAAGGATAAAGTTTTCGGAATCTTGTTAATATTGTAAAGGTGGGATGCATGGAATGCATAAATAAATAAATATTTCACAACTACACATACCTACATTGATCTGACCCCGTGTTAAGTAGCTTAAGCACTTTTGTTACAGACATCAGAATCAACAGTGGTATTACAAATAAATTTAAATAGATACATATAACACCCAGACCAGGACAAACAATTGAAAATTATTGTGATTATTGGCGATTTAAAAGAGCAACCGCCGAATTTCTTGCCGCTTCTTCTGAGACCTACTGCGTTCCAAAGTCGATGATAGAGTCATTATATTTTGTGATATTGACGATTTATAAGTGCTTAACTGTGACATACGTAAATCTCTACTAATATATAAAGCTGAAGAGTTTGTTTGTTTGTATGTTTGTTTGTTTGTTTGAACGCGCTAATCTCAGAAACTACTGGACCGATTTGAAAAAATATTTTTATGTTGGATAGTCCATTTGACGAGGAAGGCTTTAAGGCTATTGGACATCGAAATCCACGCGGACGGAGTCGCGGGCGGCCGCTATATAGTATATTTTGATTGATTGGTTGATTGAGGATCGCTGGTACCTATCACTTACCATCAGGTGACCCTAGTTCTATCTTGTCTATGGTAATTACAAAATGAAGGGGCCTGTAATATTAGCCCTGCTGTAATATGTGGCTCGTATACGTTTTACGATGTCGCAAAAATGTTGGTGTGGGCGCCATTAGTGGGTATTTAAGTTCTTTTCACGCGCATCGCAATACAGTGTGTTTGTAATAATATATTTATTTAATTAATATCTTTACAAGTCTGTTGGTCTAGTGACTTAAATATGTAGATAGCGAATAGTAAAATCGAGGTTTTTCGGTGTTATAGGGAAGCAAATTTACAAAAGGGCCACCTGATGGTAAGTGATCACCGCTGCCCATGGACATCAACAACCGCCTAAGGGTCGCAGAGCCGCTCTACCTCTGTAAAAAATTAGTCCCTTATTTGTACTTGAGTCATGGATGTTTATGAAAGTCTTTAAGTATGTCCATCCGTTCCCTAGCATCCATAGTACAAGCTTCGAGCTTAGTTCGGGGCTAGGCAATTGGTGTGTTAGTCCAAGGAATTTATGTAATTATTATTAACTAGCGGCCGCCTTCGACTTCATCCGCGTGGATTTGTGATCTCTTTTTTTCCGCACAAAAAGGTAGCGTTTGTTCTTTCTCAAGGTCTGAATATTTTCTGTGTCAAATTTTATCAAAATCGGTGTAGAGTTTTAAGCGGGAAAGCGTAACAGACAGACAGAGTTTGTTGTTGAATATTAGTAGGGATTTATTCTGTGTTAAAACAGCCTGTATCTACCACAATTGACAACTTTGTCAATCGTCTTGTGAGGTCTATAGAGACATAAACCCACGCTTAAAACATCAGTATGGGAATAATCATGTCTTGTAGTACCGTGAAGTGTTGTTGTAAAGTTAAGATAACCTTGTTTGAAAGTGCTGGTTTAAGTTATGTGTTGGGAATGTTTTGTAGAGCTTAATTACTGGATCAGTTTAAAAATACTGACGTATTTATTTAAAACCACTTTTTACATGAGAAACTTATAAATATTTAAAAAAAAACATATATTAGGCCAAGTGCAAATTGTTATGTACAAATGTAAGTGATGTATACCTACTGCGCGGATCTTTTAAGAATCTTTTATTTACTTTGCAATTAACAAAGACGTGCACCTTGATAACAATTGCATTAAAAAAATTAAGATCGGTATCCTCGTATCTTGACACCGATGACCGAATATCCGTTTATCGGATCCGTGGACCTTGAAACCGATTATCCGTTTTGAGATCCGTATCCGCTGATATACATTTTTAGCGATCCGGCACATCACTTACGAATATGTAAACGAGAATACTAATTATACTACTATTAGTCAGTTAAGCAGGATACCTATATTATAGTGCACAAGTGAGTGCGCAAGCACAGGAGCACTCCCTATTCCCTCACTCTCATAATTCGGTGGGACAGCAATCTGACACAACCGTGGAGAGATCAGGCATAGGACGAACGGCTTAACGTGCCTTCCGAAGCACGGAGTAGCTCGATATGAACATTTTCGGTCACCCATCCATTGACCGATCAAAATAAGTAAGGAAGCGAGACTTATTTTTTCAACTATAAAATTCCGTAATAATCTTATCTCAGACTAAGAGGTCATCAAAAATTTAAGATAAACAAACATACAAAAAGTTGCTTCCATATAGAGATTTATCTTTCGGAGACTTTTATTAATTGTGCCATTAAGTTTTATCCATCACTCGAGTTATCTTTGTCATAGAGGAACAGAAGGGAATTTTGATAAACGATGGACCTTTGGCAAGCTTGGTAATTAAGGATGGCATGGTATAATCATTTCAATAACTGATGCTTTTCGTTTTCTTTAGATACTTTTAATTAACTGAATTAAAATATTAAAAGTAAATTGAAAAATATATAAATAATTCGTCGTGTATATTATTGAGGCTTTGATCTTTTTGGATATTTATGTCATTAACTGTTGTCAGTCGACCATCAAAACATTTTTTACTTATGCGAGAGCATTGTCTTGTTATTAATATTATGTCTATTGTGCAATCAAATGCAAAGGATCGTTGGTATAATTCTGCTTCTTTTGCCTAAAACTACCAACTCAAAAAGGTGTATTACAAAAATGTGTAATATATAAACATAGGTATATTAAAATCCGCCATCCGCAACCCTTGGTTTTGTAGGCAGTCTCTGACAACTAGACCAATTAAAAGTTTAAAGATCATAATTATTATTCATGCAAGGATTGACTTATACTGTCTGTACTTTTTCTTATTCTTTGACCGTGTAAAATTGACTCAAGAAGGAACAATTCTACCAAACTATCCAAGCACCATTTCTCAACGGGTATTTTTTAAATCGAATGGCTCAAAAAACAAAATGCCAGTCTAATTAAGAAGTTAATTGGATATTCTGACGACATTTTTAATTAATCTCGTTCTAGATTGGAAAGTCATTGTGAAACATAACTGTTTGTTAATATAGGGAATGGATACTGACATCATGTAGTAAGTAACTTTATTATTATACTAGCGGTCGCTCGCGACTCCGTCCGCGTGCATTTAGATTTTATTAATAGCTTAAAGCCTTCCTTGTCAAATTAACTATCCAACAAAAAAATATTTTTTCAAATCGGTCAAATAGTCCCTGAGATTAGCGCGTTCAAACAAACAAACATACAAACAAACTGTTCAGCTTTATATATTAGTATAGATATAAAAAAAGACCACAATGAGTCATTCATGATCACTTTTAAACACTGCACCAATCTGCTTCCATTTCAATAAAGTGCAAGATATCATCAAAATCTGAGACTTTCACACTAATCCAGTCTGTGGGGACTTATAAAAGCCTTTGCTCTACAAAAGGTGGAGTAAAAGCGGTTTTGACCTTATTTTGTTTAGGTATGGGGACCTAATAAAAATCCAAGTTTTCGACCTTGGGAGGAAAAGGCGCGAGCCACCATCTTGAATTGAATGTGCCAAAATTAGGTTTTTTTTAAATAATGTCTCAACAGTTGACTTTGTGGCAAAAGTGTCTATGGGAAGTAGAAAGAAGACAAAATTACTAACATTTTTCTCATACATGTTTATTCTGTAAGTCTTATAGGTAAAAAGTTACATCTGGTAGAAGAAAAACAAAATTACAAAAATCATCAATTTACTTTAGGCAAATTAGACAATCTTGGGATGTTTTGATCGGGTGATACGGCATCATAAGGGGTTACGCACTGGATAGCTCCCATAATATGAACAGTATGCAAACCATCTATTGTATTGACATTGTGATCCGCATTATCACAAATAACTTGAGAGAATGAATCTGGGTCAACCAAGGTGCCAGCTGCATCAGGACGAATAACGGCAGATTTTTCGAAGAGTGTAGTTTCAAAGTACGACGCCGCGAAGCCCAACGAAGACAGTAAGTCGATAAGTTTCTTTGATCCAAACTTCTTGTACAAATATGTACTGATACCGATCAAAAGTGGCGACAAAAAAGATCTAGGTCTTGCTGCTGAAATTACAGCATGAGATATCGCTTCGCATATTTTATTCCATTTGTCAACAGAGCCACGTTTTTTTTGGAAATATTTTATTCCGGCGCTTGTAACTTTTTATCTATAAGACTTACAGAATAAACATGTATGAGAAGAATGTTAGAAATTTTATCTTCTTTCTACTTTCCATAGACACTTTTGCCACAAAGTCAACGGTTGAGACATTATTTAAAAAAAACCTAATTTTGGCACATTCAATTCAAGATGGCGGCTCGCGCCTTTTCTTCTCAAGGTCGAAAATTTGGATTTTTATTAGGCCTTCATACCTTAACAACATAACATCATAAACGCTTTTACTCCACCTTTTGTAGGGCAAAAATACCTACAGACTGGATTACACGTTTAAAATGTTAGAAGCCACGATATTATCCGGATGGTGTAAGTAAACATGTCACCATACTTACGATGTTAACGATATTAATTTAGGGCTGCCAGAATCCCTCCCTTTTAGTAGTTCGGTATATTAGATCAAATAAAATCAAAAGATAATTTATTTAAATGCGCTTAATAAAAGCACTTATGTTCTACTAGCGGCCGCCCGCGACTCCGTCCGCGTGGATTTCTTTTTTTCGAAATAAAAAGTAGCCTATGTTCTGTCTCAGGGTCTAAAGATTGTCTGTACCAAATTTCATCAAAATCGGTTGCGAGGTTTAAGCGGGAAAGCGTAACAGACAGACAGACAGACAGAGTTACTTTCGCATTTATAATATTAGTTGGGATAGATATTATATATTTGTATATTTGATTTTCGGTACTTACTTAATGTTAAAAATGGCTATAGAAGAGCGGTTTCTCTTATCACAAGCAAACGTTTTGCTTAAAAAGAGATTCCCACAAATGTAATAGTTTTATTTTGTAAGTTACAGAAATAAATATTTGTTTATTTGTTATTTATTTATTTAGATATAACTATAAAATCGTTATAAAAAAATAATAATAATGACAATTCGAAAAATTGCCATGAGAACGGATGCCACAGTATAGCTGGCTTGGAATGGTAGGAGAATCAATAAGACGGGCCATTTTGTATTAACCAAAGACAAGCTTAAATTACCACAGATTGATACCACACTACAGTACGAACCATATTCCGTGCTTCGGAAGATTCGTTGGTCCCATTCCGACTACGATACAAGAATTGTCTAGATTCCCTTGAAAGGGTCAGATGGCAGTCACTCCAGTGTAATTACCAGGTCAAATCAAGACCATGTCCATAGGAGGTAGCCGGGATAAACGCAAGGAGAGAATCTCCCTCTCTTCTCGTTTAGTACCGGTCTAGAATGGTACTATCCGATCTCTTTCCGTAGGAGTAACAAGCGGCTCAGGAACATTCCGAGGGATGGGCAGCAGCGTTCCCCTGTGTTTTATCGTTAACTATACAGTGGTCACGAGGCCCTCCCTCTGCCTATAACCCTCTATCTAGGGGAGGGATACGTCTAGAAGTTGACTGCAATATGCTGCTGATGACAATGATGATGATACCATAGATCGAAACTATCAATTAAAAAGATATATCATGTCGGAAGCAATAATAAATACATTGGGGGCGTTTGGGCAAGAAAGCGTTTGCAAGCGTTTGTAAACAAAATGGCGATTGTTAGCGCAAAATGGCGATTGTTTAGCGGTAACACAGTAAACTGACAGTTAGCAAACACGTCCTGGCCGAAAACAGTACAGTTAGCGCTAACAATCGCCATTTTGTTTACAAACGCTTGCAAACGCTTTTTTCGCCCAAACGCCCCCATAAATCCAATTCAATCAATCTTTTATAATATCTATATTAATCCATGGGCTACTTAGACAGCTGTTTTAGCCTATTAAATAATTATTTTGAACTGCCAAGTCTAACTATAGAAGTAATTGCAATTCATTAGTCAACTTACAATACCCAACCTTATTTTTTCTTCTATCAAAAGTAACGGACTATTTAGCTAATAACCTCTCTCCATTCCTCCCAAATCGTCAGCCCTGTCGCAAGAGCATTGACAGCTGCAGTTGGCGCCAAATTCGTTGTCACTCTGACGTGTGATTTACGCGCCAAACGGCCCACAGAATAAATAAGCGGCCATTAAGGACAGACTAAAAAATGATTTGGATTAATAAAGTATAATAACGGACCACACACAGTGGATATCTTTGGCTCGCGTATTTTTTTTAATTCTTTTTCTTTTTTTAAGCTTTCGTTTTCATTGATGCGCTGAGAATCTTAAGGGCTAGTGGTTAATGTATGGCAGTTGTCCAGGGTTCGACTCCCGCGTCGGGCAAACTAGTGGTTACATAGTGCCGAGTTGTGATTTTGTGGGTCAGCTAGTGGTTTAAGTACTGAGTCTGTGATGTTCTGGTTTCGATTCCTGCGTCGGGCAATTTTTTTTTAATATGCGGCTGTATCCGAACACAGCCCGAGTTTGTGATCACCAATCCGCAATTGACAAGCGTGGTGATTAATCCAAAACCTATCTTTGTAACGTTGATATGATTTCAAATGCTGGAAGCCTTTGCCCTGCAGTGGGACATTAATAGGCTGATACTTTTTTTCTTATTAAACTTTCGCCTCTTTGATAGCTTTGGAATCTTTTTATAGAATGTCTCTGGATCGTTATGTGGGTGTTAAATACACTGAGAACGGGAGTACGAATTAGTTATTAATTGAGTGATGTGGAAAATTCGTGTTGGTTTTTATGTTATCGTATTTAACACCATGAAATTGGCGTTTTATAGTTTGAAAATTGCTTTAACATTTCCGCCAAATAATGTTTTTTCTAATATAGAAGAGCATTTCGCTCTTTTTCAAAGATGTATCTTTTTTGATATTAATTAATTTAGAAGCATACGCAGTTTTTATTTTCTTGTTAATAAAATACTGATTTTTGTTAAATAGTTATCTAATTCTATTCATAAGCCCTCGTTACTATTTCAACGAGTGTATCTTTTTGAGTCGATTTAGTAAATAGTCAAGCAAATTGTCCATCAGAATGAAATCAATTCCTACATGGCACCAAAATACATTTCACTTTACTCATATAATTTTTGTTTGTCCTCGATTGGATTCGAACCAATGACCCTTGACTCATACAGCGACACCATACATCGTATCTGCCCTTAAAAAAACAAGCTGGTAGCAATTCCAAAATTTAAAAAATATAAAAAGTAACTGGCCATAGAGAAGTGGAAGTATAGAGGCGTACCATAGATTGTAGAGCAAACATTATCAGAGTCATCCGTCACGGCTAAATGCTGTTTTGACAGCTGTCAAATTAATGTCAGAATGGCGTTGTGGCGCGTCTTGAGATAAACTAGGACCGAGTATATTGAATATTGATTCTAAAGGGTTATTTTAAATGCTTTTTCTGTTGAATATCATTTCTTTTTCTTATAGCGGTGGGACCATATCTAGAAAGGGTATTGGACAATGATGAAGTCTAGTTGTTTTATTGGACCGGCATACACTATGCCTCTCATCACGTACAAGCGGCCGCCCGCGACTTCGTCCGCGTGGAATTCTGTTTCCGCACATAATGTGCTAAATTAGCTTAAAGCCTTCCTCGACAAAATGGCACTATCCAACGACAAAATATTTTTTCCAATTCGGACCAGTAAGTAGTTCCTGAGATAAGCGCGTTCAAGCAAACAAATAATCATCCAAACAAACGAATTCTTCAGCTTTCGCTTTATTTTATTAGTATAGATTTTTACGCTTTTAGTTAAAATTTTGCACAAATAATGCATAACACCAGGAGGAAAATGTCGCCGTTTGGTCCTGCGCCAGATCTCTCTACGGTCGTGTCAGATTGCTGTCACCGAACTATGAGAGTGTGTCTGATTCATCAATACATAGTATAAAACAAAGTCGCTTTCGCTGTATGTCCGTATGTATGCTTAGATCTTTAAAACTACGCAACGGATTTTGACACGGTTTTTTTTAATAGATAGAGTGATTCTTAAGGAAGGAAGGTTTGTATGTATAATACATGTAAGTAAGTACCACGGGCGAAGCCGGGGCGGGCAGCTAGTACTTATATAAGTTTGTCTTTCCATTCTCAAGCATCTGTAGTAAAGTATCAGCCTATTAATGTCCCACTGCAGGGCAAAGGCCTCCAAAATTAGAAATTATGATATATTTACAAATATGGGTTTGGGCTTAATCACCACGCTAGCCAAATGCGGGTTGACGATCACAAAGTCATGCTGCGTTCAGAAAAACCGACACAATTTTTTCCCAACCCAGGAATCGGACCCTGGTCCTCGAGACCACGGCCCGGTGATGAAACCACTAGACTGCTAGACTATCGAGAATCCAAAATACAATCATAAAACTTTAGTTTGGAGCAGAGCAATTATTATTGTTGTGTTGGTTTTTAACATTTGATCTTGTTTACAAAGTACCATTGACTAATTAACAAACATCAAAATTGGCCATTACTCGGATTCATCTATCCGTTACCATCAATATGATATTTATCACGCTCATCAAACGTTATTCATCACGGGGTGTTAATATAGTGGAAGCATCTCCGTAGATGCAAGACTAATATATCACATATCATATGTCAGGAGGGTACAGGTGGACAGCATTGTGGGACTCGGACGGAATAAGGAGAGTTTTGTGGAAGTTTCGTGAGTTGTTTTCGAAAGAAATTAGTATTTTAACGCTTATATAAATTATAATAACTAGCCGAAAATTTGTTTCTTTCTGGTAAAAAATTGTCTTTTCTTTGGCAAACGTTAGCGAATTTTTAGTTTGTATTATAATATCTTGCTTCAGGAGAAAATAAAACAAGACTAAATTATGTGAACATTTTTGTACATAAAATGAAACACCTGAGGTCTCAGACCTAGTTTTTTAGGGGTATTCATTAACCTACCCCGCAAAGCACTGGACCTGCGGGGTCAGTCGCGCATTAGTTTTTAAAAGGTGCTTTAATTTTTTAAAGGTAAAATCTAAATCCAAATGATTATAACCACGACTAAAGCTCGAAGTATATAGTTTAAGTTATTTGGTTTCTTCCATAGGTTTCACTAATAGGCTTTTAATAATTTATAATCGTTTAAAATACAAAAGACCTAAAAACACTGCTAATAGACTCAAACATAATGTACTAGACCTAAAAATATTTATAAAGTATCTGTAAAACTAGCACCAAAAACGCAGAAATTCCAACATTCCTAACCCTCTATCCACTGTCTCCAGCGCGTGTGCAGTGTCCGGTTTCAGATCGTGGTGGTCCTAAAAATTAAGTCATCACTCACAGTTGTGGGGGTTTTTTTATACCAGGGATGGGGTTATGCGGTCCATAGATGCCTCGTGATGGGGTTTTGTCTATGCTTTGATTTTTAATGTGTTATGGAGACAAACGAATCAGTCACCTGATGGTAAGTGATCACCGCTGCTCATGGAAATCAACAACCGCACAAGAGCCTTTAAGCCTTTTGGTTTTGCAATAAACATATTTGACTTTGACTTTGACTTTAAGCATGGTCGCCAGAGCTCAGTTGGGGAGAGCTCTGGCGACCTTACTCACCAGCAGAAACATAGCACAATTTCGAAGTCTTAAGACTTTAAAATAGGACATCTACACTTTAGTAAAAAAGGTTGATATAGATTTCAGTTTAAACAGTTGGACCAAATCAGACTCCATGGCAGTATTTGGACCAAAAACCTCGTCTTTACACCCAAAAAGGTGTAAAGACGAGGTTTTAATTTCAAAGAAGCCGCCTCTTGAATAGTACGAACGCAAAAAAGCATCTTTTCGACCTTACGTACAATATAAATGCAAGTATTTGCAAGCCATTTAACGCAAAAGCCAAGTTAACTATAATCCACCCCATATAATTACCTCAACCAACACAACTAAAGGATTAACCACAAATACCTTTGCGCAAACCCTATTGCATAACCTCGTCCAAATGCTTTTATAATCCTTATTTTGACAGCACACTCTTCAATGGAGGTAAAAAAACGCGGGAAAACGAGACAACGCTATACAACAGAGGGAGACAACAACTATTCCATCTTACTGGGTGGTATGGTGACTCATGGCCGCTTAGAGTAGCAAGGAGGATTTATTCGGATTAAAAACTTTTTTCCTTCTTTTTTTATCTGTCGAACGTGTTAACTTTTTGGTCGTGTCTATGGTTTAAGAAAAAAGTTGTCAAAACAAATAGAATTAGCGCGTAAATAGGACGGTAGCGGAATAGTGGAGTATGGCAGATGGGAATTGTCATTATGGGTGTTATTTTAAAGGGATCATTAGGGCAGATGGGAATTTATAAGGTTAAGTAGAAGGTTTTCTAAGTAAAGTATTTTAACCCAAGCTTAAAGCAGTTCTAGTGTTAATGTTCTAGGATTGTAATTGGTGATTTAAGTGGGTCCTAGGTTTAACTCCAGGTTTAGGCAATTAATGAAGACACCATAATGTGTTATCCATCTTAAATTTTTGTGTTATCCATCTTAAATGTAAGTAATGACTTGGTCCTAGGTTTATTTCTCGGTTCAGCCAATTAATAAAAAAATTTAGATAGGTAATAGGTAATACGTTTGAATTTATTTTTATCAGCTAACTAACTTCTTATTATTTTAGGTAGAAAGTTTATTTCACTTCAGAAATAAAGTCAATCTAAGTATACTAACATAGCAGCCGCCCGCGACTCCGTCCGCGTGGATTGCGATTTCCAATAGCCTTAAGCCATCCTTGTCAAATGGACTATTCAACACAAAAATCTTTTTTCAAATCGGTCCCGTAGTGCCTGAGATTAGCGCGTTCAAACAAACAAACAAACTCTTCAGCTGTATTATATAAGTAAGAGATTTCCATAAAACCTCACTAATACAATAATGGTTAATTGGAGCCGCTTAACCAAAACGTAAAACAATCGTTAATTTTTACTTACAGTGATTAATTAAACAATAATTAACGTCGGAAACGCGAGCAAAGCCGTGGGCGGGAGCGATGTTACCAAGTCAATTAGATGACTAACAATTCGGGCATTCCTTTAGTCAAAGGATAGGGTTGGTCACTTTAAGGGCATGTGACTTTACCAATTAATAAATAAAAAAATACATTAATTTCTCTCCCTATTTATACTACTAAAATAAAGCTGTAGAGTTTGTTTGATCTGATTCATTCGTTTGATACATTCATAATACATTCATTTGTTTGATACATTGATCTGACTCCATGCACTTGTGTTACAAATATCAGATTCGAAAGTGGTATTACATTACAAATATACTTAAATAAAGACAAACCGACATATTGATGCACACAAATGTTTGTCATGTGCAAAAAAAGAAGCACGAAATCATTATTCTTATCGGATAGTCAGGTGATTCAAGCCTGCAATGTCCTAACCAAACTGGGAACACCGACATAATGTAAAAGTGTTCCCCTCGGGATTCGAACTCACGACCTCAAAGCTTTAAGAGCACACCGCTCTAACCACTACACCACAGAGGCAGTTAATAGTTATTAATTTAAACATTAATACTGCAATAAATTCAAAAATACAATATTTAATTATTTTGATAATGTATATCTTAATAATGTTCAACCCTGACACTTAAGAACGATTTCAACCGGCCATTAAACATTAATTTGATGATTCAATCTGAGAAACTTATAAAATATTGCGATGGTCTTTTGTAATAATTCTGACGGCCTGGGCATTATAGGTAGTCATAATTATCCAATAAGAATAAACTTTATTCATCTGATAATAGTCTGATGAAATCATTAAGACATGCCTATGTAGACACACGAAAGTAAAGCAGGTGAATATTAACTTACTTACATTTGAGATAAATCAATCTACACTAATCTATGCTAAATCAATAAAGCTGAAGAATTTGTTTGTTATTTTTTTTTTTTGTTTGAAACTTTGAACGCGCAAATCTCAGAAACTTCTGGTTCGTGTGATGAAAACGTCCAAATGTTAATGAAGGCGAAATAAGGACAGTTTCTTCTTACTATATTTCTAACGAATAGCAGAAGTCACACAACAACATTCCTAAATAGTAAATATCGAAGCGATAAATTTTAAATTGATTAACGCAAAATAGGTACCTAATCCATGCTACAAAATCTGTCCGTACCTAAGATCTTCTATTTATAATTTTTATACTGATTTCTTTCTATAGTTTCTTTCTATTGTTATACTGATTTCTTACTATAGAAAGAAATCATTTTAAAAACCAAAATCACAATATGTCCAGTCCAGTCATTTTACTAAAAACAGCGGCAACAAATTCGCATTCGCATTAAACTTCCCATGGCGACCAGTCTTATTAATTAAAAACTCTTTCAGACATGACATTTTAACCACAGACTTATCTTGAAAAAAAAAAAACGCAAAAAACAATCATTACACTAAACCCTATCTATAGAGAGACAGACAGACAAAAAGACGACATATATAAACGGAAGACGACTCAATTACTTTCACACAACCATAATCTCTAAATAGAATACTTATTTTCACCCAAAAACCAACTTTAATCTTAACAAAATACAATACATTTTGCAATAACATCAATTGTTCAAGACAGATTCTTAAACTTACTCTGGATTAAACAGATCATACAAATATGTGCTCCAATTACATCAGGTTAAAGTATAAAATTGTACATGCGTGCTCTAAAAAAGTCAAAAAGAATCTTTAATATGCGATTATAAGCGTTATTCGGTTGAGATAAGGTGCATAATGATGGATTTGTGGTTTGAAGATGTGGCTTCACGCAATTCAAGCCTGAATGTTTTGGTGACATGACCATGCGTTGGACCGTAGAAGTGGGGTGGAGCTGTGTTGATGGTCAAAACATTGGTAGAGGGTTCAAATCTTAGCTTTGGGATAGGAAAAGACAAGAAAGTGTTAGTAGAATCAATTTGTTGCAGTTGTTCACTGCTGGACGTAGGCATCTCCCAGATTGGGATTATAATGATAATAACAATACCCCTCCAGCAGTATTCGGCCATGGCGAACGATCAGCTAGGTACGCAGGATATTATAGTGCACAAGTGGGTGCGTAAGCACAGGTGCACTTCATACTCCCTCACTCTCATAATTCGGCGGGACAGCAATCTGATACGACCGTAGAGTGATCAGGCGCAGGACCAACGACTTAACGTGCCTTCCGAAGCACGGAGGAGCTCGAGATGTAAATTTTTCTGTCACCCATCAGATGACTGGCCTCTGCCAAACGTTGCTTAACTTTAGCAACCGCAGGCCGAGCGCGTTAACCACTGCGCCACCGAGCTCCTCAAATATTATTATTTGTAACTAGCGGCTGCCCGTGACTCCGTACGCGTAGATTTCTGTTACACTTTAGCCTAAAGCCTTCCTCGTCAAATGGAATATCGAACACAAAAATAATTATTCAATTCGAACCAGTGGTTTTCTCGAGATAAGCGCGTTCAAACAAACAAACAGACAAACTATTCAGCTTTATCATTATACACATAAGTATTAGTACTAGCGGCATTACATTTCAGTCAATGATTTTTTTTTTAAATATATTTATTTAAACAGTAAGTGCAGTCTCCATTGCTTTTTCTGTCGCAGTCCCAGCGCATTGGGTGGCGACCACCCGCGCTTGTTTGTGGTGAATTAGGCGCCTAGCGCGTGCGTACCGGGTTCGCTTCCCGGCCGGGACAGGCTAAAAATACACCAGTTTTTAAAGAGTTAAGACTAGGTAAGGGGAAGGTAGGACTGAAGTTAGACTAAGTGGAAGGTTAAGTATGTAAGTAAGGCAGTTCTTGTAAGTTAGGCTGACTAAGGAAGTTTAAGTATGTAACTGTAGTTAGGCTAAGTAAGGAAGGCTAAGTATGTAAGTAAGGATATGGTTCTTGTAAGTTAGGCTGACTCAGGAAGTTTAAGTATGTAAGTAAGTATAGAAACACGCCGGGTCAAATTTACACGCGCGTCCGATCAAACTAATCTTGAAGCTTGTAATATGGAAGCTAGGGAACGGATAGACATACTTAAATACTTTTTATACTATAGGTCTAGTCGTATCAAATAGCGACAGACACATCCAACATCTCCAAATTAATTTATTGCCAATTTGAAAACCAGAAACAATAAAAAAAAATCATCCATGAATCGAGTACAAATGTCCATGTTCATCACACAAACATTTGCCCTTAGCGGGATTCGAACCCACGACCCACTAGCTAGACCAGCGGGCCTGTCAGAATTATGTTCCTCAACTAACTATAATGACATGAAATCCACCCCTTAGCCAAAAATAACCGGTACATTCCTCAAATATTTCTCCGCATTCCGACTTTTATTGACTCATTTGGGCCACATTCAGTTAATTAAACAACAAATTAACAATCCTAAGATCGATTCGTACGAATCGGCTTTAATTAGCCAATTATGATAATTCGTCGAATTGTTGGGCGCTAAAAAAAGTCGTACAAATATTTTAATCAGTACGAAACGTTTAATTTACTTTGTAACGTCTTTTTTTGAATTTATTTAATTAACTTACTAACTAAACTATTGCTAATTTTTGCTTATCATCCTAGGGCTTATCCCGGTTGCATCCTCGGCCATTGCCTCTGAGCCCAGAATACGCTACGACTATGACCCTGAATTGACCAGCCTGGTTATTACAATGGAGCGACTGTCGTCTGACCTCCGTAACCCTTACAAGGGAAACTAGACCAATTGGATCATAGTCGGAACCAACGGCTTAACGTGCCTTCTGATGCACGGAATCGTCATTCTTATCGGACAATCAGGTGATTCAAGCCTCAATGTTCTTACCAAACTGGGAATACCTACCAACAGTATAAAGAAAGTGTTCCTCGCGGGATTTGAACCCACGACCTCCTAGGCTTGTTAACACATCGTTTAACCACTACACCACGGAGGCAATTCCAAAATTTTTGCGTAAAATAATAAAAAAATACTACACCCATCCTTATAAAAATCTCATTAATATTAAATACATAATGTATAAAAATAGCTATAGGCAAGCAAATTTACACACTAACAGACATTTTAAGTAATATGCTAATTTTATTGAACTATCGACAAACCATAAAATAGATGGTCGAGACATTAATGGCTTTATTATCTGTCCTCTGGTCGCCATATTGGAATTTTGACAGTTTTTTTTACAACTAATCAGCAATGCATCAAGTTTATTGCCGAATATTTATGTTAATATTTATACTATTCCGGTCTCGGATAGTTTTAATTGTTAATTATGAATAACTAGTTATAAGTAAGGGGAAGAATTTATTGGAACCAAATATTTAAAAAGTTAAATATACCCAGACTTAAATAATTGTCTCTTCCTTATGCTTATAGACATAAATAAATATTTCTATTTCACAACATCACATACATAGATCTGACCTCGTGTTAAGTAGCTGAAGCACTTGTGTTACAGACATCAGAATCAACAGTGGTATTACAAATATACTTAAATAGATACATATAACACCCAGACCAGGATAAACAGACATGTTTGTCCTGGTCTGGGTGTTATACTTTTTTAAACATCCATTGCTCGAGTACCATATCCGAAACAAATACCTCATCAGAATGCTCCGAACTGCTAAGTTGTCAGGAGTTACAGTGTCACTGTGTGTCAACCATAAAAGGGAGTTTTTTTAGAATATATTATATTAAGGCCCCTTAAACCTACACGCTGGGTCGCAAGTCCCAGGCGCCGACTGACGTTCCTCTCTGTTCCACGCGATGGACCCGGCACCCGCACGGAGAATCCATGGATAGCTAAGAAGTTCGTCTCTATTTATAGCTCTGCTTCTATTTATTGTAGCGTAATGAAAGGTATACTATAACCTGCCCAGGAGTATGAAGAATAATTGCCAAGTTTCGTTAAAATCCATCGAGTAGTTTATGTTTCTCTAAGGCGCATACAGACGGACAGATAGACAGATAGACAGACATACAAAAATTTTACTGATTGTATTTTAGGCATCAGTATCGATCACTTATCACACTGATAGTTATTTTGAAAATATATTTTCATGTACAGAATTGACCTGTCTATAGATTTATTAAAGGTACGTTGATGTTGTATGCATATAAAGTAATGAATATGTTTGAAAGACTTTGCATAAACTGTGTTAGAGACGAACCTGGTGATGATGATGGGAATCTTATTCTCAAGTTTCATTTGACATTTGAAACATAAACAACAGTCATGGACCAACTAGCGCGTTTATATAAAATGCCAGTTCTGTGCCCGATCGCTAAAAATGTAGTTCTAGATATGGATCCGAAAACGGATATTAGATGTCAAGATCCGTGGATACCAAAATCCCCATACCGTCCCCAACTGCGCTCTGGCGACCTTACTCACCACCAGAAACATATCAAAACAGTTACGAAGTGCTACTTCACTGTGGTCTTCTGCAAGGTGGATGTTCCCAGACGAGCGGCTCATTCAAGTGAAAGTTACGCAAAGTTCTCCCTCTTTTAACAATTGTTTCAACAGTAATGGAGAATAATATAAAGTAAAAAGCACGCATTAGAGGCCTAGCAGACGCAAGACATGCCCACATAGCGGATTTCGTGTTACAAATGATTTACTATTACAAAATTAATGTGGTTTTAAAATTTACGACTGAGATAGGAGATAAAGAAATGAGACGGAAATATTAACATGCACGAGAAGTTGTTTTGAAAGATTAGGAATTTGAACTGGATTCTATCAATTTGATTGATTTTATTATTAGCTTCCTATTTTTTTTTGTTAAATGAAGCGCCAGCTACGCTTAATCTAATCAATAGTAATAGACTATAATTGGCACTGAAAATATACTACGTAGTCTAATTATATGTAGGTAAATGTCCCACGGCAAGGCAAAGGTCTCCATCATTTGAAATCATGTTTTCGTTACAAATATGAGTTTTTGCTTAATCAACACGCTTGCCAAATGCAGATTAGTGATCACAAACCAGGGCTATCTTCAGAAAAATCAACACAAATTTTGCTCGACGCTGAAATCATACTAATATTGTAAATCGGAAAGTTTTCTTGTTTGGATGTTTGTCCGTCAACCAACCACGCAGAAACTATTGAATGGATTTTGATATAAGATAAACAGGCAAGGTAGGCTCATTTAGGTGATAGTACACATTTTATCCCGATTAAATACTCGCATGGAATAAACAGGAATCTGGATAACGCGGGCAAAGCTGCGGATAAAAACTAGTCCTCCATGATTATGCTTTATGCATTTGTTATATTTTACAATATAAAAATTACACTTATTTTCCTCATATCAAGTATCACTGCGGAACCCAAAACAGGTTTCTTGCCACCAACGTCGAAGTAATGAAGACATTTACCTCAAATCAAACGCGTTATAGCCTTATAAACCGCTTATCAGACTTCACAGCAATTATAAGCCTTAGCTGATAAACTTTATAACTCAAATTCACTTGGCATTTTGAAGGTGACAGTTATATTTTTTTAAATATTATCAAACTTCTCAGCATTATTTAATAACAGCTATGATAAACCCTAACCGATAAACTTTATAACTCAAATTCATTTGGCACTTTGACAGTGACAGTTACTTTTATTAAAAATTCTGTTCCTTTTCACACTTGTGGAATTTAGACCTTAAATGTGTAATGTCAAAGTTGATATTCGTTAGTTGAAAGGTTACGAAACTGAATGTTTATTAAATTAGAGTGGAGGATTAGATTTCAAAAAAGTTTGCAGTCTTTTGATTTAAAAACTTGCAAATTCGAATTTAGAACACATTGAAAAGTGACGGCAACTACACTCCATTCAAATCTGCACTTTATTTTACACTCAACAAAGTAAAAAATCCCTTGTTCATTTACTTACCCACGGAATTGGGGGTGAAAAAAGACGATCGAATTTCGATTTTATTTCTTTTCTAATTAGAGTGCAATTTGTGTTGTAAAAGGTATTTGTATTAATTGGAGGTATTGTAAGTGGTAATTAAGGGTCGTGTTTCTGTTTATTTAGCCCAAAGACTTTATGGTTTATTGTTTATGGTTGGCGGCAAACACAAAGATTCTTATACACGGAAGCCGATATTTAAATTATGTTATTGATTCCGTTCCGGTAGGATGTTAGTTTAAATGTTTATTAATACTTAATTATGAGAAGACGTAATTAAAGAAAGAAACTTGACTAGGTTTTAGAAAGTCTTACCAAATGCAAAAGATCGAATGAGCTTCAGAAATGTCATAACATTAGCGCACTTTTGATTTTTTTTGGATGTTTGTCCGTCAATCACGCTGAAACTACTAAACGGATTGTGATGAGTTTTGGTACACAGGCAGTGTATGGACTGACTTATTTATTTATTTATTTAATCTTTATTGTACTACACAAAATATTGTACAAAAGGCGGACTTAATTTAGATTTAGATTTAGGTAGAGAATGCCTCATGGCATTCTCTACCAGCCAACCTTAGGGCAAATCAGAAAGTGAAGTAGGTAGTGCTGATCAAAATTAAATAACTATACATATACATACATACAATATACATAAATTACTATACATTGACTTAGGTGATAAGATACTTTTTATCCCAATTAAATGCTCCCACGGGAACCCAAAATCCACGCGAACGAAGTCGCGGGCGGCCGCTAGTAATAAATAATTATAAAAATCTCCATCTCCATTCTCTTAACATTTCGTACATGATCTGCGCTTGCGCTCGGAGACCACCCACGCTCCTCTAATTAAGACATTACGAGTAATTACACGTTATTACACATTTATCGACGATCGCTACCCGTACTATTGGTTATCTGACGGACCACCGTTATAATCTGTGACCAATTCGAAATTGGTACTAGACTTTCGAGATTAAAAAGTTACGGTTTTTAGTCTATGGTTTTCGATTTTGGAGGTCTGGTTTAATAGGTTTTAGCCTGGGTTAGCATTTAAATATGAAAGTTTTGTCTGAAATGTTATTAAGAAAATATTGTACTGTAATTATTGTTGCGTATAGTTTTTGTTCTTAAGTTTAATATTGTCATTTTTTTATCTTTATTGCATAAATTGGAATTCTTGCAAATGAATGAACTTGAAAATGAAATGGAATTTTATAATTGACGTTATAAATAAGTTTATATAACAATTTGTAGATATGCTCAAAACGTTTTGTTCAACGCAAAGAGATCAACTTTATCCTAATCTCTACAGAAACCTTTTTTTATTAAGATATTTCGGACGACTTAAACAGCAAACATTTAACAACGAAAACGGAACTGAAGTAACAAATACGTTAATTTCAATATCACCTAATATCCCTACATGACATATTCTAATGAAGATGTTAAAATTAAGTTTTTGTTACTTATTATTTTTATAAAATATAATTTGTATCTGCCGTATTCTAATGAATCTGATGTTTAATTAAGTTTTAGTTCCTAATTATTTTTTTGTTAATTTTACTTTGTGTCTGCATAATTTGTGTCTAATCGATTTTTTCTTTTGTTTTAGGACGAAGTAAGTACGGGAGCCGCTCACGGGATTCACGTGAGGATATTCCAATTATTTTATTATTAGTTTTACGTTTGATTTAGAATTGGGTAAATTATGAATTGAGTTTTGCGGAAATTGTAATTTTGGGTAACAATTTAATAAAAAAATTTACAAAATTGGTGTTTAGGAAAACTTTACTATTTTAACTGGATTTTATATAAAAAATGATTTTAATATAAATTTTAATTATTTTATCTCCCGAAATGAGGGGTGTAAAATTTAATCTAAAACATGTTTTTTTTATAGGCATTGCAAACATTCATATCTTTTCTCAAAACAGAATATCTAAAGCTTAAAACTGAGGTGATAGTATTAAATATGCATACTTTTCCCAAACCAGGAATCAAACCTGCCCCGGTAGTTAAACGTTACTAACAAGCCACCGGGTCATTAATTATATCGAGTCCACTTTTTACCAAACTCACGTTTTAACGGTCGTAATCAAATTAAGAATTGAGCTACCAAACTTTTTACCAAAAAAAAATATTTTTTAATAAAAACTGTTTCAAAAACTCTTCAAGCGTGGCTAAGGACCGTCAAAACATCGAATTAAGTGGCCTAATTGAGTCCATTCAAAATGTTTTGTACAAAAAAATGTCTCCAGGCATTTTGGGATTGCAGTAAAAAATTATAGGTTGATGTCCAACAGTCCATCACAACTTTGTTACTGTCACTGAATATTAATAGATACGGGGGAAGGGTTCAAAGGGGGGGTTGGAAGGTCTTGGGTCTTTGGTACTGGACTCCAAAAAGAGAATCCCTTCAAACTTTGAGTCTTGAATATTTGGTCGTGAACTCCTAAAAGGGAATTCCTTCTAATTTTGTTGTATAAAGTTCTAGCGACACCGCCCAAGCATCGCACGGGTGCAACTAAATTTATCAGTGTTTCTCTTCTATATTATGCATGTATTATACGCAAAAACCTTCCTCTTGAATCACTCTATCGGATAAAAAAAAACACATCAAAATCGGTCACGTAGTTTTAAAGCATTTAAGCATTCATAGAGACTGAAGAAAGCGATTTCGTTTTATACTAATTATTTACCAATTATATATAAAATCTGGGCTAGTTCACTAATCGATGTCACACACCTACACACATGAACATTTTTTTAAAGATAATATGATTTCAAATGATTTGTAGAGTTTTGACCTTTCGGTGTGAAAATAAAGGCTTACCCTAATTTTCCTCTGAGGTTCAACGGAATTTGGCAAGCGTAGTGATTAAATCACATGGAGGTATTACTACTACGTATAGAGTAGACACCTCGATGAAATACTTTCTTATTTGATCTGATGTCCATGGACAACAGTTGCCGTCTATTGTACTATTTTTAATTGAACAAATGCCGTCTTGTGCATTTAAAAACATGTACAAATCATTACATAACGAAAAATAAAGCGTAGTGGCGTGTCATTTCATAGATAAAATGACAAAATAATTAGTAAATTATCCGCCCCCTTCCATCCAAGTTGTCGAATAGATTTTCTTCTCGATGTCCACTCTATACGTAGTAGTTATACCTCAATGTTTAATTTTAGACTATTTAAACCCACTGATCATGAAGACTTCATCACCATCATCAAACCGAAGATCACCAACACCCGTCAGGCAGTCGGTGAAATATTTTGACCAATTTTAAAAGTCTCAGGTTCTGTGCCTGGTTTAGGCACATCATTGAATTGGTTAAGATATTGCATCGTCCGCTTGATTTGGGAATATCGTCGTGGGACTGTGCTGTTTGTGTTTTTTGTTTATTAACATTTGTGATGCGTTGTGTTTTGTGTTTATTCATTTGAATGAAGCTTTTTTTGTGCTGTTTTTGCAATATGATTTGTGTTCTATGCTTGACGTTTGTATTTATGGTCTGTTAATTTTTTGATTTTTGCACTGAATTAAATTGTTTATGTTTTTGTGCTTGTTGTTTTCTTACATATCAGTATCTAAAAACTATTAATTATAAAAAAAATGAGAAGTCGAATACATGTATATTAATTTTGCATCCTGTGCTGTGTTTGTATGGCTATGATAACATGTTAATTATCTTTAACTTGTTAAAAATTGCAACCTTATAGTTTCCGCACTGTTGTTTGCTGATATTTATGTTTCCTGTGTGTTGTGTTGTTGATTAACATGTTTTAGGAAATTGTGTTTATTGCATGTAAGATGGAATATTTTGTGTTATTTGTGTAGTAATAGTGTTGTGATTTGTATTTATTTTTTTACCTTACTTTATTTTAAAAAAATATGTTGACCGGAATGTTTTTTACGTTTTATGTTGAGTTCGAATGTTGCTTCATTTTTGCATTAGAATCTTATGTCAAATGTAAGAAGTTACATTTTATAAATTATTTAATCACCACTCTTGCCAAATACCGTTTATATACAACATATAACATAGAACTGATGTTTTTACTCCAATTCCACTACTTCTTATAATTGAATGAGATAATTTAAAAAAACAATTATGTAGTTAAATTTTTTTATTAAAAACATCATGTAGAAAATTTACTATTTAGTCCGACCTGGAACTCGAACGCAGGACAACTGCCTAGTTACTGCATCGTAGAGACAGTAAAAATCATAGCAATATTATTAAAATCAAAGTTTGCTAATTTGGATGTTAGTCCGTCAATCACGCTAAAATACTGAACGGATTTTGATCAAAGGCAGGTTATGGGCTGACTTATGTGATAGGATTTTTATCTCGATTAAATAGCCTTATGGAATAAAAAAACAGATATCTTGATAACACGGGCAAAGCCGCGGCTAAAAACTAGTATATAAAGCAATTAAACTATGTACACACCTACTTTATTATAGCAACAAATCCACTTCCACAGTAGGTAATAGGTACATCTATTCTATTCACCATGAAGTCACAATTTGTGTTAACACAATAGAGCGGACGGGAGATTTAATCTCTATATTAATTATTATTATACTATTACATTGTATCTACGGACAGACAGACAAAGGGTTGTAACTCACAGCTATTTGCATTAAAAGGGCTTTGCCATCCGCTAGGGATGTACCGGTTAGTTAGCAGTTAAGTATCAGCCTATTAATGTCCCACTGCAGGACAAAGGCCTCCATCATTTGAAATCATGTTTTCGTTACAAAGACGGATTTTGGCTTAATCCCCACGTTTGCGAAATTCAGGTTGGTGATCACAAACTCGGGCTGTCTTCAGAAAAATCGACACAAATTTTTGCCTGACCCAGGAATCAAACCCAGGATCTCGAGACCGCTGCCTGGTACTTATACCACTAGACCATCGAGGCATTGTAGGTACTTTGAATAGCAAATTAAATAACGTCTTCAAAACATATCACCCAAATAGGGACAGTAGGACATTCAAAGCTGATATCGTCAAAACATTGAATTTAAATTAATTAAGCTATGCTTTAAGCACAAATTAATTTAATGATCATCAATATTCAATTCTACCTCATCCTTGCCCTATACCAATAGGGCTGGTACAAAGCACTTTTTAACTTCGATTCAACTCTCAAAAAAAAAATTATTAAACATAATTAAAATAAAATTATTAAAATTCTCATCTTGGGAATTACCTCCAACGTACAGAAGACCACAGTGAAGTGGCTCTTCGTAATTGTTGTGCTATGTTTCCGCTGATGAGTAAGGTCACCAGAGCTCAGTTGGAGAGGGTATGGGGTCTTAAGGGCAGGCTCCGCATCTGCGACCTTTTTTTTATGATTTTTTTTTGAACTAAGCTAGCACTTGACCACAAAGTTGCCTGATGTTAAACAACTATGCGGTCTACGATGGAGCGTGCTTTCTTAGGAAAAGCCCATTTATTCTAGCCTTGAAGAGCCCCAAGTTGTATTGTGCAGGAAAGACAGATCTCGGCAGAGAACCTAACAACACCCTTGTGCGGTTGTTGATGTCCATGGGCAGCGGTGATCACTTACCATCAGGTGACCCAGTCGTTCGTTTTCCTATCTACCAGACAAAAAAAATATGATGATTTTCTGAATCTTTGTGATTAGAATAGCTCACTTTAAAACATCGTAACCCTATTGAGTTTCTATTGAGCGGTTATAATTGCAATATTAATCTGCACATATAATTATATCTTTTCGAATGCGTCTGATCTCATAACCAGCCTATGTAGGGTGACCACAACATAAAGTGTTTTTGAAAACTTATTTTTATTATTGTAGTCAATAAAGAGTTTTATTGTCAAATGATAACTGGAGATTTATCCGCAGTTTTCCAGCGTGGAATTTTGAAGATAATTGTTTTATCTCATGGGAGCATTTAATCGTGACATAAAGTATCCTATCACCTTGACTTAGGTGCCCATACCCTGCCTGTATACCAAATTTCATTAAAATCCGTTCTGTAGTTTCAGTGACTGACTGACAAACATTAAAACATCCAAATAAATGAACTTCCATAAGTTCAGTAGTCATGGAACCTAATTAATTTAAACAAACGAAGAAGAATCCATCCTCTTTAAAATAACGGCGAATTTTTATGTTAAATTTCTATCAGAAAGTAGCTTGTGACGCAAGTACGCAACCAAGTGCGCAAAACTGATACATATGTATAATGGTCATTATCATGACTATTATCATCATCAGTGGTAAGGTTATGCCTATAGTCACCACGCTGGGCAGGCGGGTTGGTGACCGCAGTATGGTGAACGATAAAACACAGGGGAACGCTGCTGCCCATCCCCCGGAATATCCTTAGTCACTTCTTACGACACCCACGGGAAGAGATGGGTATTATGTACTATTCTAGGCCTGCACTATGGTCATCCTACTTCAACATAATGTACCGTGCAAAATTGAAATACCTACTCAATTGAATTCTCAATTTATTCACTAGCTTTTAATCAAGTCGTTTTCTGCTGTCTGTCTCTATGTATGCTTTTAAATCTTTAAAACTAGGTAACCGATTTTCATGCGATATTTTTCATCAGATAGAGGGATTCAAGCGGAAGTTTTATGTGTATAACACATCAAAATATAGTAGAAAAACACTTGTTGTTTTAGTTCCACCTAATTATACTCCAAAATGACAAACCCTTTGGTCTAGTGGTCAGGGACCCTGATTAGAAAACCAATTCGAATCCCGCAAGAGGCAAATGTTTGTGTGATAAACATCGGCATTTGTACTCGAGTTATGGATGTTTATAAAAGTATTTAAGTATGTCTAGCCGTTCCCTAGCTTACATAGTACAAGCTTCGGGGATAGTTTGGTCTGGTAGTCCAAGATTTTTTTATTTACTAGTTTTCAGCCGCGGCTTAGCCTGCGTTATTAAGATTCCTGTTCTATCACATGAGAGTATTATCAAAAGTCCTATCATCTAAGTCAGCCCATACCCTGCCTGTTTACCAAATTTCATGAATATCCGTTCAGCAGATTCAGCGTGATTGACGGACAAACATCCTACAATCAAACATTATAGTATATATCTATACTCTATACTAATATATAAAGCTGAAGAGTTTGTTTGTATGTTTGTTTGTTTGTTTGTATGTTTGTTTGTTTGAACGCGCTAATCTCAGGAACTACTGGACCGATTTGAAAAATTCTTTCTGTGTTGGATAGTCCATTTAAAGAGGAAGGCTTTAGGCTATTGGAAATTGAAATCCACGCGGACGGAGTCGCGGGCGGCCGCTAGTGATTAATAAAATGTTACATTATGGTCAACCTACTAGCATATAATGTACCGTGCAAAGTTGAAATACTCAATTTATTCATTACCTTCTATCGCAATAAAGATCTTAGATAGATAAGTAATATATTTCGTTATAATCGCCGTCGCCAATCGAGCGGTAAAAGGATCTATTTGTTAAACTTTGTAATTGCATGTTACGTTCAATCATTTACTTAGAAACAGAGGTTTTTAATTAATTTGCGATTAAGGTTGCATAATTTAATGCAACTGTGTAAGTAAATGTTTTTTGTCTAGAGTTTTTCCACTGTGTAGCGTATTACGCAAGAGTATTGCACTGTGCAGTAGCAATCTACTCATTTATACTCGTACTAGCGGCCGCCCGCGACTCCGTCCGCGTGGATTTCTTTTTTTCGAAAAAACTGACTTTTTAAAAAAAAATTAACCGACTTCAAAAAAACCGTGAACACGAAAATAAACTAAAAATTAAAAAATAATTCCTAATATCTATTACCTCATACTGTAATTTTCCTAAACTATGTTAAAGTAATCTTAAACATACTAACTGAAGTCGGTGCTTCTTCTCTTCTGTTTTTAGGCAGGCACCGACTTCAGATAGTATGTTTAAGATTACTTTAACATAGTTTAGGAAAATTACAGTATGAGGTAATAGATATTAGGAATTATTTTTTAATTTTCAGTTTATTTTCGTGTTCACGGTTTTTTTGAAGTCGGTTAATTTTTTTTTTAAAAAGTCAGTTTATTTCATGATTTTTAGTTGTGTAAAAGCTAGTTGTGAACTTAATTATTAATAGGAACTTATTTGTTGTTAAGATTGAATGAGAGTAAGTATGTATTTGTTGAGCACAAACTTAATGTAAATTTCAGACTTATTCAGTTTTTCATGGATCCCACTGTCAGAATTGGACCAAATTTCTGTGGGACCAAATTGGAAGCACCAGCTTTCAAATGAAACCAAAAACATCCAAATCGGTTCACCCAGGCAAAAGTTATGAGGTAACAAACATAAAAAAAAAATACGGACTAATTGAGAACCTCCTTCTTTTTTGAAGTCGGTTAATAAAAAGTAGCCTATGTTCTGTCTCAGGGTCTAAAGATTGTCTGTACCAAATTTCATCAAAATCGGTTGCGAGGTTTAAGCGGGAAAGCGTAACAGTCAGACAGACAGACAGACAGAGTTACTTTCGCATTTATAATATTAGTTGGGATGGGATAGATTAATTCATCCTATTTAATATGGTATTTGACTGGCAGGTCAAATCACCTACTTTTTTTAAATGTCAAAAACGTAACCTTGTAGGAAAAAATGTATGAAATATTGAAACGTGACGTCACGATGCTGTAGTGTCAAATCAATAGGTACTCTTTTAACTTCAATTAGCTGTAATAATTTGTTAAAAGCTCAATAGTAACTGTGAGATAAAAAATTGTGCCTAATTTTTGATTTCGTCTTTAATCTTAGAATGTCATAATTTATTTCGTATGCAGTCAAATACCCAATTATGCTGTATGTACCTATAGTGCAAGCAAGAAATAAATAGAACCTATCATTTCTCCCAGGTCCGCGAACCCGAAGACCTAAGAAGCCTCCAGGAGACGGACCCACGGCCGATGAGAAGAGACCACGGACCGCCTTCTCCGGACCTCAGCTCGCCAGGTTAAAGGTAAGGTGCAAACATGTGTGAAAGATCTAAAGCTCCTGTCATAATAGTGTCACAAATATTAAAGATTCGTATTTACTGCCAATGTCATCTAATCGATATAGAATACAAACTTCAGACTTGACTGAGTAGAATTAGTGGAAGCCCATGTAAGTAAACTAAAAGCACGAAACCCATGTCATCAATGTCATCTGTAAATGTAAACCTACAGTTACAAGCAATAAAGATTCTGATTCTGATTCAGACTTGTTCAGATCCCGCCAGAAAAAAAACATGATTCCTTAACCATTGACTTGAAAAGTGCAGTCCCCTATCTTAATGAATTTATTTATTTTTGGGAGATTGACTGTTTGAATAATCTTATAGTGTTTAACAATAGTATTAGAAAACAGTACCAATTAAATTTTGTTATGAATGACGACTTACAACAAAGGAAAAAGGTAGTTAATGGTTATGAATCATCAGTTATCGAGAGTTTTATAGAAGCAGTTCTGGTAAAGAACAGGTCAATCAACAGACAAATGGTGAAAATGCCAAAAATCATCACATCATTGATGAATGACCCCTATATAGTTGGTTATATACCAGTAAGTATACCATGTTCTAACATTCTTTCTCCCCCACAGCACGAGTTCGCTGAGAACCGCTACCTGACGGAACGGCGGCGGCAGACCCTCGCCGCGGAGCTGGGGCTGGCGGAGGCGCAGATCAAGATCTGGTTCCAGAACAAGCGCGCCAAGATCAAGAAGGCCTCGGGCCAGAGGAACCCGCTCGCGCTGCAGCTGATGGCCCAGGGACTGTATAACCATAGCACTGTGCCTCTGACGAAGGAGGAGGAGGAGTTGGAGATGAAAGCTCGGGAGAGGGAGCAGCAGGCGAGGCGCTGATCTCTCTGTGTCACTCTCTCTCTCTCTCCCATCAGAGGAGAGTTTCTCGGTCGCTTAAGATGTTGGGGAGTTGGTAAACGGGGCGCTGATCTCTCTCTGCAGAGGTGAAGCTGGCTCTCTTTCTCTAAATGGGAAATTTATATCTCTTAAGATGTTGGGAAGTAAGTAAACGGGGCGCTGATATATCTCTTAGTAGACGTGAAGCTGGCTCTCTCTCTCTCTAAATGGGAAATTTAAGTCTCTTAAAATGTTGGGGAGTTGGTAAAAGGGCGCTGATATCTCTCTCTGTAGAGGTGGCTCTCTCTTTAAACGGGAAATTTAAGTCTCTTAAGATGTAGGGGAGTTGGTATATGGTTGGGTTTGGTTCGAATATTTCTCTCACATTTGGGAGCTAAGTAAGTCATTTGGGAAATAAATAAATAAATAAATAATAAATAAATATTTCACAACATCACATACATTGATCTGACCCCGTGTTAAGTAGCTTAAGCACTTGTGTTACAGACATCAGAATCAACAGTGGTATTACAAATATACTTAAATAGATACATATAACACCCAGACCAGAACAAACAGGCATGTTCATGCACACAAATGTTTTTCCTGTGCGGGGATCGAACCCGCGACCTCTTGCGTAATAGGCAACATCTTGACCATTACACCAAGCGGGTCGTCATCTACTGTTTTAAAGATTTTAGTGACTATAGATTCGGTCATTACCCTCCATCTTGGGAGGCATATGTCTAACTATGGAATGACATGCTGATAATGAAAATTCTTAAATCGCCCTGTAATTAAGTGTCGCATTAAGAAAGCCCCGGGCATACGATTTCTGATGATTATAGGAAGAACCATCACCTGAAAGAGGTGGTTTGGTGACCGCAGTATGAAGAACGATAAAACGCAGAGGAACGCTGCCTGTTTTGTAAATTTACAAAGATCGCTATATAAATTGGAGAGAATTATTCGAGCCAACACTTATGGAAATAGGGACTTATCATCTAAAGACTATTCTCAATAAACACAGACAGCGTGTGTCAAAATCATAATTAAAAGGCGATTTGTAATAACTGTAAAATAACCTCCGACATTTTGTAGTACATCGCTTTAAAGATAGAAAATATTTAAACAAAACTGATGGGCTAGCCAAGATGCTACTTACGCGAGCGCGAGCTAACGCTTCGGTCGCGACTTATATCTCCATCCCGCTCTCACAAATACTAAGTGTGTGGGATAGAGATATACTTCGTGACGAAAGCGTTAGGCACCGTGCAGAAACTATAGAGGAAGTTATAATCCCGATTTTTTTTTCTGTGGTTTGACAGTAAAATTTGACATTTAGCGTAAAAGTTTCGAATATGAGTCACTAGATGGCAGAATAAGGTACCGTGTTTTCCGTGGTTTGACAGTAGAATTACCGACATTGAGAGTAAAAGTTTTGAATATGAGTCATGAGATGGCAGAGTCATCGCTACGCACGGTGCCTACAGCTCGCCCTCGCTAAATTACATCTTTGCTAGCCCACCTGTTGTTATTATTTGTTTGCAATAAACATGGCGTCAAAATGTGGAAATACCCAATCTAAATCTTCTTGTACATTTGTTTACTAAATCCTAAAATGTTTGTCAGTAAGGTATAATTTGGTTGAATTTTACATCGTCTTTACATGAATAAAAAAAATATCATTACACTATTGTAAAAAGTATGTTTGATAAAAAATGTAGAGAAATTTTCAAAGTGGGTTGGTTTCTTTGGATTTTTAAATTAATGGGAATATGTTTCTGTTTTATTTTACATCTATGTGATTGTTAAAAATTGTGACAGCTTATTATAACATTCGGTCAAGAAAGTAGTATACCAGTAAATGCAAAATTTCATGTGTAAGTAAAATAACAATAAGGTTGAATCCATGTACTTTTTGCATGGAAAAATGAACTCTATTGTGTTTTGAAATGCAATCGATTTTCAACCTTACGGTATATTATTTTCTTGGCCTATCCGTACTACATTTGTATGATACTAAGGTGTTATTTTAAGTGTTTCTACTAAATTATTTTACAATAACTCTACGCTTTCGATGTAAAATAATTATTATTTGCAGGAGGGAATAATGCTTGATTATTAAAAAATTAATAATAAATCAACTTCAATACAGGGTTATTGTTTTTGGAGTCAGAATTTTTGTCTGTTTTTCTAACTTTTCACCAAAATGATTGCATTAAAGTATAATTCTACCCCTCATTAGGTCATGTAATGGCTTTTTTTATCGTGTATAAAGAGACTAGCGACTGCCCGCGACTTTGTCTCTTCCTTAGCATCAATATCACAAGCTTTATTGGGGCTAGGCAATTTGTGTGTTAGTCCAAGCTACATAGTTTATTCATTTACAATATTTTTTAAATTTGCGATTTACCCAGTATCTAGAAATAAACTCAAAAATAAAATTCTGGCTTCTAATTAATTTTAACATAACCCGGCATTTTTGTAAAATAACTGTTTCACATAGGAATTAATAAAATTAGTCGAAATATGTCCCACACGATTGTATAAAGTTAATGATAAAAATAAAAAATAACGTTTTGATTAAACTGTAAATAATGTTTAGTTTTAGCCGGTAACAAAATAGTTAAGTTATTTATTGTGCAATCTAGCAGTATTAGAGAAAATATAATATTAATAACAATTTGAAGACTTGTAATTTAATTATTATAACTATCTTTGACTCCAGACATTAAAGGAATAATATAAAACAACAGTCAGCGACTAAGTTTAAGTAAATATTAAGGAACTGTGTAAGTTTAAAATTCTTTAAGTGTAAAATACACTAAGCGGAAATAACGCCGCTGCCGTTCGGCTGAAGTTCATTTTCTATACAAAATTACGCATCGTTATTTCGGCATGGTAAAATACATTGTACCTAGTTGTAGTTGCGCTGATCTTCGGTCGCGTTTTTTCGGCCTCGTGTGTTCTAACTCTAAGTTACTAACTTAAACTGAAAGTTAGTAACTTAAAGAAAAACTTGAATTATTGCATTGTTAAGAATTTTCACTTAATCCCAATTTTATGTATTTTTCTGGTGTGCACTGTGACTTACAATAATGCATTTTCTACATTTTTATTTTGTAAATATTTAAATGAAACCTTCATCAAATTGTTATTAATACTAAACCGGAAAAGAAGTAGCGATTTATAGAAAAATCATTATTAAAGAAGTTAAAAATATATATTTTTGTTTTATTTTCACTCGTCTTCTATTCGACAATTTTAAAACCAGTTTTGGCCTGCTGATGCTGAGAAGAGACGCCGGAAGAAACTCAGCAGTTATGCCTTTTTTAAAACCAATTTCAATATTACAATTATGTCAAAGATAATAAATAAAAATTAAGTGCGTCTGAGCAGATTAACATATCCAAGCATTTTTGTCATTTAAATAATCATCTATTTTATAATAACCTTTTTGTCATCAAGGCTGATTTAATAAACAACGTAAATTTTTGTTTAGTATATTCAATAACACTTTCTTGTAATTTATTAAATATTTTGATACTTAGCCCATTAAAATAATGCCACAGTATTCTAATGACGAGGCATTAAAATGATTTTAATCTATTAATTTCACATACAGACCTAAACAAATTAGTCGGGCATTTCTCTGAAACTTTTCCAAGAAGTTTGCAAGCCTCAAACTAAACGACTTAATTCGCTTCCTGATCCTAGCTTAAGATAAGTCTGTAGACGGTATAATTAGTAAGAAAAACTACTGAAAACTATCCGTAATTATACCTGTAATTACTGAAATTGGACTGAAACAAACCAATCAGGTTAGCCTTTTTTTCTACTTAAAACCAAAGAGTTGAGGTTAAAGGAAAAACTAAAATCATGTCTGGTAAAACATAGGAAGCCTTTAAATGTCCCACTACAGTGCAAAGGCCTCTGTCATTTGAAGTCATGTTTTCGTTACAAATATGGATTTAGACTTTTAATCACCACGCTTGCCAAAGCGGATTGGTGATCACAAACCCGGACAGTATTCAATAAAACCCATCCAAAGCCCGACGCGGGAATCGAACCCAAGACCTCGAACCCAAGTCCCAAACTTAAACCAATACCGTCGAGGCGTTACAAATAAACTTCTTTAAAACACTCGCAATAAAATTCCAAAAACAAAATAGCATTACCACTCCCCCTCGGTATATCCCTTCAAAAACGCGCCAAAAAAAACTTTAAAATTAAACGCCTTGACCGGGTATTGAACCGAATTCCCGATTCGCGATGCCGCCGCAAAAATTCCAATAAAACGTTCACCCCCGCTCTGTGGAGTAAATTAAAGGGTGTAAGAAGGGTGTCTACTTGATATAAACGAATCAGAGTAACAAATTCACGCTTCCGAAATGTTTCTGTCACTGTAAAAACCGGTGCTTTTAACTTTAGAGACACACAGCCGAAAAACCGCGACCGAAGTTAGCCGGCAATGCATTTTTAATACAATATTACGCGACGTAATTCATGGTGTGTCATCTTCTGTTAAAATAGATACTTAGAAAGCGTAAACCCGCCGAACCTCGGACGCGTTTTTTCAGCCTAGTGCGTTTCTATACTAATCTCCTTCGTACATTTATGCGGTTGAAATCACTCTCTCTCACTCTCTCAACCGATTTTGATGAAAGGACATGGCCAATTCCTGCCTGGTGTTGGCCACGAATGGCAAAAAAGCAAAAAGTTTATAAAATATAGTTCTTGGACTTAAGTTGTTAGTGTTTTTGTATTTTCTGATAGCCAAAAGTCTCATACAATAAAGCAATTTTGTGGGAAAATAAAATTGGTACATAGGCAAACGTTCATACAAATATTGGCCATGTCCTTTCCAAGTCTTCATGGCACAGACAATTTTTAGACCCTGAGAAAGGACAAACGCTACCTTTTTATTGGAAAAAAAAAGGATCTGAAATTCAAACACAGCTCAGGTTTCTGATCACCAAATCGCACTTGACAAGCGTGGTGATTAAGCCAAAACCCTTATCTTTGTTACGAAAACATGATTTCAAATGATGGAGGCAAATTAATAGGCTGATACTTACAACTTTTGAGAATAATTGGTTGATATAGTCTTTTGTGACTCGCCCGGTGGTCTTGTAATAATTTTTCCTGACTCGGGAATCGAACCCAGGACCACCCAATTTTTAAACCACTAGACCATCGAGGCGCTTCAAAGTTCACCATAACAATGTAATACAAAGTAACAACCACTTCGGTTCGCAGTGTTTGCCTAAACCGGGAATGAAGCCGGTATCGATCAGGCGATAACCCGCCAGGAAAAATAGTTAATTTGAAAACTCTGACGGCGCGCCTCGCGTGCCAAAGGTTAAAGCGGTTTACATGGAGGCAACCAGATATTAAAATCGTTAAATTTAAATAACTATAATATAATGATACATCTACATGAACACTATGTTAACCTTAATATAATTTATTTTAAGAAAGTGCTCCATTATCCTCATCATTTACGATACCCTAGCAGGGTCCATGTCATCATTAGGTTAAGGTCATTCCTGTGATAGCATGTGCAAATTAATAAATAAATTGTTCAGGCATAGTAATTCCCTTATAAGAGGGTATGCTACAAAACCCGCGACTCGGCTGTGAAGTGAGCAAGTGCCGGTCCCAGTCCGTCGGTTGATCGCGCACGGTGCATTACGCGCAGCTTCGGAGTTTTCTCTTTTTTGGCGGAATATCGGCGCCAATCGGATCTTATGGACCTTTATACCTCTTATCTCGGACCCTACAACAGTTCTGTGTGGTGTCATCAATTTTGAGATAGAACCAGTGGCATAACGGCGGACTACTTAGAACACGTGGCGAGCACGGCTTCCGATATCCAGTGCAGCATAGCAGTCGGCGTCAAAGGTGAGTGGTTTACCTTTTTATCGGGGTTTTGCTATGCCTGGACTGCCTATCCAAGGAAATAATCACAGAAACGATCCAGCGATGTCTGCTTATTCCGGGAGCTATCGAAGGGTTCTCGTGAACATAAATAAATCAATATTTATTTATCACTAATATTATTAAAAGGAACGATTTGTATTTTTGTATGAAACGAATAAACTCAATTACAACTGGAACTCTTCTTCCTAGAGCTTATCCCGTTTCTATACGGGGTCCGCTTTGACCATGATCCAGGATTTGGCAAGTCTGGTATTCAAATCAATTACAACTGGAACGATTTCAAAAATTCTTTCACCATTGGAAAGCTATATTCACCCTGAGTGACATAGGCTATATTTTATCCCGGTACGGGAAGTATTACCCTCGGGACGCGGGTGAAACCGCGTGAAACATCGAAAAAAAAACTTACGTTTTAAAAAAAAAACACTACGAGATTGGTAAAAATCTATGCAAATTAATAAATATTTTACAACATCTTCACTATCTATGATTTTTAAAATGACGTAATTATTTTATTAATGTAATGCTATTTTTATGATATTTAATTAGTTATGGTATTCAACACAATGTATTTTGTTTCATAAATAAAGAATTGAAATCAAAAATTTTACAACATCACATAAATAGATCTGTCTCCGTTTTAAGTAGCTTAAGCACTTCTGTTACAGACATCAGAATCAACAGTACTTAACAGAATAGGGAGTGCACCTGTGCTTGCGCACGCGCTTGTGCACTATAATATATCCTGCGTACTTGCCTAATCGTAAGATTGGCCGCCGTGGCTGAATTCGGCTAGGAGGGTATTATTATATTAATGTCCTTCTACGTTTATCAATAGAATTAAAAATCAGCTCTTAATGAATACAAGAATTTGCCTACACACTGCGACTATGATCCTGATATAAGAATTTGTATTGTAAATATTCTTTAAAACCAACAATATCATAAATCCATTCTAAGTAAAAATTCAGTTTAAAATGTATTTATTACCTGGCTGTACTTTGTACATGTACAAGCGTGCGAGTTGACGACATATATATTAGGTAAATTTGAAATGTGTCAAGTCGCCCGATGTTTTTCCTCGTCGCTCCCGGGCGAGATGGCGAATCACTCGCCAACTCCGCATGTAAACCCACCCTTCCATCCCGCCCTCAAATTCCAGACGACAATACTAGTGTTATTCTTGCACCCGACTCCCCTTGTGTGACATCACTATTCCGCCGGTTTTTAATACGGTACCTAATGGCGCGAATTAGACATTTAGATAATGTTGTTTGCTATTAAAAATAGTAGTATCAGCCTATTAATGTCCCACTGCAGGGCAAAGGCCTCCATCATTTGAAATCATGTTTTCGTTACAAAGATGGATTTTGGCTTAATCACCACGCTTGCCAAAAGCGGATTGGTGATCACAAACCCGGGCTGTGTTCAGAAAAATCAACACAAAGTTTGCCCGACCCGGGAATCGAACCCAGGACCTCGAGACCAAGGCCCGGTACTTAAACCACTAGACCATCGAGGCGTTATTAAAAAAAATAGTACGACACACTTAATTTTGGTGACGCTATGGTTTACTTGAGTACATTGAGGTATTAGTACTACGTAGGTATAGAGTGGACATCGAGATCAAAATCTATGCGTCAACTTGGATGGAAGGGGTTTTCATTTCGAAACTGTTGTTCCTTAGATTAGCGCCTTTAAACAAACAATCATACTCTTCAGTTTTATTATATTTTAGAATAGTATTATAGAATTATAATATATATATATATATTTTATTTAGGACTAAGCTAGCACTTGACCACAAAGTTGCCTGATGTTAAACAACTATGTGGTCTACGATGGAGCGTGCTTGCTCAGGAAAAGCCCGTTTATTCTGGCCGTTTATTCGATTATATTAATATTATCGAAAACTACTGAACCGATTTCAAATAGGCTTTACCTATTTCATTTATAGTGTTAAGTATACCCGTGTGAAGCCGTGGCGGGCTGCTAGTATTTTATATTCATTATCATCATCAAAGCGCTTCTGCAGGGTACGCCACGAGTCACGAGCACCTACCTATGATCCTTAGTTGACAAGCTTAGTTATTAGGTACACCGGCTTAACTTGCCTTCCGAAGCACGGAATCTTCATTCTCAGCTTATAATGTCAAACTGTGAAAACCTACACAAAGTGGTGTTCCCCGAAAGATTCGTATCCACGTCCTCCCGGTTTTTTAGCTCAGCGCTGTAACTACTACACCACCGAGGCAGTTTTTAATTTTATAGTATACTAGCGGCCCGCCCCGGCTTCGCCCGTGGTACTTGTCCACTATTTAATGGATGATATTATACATAAAAAAAAACCTTCCTCATGAGTTACTCTATCTATTAAAAAAAAAACCGCATCAAAATCCGTTGCGTAGTTTTAAAGATTTAAGCGTTCATAGGGACATACAACAGACAACATGACAGAAAAAGCGACTTTGTTTTATACTATGTAGTGACATTAAACTACTTTTTAAATTCCTACATACCTACCTAGGTAGGTATATCGTTTAATACATTAAATCGCCGCATTCAGAAAAAACTACTTTGCATGCCTCAACTAAATCTTCTTTCACCTAACTTTAAGCGCTATTTGTGGTCTGAAGCCTATTTAGTGCACACTAAGCCTTGCATGTGTGGCCTATAGGTGTAAAGTCACAAATTATACCTACCTATATTTTTAAACTGAATTCATTGTCCAGAATTTTAAGACCTCTATTTTGTTGCGCTCTACAAGAAAGACAGACCAACTTACATTGGACGTTTAAACGACCATTTTAGAAAGATCTGTAGTCTGCTACCAAGACATATGTGGCAATGGGTCAAGGTATTTTGGCCGTGTAGTACGTAAGCCATCGTCGTGGGTGGTCAGCCATTTTTATTTCGCCGTCAAAAGTTCATTCACCTCCGCTATTACTTCTTGTCATCACACCTGTGTTTATTTTTTTTATTTTTACAGTTGGATTTTTATATCTTGTTAATTTAATAGTTAGATTTGTTTAGATTCTGTTTTTTCTTCCTTTTGAGATAAGCAAAGATTGCCAATTAGGTATTAGGGAAAAAATATGAATGATTGTAACTAATTTGACTGACACAGGAAGAATTCATCAAATGAATGCTATTCGTTTATAATTAGAGCTCATTATTCAAAAATAGGGTTTGTCTTTTTTAATAACATATTTGATTAACCTATCTTATATTATATAAAAGCATTTTTTATCATTTCATAAGAAGAACATTTGGAATCTGCCAATACTTACTACGGTTAATAGACATAAATGCTTCATTATAGGTAAAAAAAAGTTCATTGGGATATTTGATTTTCTAAAAGCATCGCCCATAACTATCTTAATTTGAATTAGATCTAAAAGTCCTGTAGGTAGGTAGTGAGTTCAATTCCAGCCTTAAATAACTCACAAAATAGCATGCTCCCTTATCTCTCTTTAAAGAAATCTGTAAATAAAACCTTTCACCTAATCATTTAGTCAAATCCACTGACCTCGAACCCCATACTTTTGATATAACACCGCCAACAATCACTTATGACTCGACATCACTCGAATCAATGACATAAACAAACGATTCCAAATCATACAGATTAACTTCACCAAGATCTAATACAGTTGTAATTATTTTCATAGTTCTTATTCCAAAGGAATAGAGTTGAAATTTTAATGATATTGGATTGACAGAAGGTGTAGATAAGTTGGCCGGGAATTAAACCGATCGAAGGGGATCAATACGGGAATGAATTTTGAAAATAGAATGCGCAAGGCGCCAGCCAATCAGATGTTAGGGTTGGTGATTGGAAAAATTAACTTCAGAGTTTACATTCAAGCTTTTTATATTTTTGCTTTGTAGTAAGAATTTTTGGATAATTTTATTAAACTTACTAATATTAGTTTACTTATTAATTTATTTGACTTAGTTTAATAAAATTATCCGAAAATTCTTGCTACAAAGCAAAAATATAAAATAACTTTATTCGACTGGATAAACAATAAAGGACAAATATTATGCGTATAATTCGATTTTCCGTTTGGTCACCGTAACTGAATTTTGGAAATGACATGGCCAATTCCTGCCCAGTGATGGCCACGAATGTCACAAAAGCAGAAAGTTAATAAAATAAAAATAATAATTATTAGAACTTTGTAGAACTTGTCAGTTTTTTGTAAAATATTAATAAGTAATTCAACTTCCGTTATACTTTGCCATAAAAACAATTGGGTATTTGACTGCATACGAAATAAATAATGATATTCTAAGATTAAAGACGAAATCAAAAATTAGGCACAATTTTTTATCTCACAGTTACTATTTAGCTTTTAACAAATTATTACAGCTAATTGAAGTTAAAAGAGTATTGATTTGACACTACAGCATCGTGACGTCACGATTCAATATTTCATTCATTTTCCTACAAGGTTACGTTGTTGACATTTAAAAAAAGTGGGAGATTTGACCTGTCAGTCAAATACCGTATTTGCGCTGTCAAGGTAAGTGCGGGTAATCTGCTGTTGTAGTCAATATATTATTTGACAAACAGTTACGTTTATTTTACCATATATTTTTCTAATAGTGGTATTAAAAGTTCAAGTGGACTAATAATGAGGTGCATCAATTGTGGAATTGCCGTGCATAGAATGCAGAGGCATTTAGTACCATCACTTCCCGTGCATCTTCAAACAAGACTGTCAGTCTGGCTGGTAGATCAGGTATGTTCGTACTTTTGAGATTTATTTGTAGTGTTAATTAATAATACCTCCCGGCCGTATTCGGCCATGGCGGCCGATCTTACGATCAGCCAGGTACGCAGTATATACTCGTATTATAGTGCACAAGTGAGCGCGCAAGCACAGGTGCACTCCCTATTCCTTCACTCTCATAGTTCGGTGGGACAGTCATCTGACACGACCGTAGAGAGATCAGGCGCAGGACCAACGGCTTAACGTGCCTTCCGAAGCACGGAGGAGCTCGAGATGAAATTTTTCGGTCACCCATCCGATGACTGGCATCTGCGAACGTTGCTTAACTTTAGCAACCGCAGGCCGAGTGCGCTAACCACTGCGCCATCGAGCTTGTAGTGTATTCATAATGCAATATCAAACCATTTGAGTTTATTTTTATGACTTAACTACGTAGGTATTTGTCTTAGCCATTTTTGGATGCATACTTGTTTGTTGTGAAATCGACAATAACATTATTACGCTTTAAGGTTAGAACAATGTTATGATTTTTGTAAATCAATAATAGGTTAATAGACTGTAATTAATGATAGTATTAACAAACTAGCAAGAATAAAGCACACCCTAGTTTTTTTTAAATCAAAATCGTAGTATTTTACATGATTCCATTAACGTAATAATTTTTTTTTATCAATCTTACTTTGTCTGTATTATTTTAACCTCAACTTCTTGGACTTTAGTTGTTAGTGTTTTTGTCTTTTCTGATTATGTCTTATACAATATCTACCATGTTTGTGGGAAATGAATACTTAATTCATTCATCTAGGCAGACGACGTTCATACAAATACATATTGGCCAATGTCCGTTTTCAATAAATAAATATCTCAAGTTCTCAACACTACATATATTGATTTGACTCTGTGATAGGTAGCGTAATCACTTGTGTTGCAGATAATATTATAAGGTACCTGCGGCAAATAAGGCCCACTTAAAAGGAAATGCCTATAAATCTGAGAATAGTGCGTATAAGATATCAAAAACTTATTGTTTACATAGCTTATTTATGTTGCTGTAATAAATGGTGTAAAACTATTAAGAAACGCATATATTTTAATAAATAAATATACTTTTTTAAAACCCTTCTCAGGGGCCTTATTATAATACGGTAGTATATTAAGGCCCATATAAAAAATCGCTTTATTTTTTAATACAAGTGTCCTAAATTTACCTAAAAATCAGTTAAAATTAAAGTAAATGGTTCTTTTTTACTCATTTGATCATTTTCCTTTATTTATTAAACGTGAGCCTTATTGGCATCTTAATATTAATTACAGACAATTTGATTTCAAATAACTAGTGGTCTTAATTGTGTTACTTAGTACAGCATGTACAAAACATGCTGTGCTTCTACTACATTGAAATCTTAAATAAACAGTTATTTTCTTATTGAACAAAGAATATCATTTTTTTCATATTATATTAATTTATAAGACTTATAATCAGACTTTAATTAAAGGTAAAATCCTAACTCAGTTCTCCATATAATATTCCTAGAAACAAAAAAATATACTCTGAAAACAAAAGTAATAATAATTTTGCAAACAAAATCCAAACAAAACAATAAATAAGAAACAAATCAATCATACTGAGACGGTAAAATATAATCTTGTTAAATCACAGTCCCACCAAAATTTAATTTTTCTTCCGTCCACTGAGCTCTCTTCTTTGGACTTTGGAGGCATTTTAAACAAAATCTATAACAATGATACATATATTGACAATAAAATTTACATAGTACATTGACCTGGAACACAAAAAAACAAGCAATCTGATACTCAAATATTAAGAGCCCAATAAGGCCCATGTACCGTTGAAATGGGCCTTATTAACCTCATGCCATGTTTTTACAAATTAACCTAATAAACCTAAAATCTCTATCTCGGAATCGGAAGAGCCATTTCCTTTGTATTTTACAACACATACTTAAAATAATAAATACAGCAATATAAGTGAATTATTGAATTAAACGTAAAAATACTTACAGTTTCTTGATATAAAAATTATAAAATTGCACAGTAGCCGGCCACTCCACCAACGCATCGCAGGTGACCGGCAAGATAGCGGCGCTGGCGACTGCCGACCAATTTGGAGAAATTCACACAGACTTTTTGCACGTGTGCGTAAACAGTGAAGTGTTGTAGAAATGTATTTCCGCAAAATTTTAAATGTGGGCCTTATTACCTCCTGGGCCTTATTTACCGCAGGTACCTTATTATGTAAAAAATTTAATTATTGTTTAATTATTTGACGTTTTCTTAGGTCACCTTTCTCCAACTTCCATTGCCTATTAAAACTCAATAAACGTTTTTCTTTCTTTCTTTCTATTAATAGTTGCTATTCGTTCTATAATTAAAAAGCTGCTCTTCAAACCGAACGATTCAATTGTAAACTATACCATGGCTATCAATAGTGATCAGATAACCACTTAATCACTTGTCACATGACATTTTATTTTTCCTAAACTGTGGCAACCCTAGCTATCCGCCAATCAGCATCGCACGCTCGTCTGTCACCGCCACGCGTTGGGTGGCCGTTAGCTAAGCGATCACAGTCTCGGCGAACTGGGATGGGTGATCGCGCTCCTGTTTGTTTTAACCAAGGTCGATACTTAGCCTTTTTGTCACAACCAAGGTCGTTCTTCCATGACATTGCTATGTTTTAATACTAGCGGCCGCCCGCGACTTCGTCGAGTAATTCGGTTACCGCACACAATATAAGTAAAAGCTTCGAGCTTAGATTGGGGCTAGGAAAATGGTGTGTTAGTCCAAAGAATATATTTTCTTAATATCTTTAGAAATTGTAAAAAACGTATAGTCAGCGGATAAGTACTACTCTTCTATCTTATATTCATTAGTTAAAGTGATTTCCAAAATATGATGTAGAAAACTAATATAAACGAATGAGAAAAAGTGAAAAATAGGTTGCATTGCCTGGCCTATATAGCACATCCAGTTTTGATCCATGTTACTTGTAAACTTCTTTGTTGGTTCTATCAAATAAATAAAAGGAATTGTAAGTATATCTTAGCCATACCTCTCAGGTACATAATACGAGTCCAACTGTACCACTCGTTAACAAAGCCGTGTTAAGAATCAATCCGCCATTACCCCCAACTGTCAAACGTGACGCGCGCGCCCCGTAATTGCTCGCCGCTGTCAGAGTGACGTCTGTCAAAGTGACAGCGCCGTCAAAACAGACGCAATCTCGCTAATTGATCTGAAGGATGTGATCCGATCGCGGTGAGATGTCAGTGCATCGATTGTTGGATGAAGATGTGTTGAAAGAGAGAGTGAGCGGGTTCGATTCACGATGCGTTGTCTGTTTGTATGAGTAAATTTAGATTTTTGTGATATCACACATATTGTGGCAAATGTATGTTTGTTAATGTGTCTCAGTATTTTTTTTATAATGAATTCTATCTTATTGGTGCTTTTTAAAGGCTATGGACGTATTTGACCATGATGACCGATCTTACGATCCAGGTACGCACGATATATTATAGTGTACACGTGAGTGCGGGCGCAACGGTGCACTCCCTATTCCCTCACTCTCATAGTTCGGTGAGACAGCAATCTGACACGACCGTAGAGAGATCAGGCGCAGGGCCAACAGCTTAACGTGTCTTTCGAAGCACGGAGGAGCTCGAGAAGAAACATTTTCGGTCACCCATCCGATGACTGGCATCTGCCAACGTTGCTTAAGTTTAGCAACCGCAGGCCGAGTGCGCTAACCACTGCGCCATCAAGCTCCTCACATAACATTTAATAATTCTATATTATCAAATATTTAACCAACCTGACATCGAATCTTCTACCTAACGCGACTTATCATCGATCCACTAACCACACAGGTATCAATTTATCAAAAAACTCATCATTAATCCTACTCTTCATAATGAGTGAACGAGATGCGTATAATTTACTTCGTAACTAGCGTCCCGCCCCGGCTTTGCACGGATTCAACTAAAATTATCAGTTTTACTCCACTATAATATATCGTATTATAGGTACATATTAACCTTCCACTTGAATCACTCTCATCATCCTCCTAGCTATTATCCCGTTTCTGTGCGGGGCCCGCTTTGACCATGATCCAGGATTTGGCGAGGCTTGTTATTACAGTGAAGCGACTGCCATCAGACCTTCGTAACCCTTAGATGGGAACCAGACAGATTGGATCATGGTTAAACATTCCGATCTATCTGATCTAAATCAGAATCTATCTGAATGTGCAGGTTTCCTCTCGGTGTTTTCCCTCACCGCCGAGCTAACGGCACAAATTCAGCTGTGTAGGCCCGGATTCGAACCACGGACCTTACGTATGTGAAGCGTGGTCCTTACCACTAGGCCATCATCGCTAGGCACATCTTGAATCATTCTATCTGAATAAAAAAACAGCATGAAAATAGGTTGCATAGTTTTAAAAAATTAAGCATACCTACATAAAGACAGACAGAAGAAATTGACTTTGTTTCATACTATGTAGTGATTAAAAAGGATAGAGCATATCGTAAGGTCAAAAGAACATGTGTGAAAGAGATAACATGATATGAAAGAGACGGTTGTAGGACGAATTCGCGAAAGGGCTAATGTTGAAAGGTGAAATGCAGAGATTAATAACATTCTTTGTACAGAAGGGAAAAACGGTTAAAGATAAGACAAGATAAGATTTATTTTTTAAGTTAAAAGTTACGTCTTGGCATATTAATGTCCCACTGCAGGGCAAAGGCCTCCATCATTTGAAAATCACGTTTTCCTTACAATTATGGGGTTTGACTTAATCATCACGCTGGCCAAATGCAGATTCGTGATCACATTTTTGATTTATGTGATAGAGAGGCAAACGAACAAGATTGTCACTGATAGTAAGTGATCACCGCTGCCCATGGACATCAACAACCGCACAAGGGTCGCAGACGCGTTGCCTGCCTTTAAGACCCCATGCTCTTCCCAACTGAGCTCTGGCGACCTTACTCACCAGCAGGAACATAGCACAACAGTTACGAAGTACTACTTCACTGTGGTCTTCTGTAAGGAGGTACTTCCCCAGACGAGCGGCTCATTCACATGCACAGTATAAAAGAGAACCACTGATAGAATCCGTGCGAAACCAGGGCGGATTGCTAGTAGTGACAACTTAACTAGTATATCATACCATCGTAAAGAGTTTCTACCAACGGGTACTATTTCTATCTATCTTCTAACTACATAATATATTTCTTTACTATTCAATGTAGTACGCCACGAAAACCAATAAGAACCTGACTCATCTAATTTACATATTCTTTGACCACGAAACTTTGCGAGGGAAAGAGAACGCTATACGCGCGTGCGCAGATGTTAGAAAGAGACGGGAGATCGAGACCACCCAAGTTGTGGTATTCATACAATGCCTCTGATAGCGTTTATTGAGTCTTGATCGTTTAATCTAAGGTTTTTTTTTGCCCAATACTTTTTGCGTGCGTTTTTTAATTAAAGTTACATGATGCCAATTACTATCTATGGTTTAATTGAAATTGTCTTGTCTATGGTTTTTATAAGTTGTCTATACTATTTTCCATGTATAAAAAAGCGATTTTGTTTCATTTGTGTGAAAAAAAATTGTTTATGGTTCATTAGCTGATAAAGTTTATGAGGTGAATAATTGGCAATTATGGTAGTTAATTTAAGGGTATTTTTTAATACTAATTAATTGTGGTATAATTTATACTTGGCAGAAAACATTTTATATTTGATCGAAGAGATCAGAAGCAGCGTAAATGACTCCTCTGCGCCCTCTATTAAAGGTTCTTATGACCATATTCTGAATTATAACTAGTTTAATTTGAATTATCTTGAAAAATTACGAATTTTCGAACTCAAGTCCCCTGGTACGATAGTTTATAAGTGCAATTTTCTGTATAATAATCCACCTCTACGGCATAAAACATCTTAAGACATTTTAAATTAATTTATTCTGATCACAAACCCTGGTTCGAAACCGACAAAAATTTTGCCCGACCTAGGAACCACTTGACTATCGAGGCGAATGCAAATACATCAGCAATAAGTATCAAGAATATTACAATGGTAAATAATACAAAGTATCAAAAATGTTAGTCGGAGTACCCGGCTGTAATAGACCGAGAGCTTGCGCCAATACATTTTTTGATCTCTAGTACGATTGTAAGCGAACGATTTATACTGAAAACATACGGGGTAGCTTGCGTGTAATATTGTCTTTTGGTGTTTGTTTTGTGTTTAATTACGTGAGGATTCGTAACTATTTGAACGTAGCCGTTCCTCTCCAGCCTTCATTGATGTTCAGGCCTCCATGATGGCTGGAAATATCTAACCAGTGCGCTCACTAGCTGCTAATTAATACCTACATTTCAAAATTAAAAATTGAATTTGTTTGTTATGTTCTATTTTCGCATTTTTTTGAGGCAACCATTCAGAGACCTAGAGTTATCGCCAGCTAGACACTACAATTATTGAATTATTAAACAATAAATAAATAATAATAGTAAATTCCTTGGAGAAACACACCAATTGCCTAGCCCCAAACTAACAAGCTTAAACTATGGATGTTAGGGAACGGATAGACATACCCTACTTAAATACTTACTTTCAATAAACATCCATGACTCGAGTGAAATGTCGATGTTCATCACACAAACATTTGCCCCTAGCGGGATTCGAACCCGCGACCCTTGGTTTTGAGGCCAGGTCCTTTGACCACTAGACTTACTTGCGGCCGACCGCGACTCCGTCCGCGTGGATTTCGGTTTCCGAACACATCGTGTTATATATAGCTTAAAGCCTTCCTCGATAAACAACGAAAAATATGTTTTTAATTCGACCCAGGAGTTCCTGAGATTGCGCGTTAAAACAAACAAACAAACTCTTCAGCTTTATATATTAGTAGAGATTTAAACATAGCAGCGGTACCGTCCACAATAACCTCCCCTATGTCCCCACCCGAAATGTTTGTTTAACGCCTCTTTTTAATAGAATGGACTTTAATCACTTTTATAAAAGCCAGATAATTTGACTGATGTGGTCTACCCTAAGTGGTCTTTAGTGCTTCCGGGATAAAGTTTACTTTATAATATGAGCTTCCGCCGATCATAGGAAATTTTGATTGACTTAGTATGTTTGTTTTTACGTGAAAAGGAACGTAAACAGACAGGAGAGATGATGGGTTATGGGGTTCGATTCTCGGGGAAGACGTTAATGTCAAATCGGCGAAATATTGTCTGTAAATCATAGGAATATTATAAATGTGAATGGTTGTTTGTTTGGATGTTTGTCCGTCAATCACGCTGAAACTACTGAGGGGGTTTAGATGAAATTTGGTAGATAGGTATATATGGGGTGACTTAAATTATAAAATACTTTTTATCCCGATTAAATGCTCCCATGGGATAGAATAGGAATCTTAATGACACGGGCAAAGACGCGGATAAAAACAGGTAAATACCTAATAAATAAAAAAAATATATTAGAAAATGTAAAAAAAGGTAAAGGAATATTTAATTCCTGAAGTCTAAGTAAAATTAATTGTAAAAGATTTTTAATAACTCACTGTAGGGCAAAGGAATTGATGAGGGTATGTTAAAAATAATAATATGATATATTTTTTTTGAAAAAGTCTCACTAAGACGAATGATCTAACCAGCAACATAATGTTTTTTTTATATCATCTTCCAAGCGTTGATCCCGTTACGGTGCGGGGTCCGCTTTGACCATGATCCAGGATTTGGCGAGTCTGGTTATTACAGTGAAGCGACTGCCATCAGTCAGACCTTCGTAACCTTAGAGGGGAACCAGACAGATTGGATCATGATTACACATTCAAATCTTACTGAACTAAAGTCAGAATCTTTCTGGCTGTGCAGGTTTCCTCTCGGTGTTTTCCCTCACCGCACCGCCGAGCGAACGGCACTAATCCACACATAGATTTTCGTAAAACCCAGATTTGTGGCTCCGGATTCGAACCACGGACCTCACGTATCTGAGGCGCGGTCCGTAGGTAGGTACCACTAGGCCACTATCGCTCTAACTCACCCAATGGACACCAGGGGGAAGGCATATAATAATGATGATTCCGTGCTTCGAAAGACACGTTAAGCCTTTGGTCCCGACTATGATCCAAATGGTCTGGTTTCCCTTATGGTTACGGAGGTCAGACGACAGTCGCTCCATTGTAATAACCAGGCCTGTCAATTCAGGATCATAGTCGCAGCGTACCCTGGGCTCCGAGGCAATGGCCGAGGATGCAACCGGGAGAGGCGCTAGAATGATGATGATGATTACTTACCCTGACTAGATCAGAACCCAGGATTAAGCTTCAAAATGCTTATAATGATTATATTAGTAAGTGTGAAGCTTACTTATCTTAAGGCATTACTTATTAATATAGAAACCTTATCGCTCCTGTAAGGCTTAACTGATAATATGCTAGTGTGGATAAGACTAGCCCTTGTGGATTAGTGGTTATCTGCTCGGGTTTAAGAGCAGGAGGTACTGGGTTCAAAGCCGTTCGGGAAGAAGAGCAAGAGGTAGTGAGTTCGATTCTTGTTTCCACGGATGATGACGTAAATGTAAGTTTAGGACGAAACAGGAATCGAACCTGCAACAGTATGATAATGATGATGATGCTGAAACTCCGAATCAGCTAGAAATCACGACGTTCATCGGACGAAACGGGAATCGAACCCAGAACCTTGAAACTAAAAACCTGTACAACTAATTAAAAATTAATATTCAACGTGCCAAAAAACCGCAAAATGCATCATACTTAACATAATTCAATTATTAAAACCATAATAAAAATCAATTAAAATATTAAAAATCGTAATTCCTTATAATCCTATACTTTCATATCCACTATATGGAATGCAAACTTCGTGTGTGGTCCGATACGCGTGGATAGATGCTCTACTTAACCCAACGTCTGTTGGTAGAGCATCATTCACTATGGGAAAATTACACTTGTAATTTTTTTGCTGGATTCCTTTGAAATATTTGCGTTATATGCAATTTATAAGATATGGGATTATAAGTGTATGGATTATGAGGTTATTATTATCATCATTTTAGCGCCTCTCCCGGTTGCATCCTCGGCCATTGCCTTGGAGGCCAGGGTACGCTGCGACTATGATCCTGAAATGACCAGCCTGGTTATTACAATGGAGCGACTGTCGTCTGACCTCCGTAACTTTTACAAGGTAAACCAGACCATTTGGATAATAGTCTGGATCAACGGCTTAACGTGCCTTCCGAAGCACGGAATCATCATTCTTATCGGACAATCAGGTGATTCAAGCCTGCAATGTCCCAAATAGGATAACCAACACAAAGTAAAAGTGTTCTGCCGTGGAAATCGAACCCACGACCTCTGAGGATTTGAGCACAGTGCTCTTACCACTACACCGGAGGCAGTTGTCGGCAAAGTTGAGATCTCGTTTCTTCCCGTGGATGTCGTAAGAAGCAACTAAGGCATATTCCGGGGGATGGGCAGCAGCGTTCCCCTGTGTTGTATCGTTCACCATACTGCGGTCACCAACCCGCTTGCCCAGCGTGGTGACTGTGGGCATACACATCGTGGGGAAGCCTACAACCAGCAGTGGTGATGATGGCGTGTTTATAAATTAGGGCATTTGGTACATTGATAGAAAACCACAGTGGTATTTTGTATTTTTCTTATGTAAATATTTCACAACATCACATACATTGATCTGACCCCGTGTTAAGTAGCTTAAGCACTTGTGTTACAGACATCAGAATCAACAGTGGTATTACAAATATACTTAAGTAGATACATATAACACCCAGACCAGGACAAACAGACATGTTCATGCACGCAAATGTTTGTCCTGTGCGGGGATCGAACCCGCGACCTCTTGCGTAACAGGCAACATCTTGACCATTACACCAAGCGGGTCGTCTATGTAATAGGGAGGCAAAGAAATAAGTGTGTCACTTGATGGTAAGTGATCATCGCTGCCCATGGACATCAACAACCGCACAAGGGTCGCAGAAGCGTTGCATGCCTTTAAGATCTCATACCCTCCCCAACAATTGAAGTGGGTTTAAAATGTATTTAATCTGTTTTATTTTTATATCATTTTAGACATTTCCATTTCATTATAATAATCAATACATAGTAGGTATAAAACAAAGTCGCTTTCGCTGTATGTCCGTATGTATGCTTAGATCTTTAAAACTACGCAACGGATTTTGACGCGGTTTTTTTTTAATAGATAGAGTGATTCTTAAGGAAGGTTTGTATGTATAATACATGTAAGTAAGTACCACGGGCGAAGCCGGGGCGGGCAGCTAGTAATAAATAATAATAAAATCGTTTATTTCAGACTCTGGGTCCATACACATTATTTTAAAAGGTACACAATAAGTCAGCTTACAAATAAAAAATTACACTTATGATAAAAAAGTAAATTATGAACACTTAAAACAATAATTAAACGCAACTTAACCGTTTAGTCATTGTTTAGTGTTTATTTTTTTCCAACAATGACTAAACGCGGCTAAAACACTTTTTTCCTAACCCGCGGCGCCTCAGTCACCACAGCCCACGCTCGCTATTATCACCAATCAGTGTGTTTGCGTGATCTACTTGCGCTACATGTTTGTTCTGCTCATACTTTGTTCATACTTCAAGTAATGTGTACTTCATATTTGAACTGTGTTTGAAGTGCGGCTGGTGTTGTGGGGTTGCTAGAGCCATTAATTTTCTTGTGTTTGATGGCTTTCATAAAATTTCTGTGTTTCTCTTATTGACTAATCTGAGTTTTCATAGACACTTTTCGTCCCGTCGTCACATATTTACCTATCTTTATTATCTGCATTTTGAGTACTACAACGATTCAGCCCATTCTGATATAAAAAAATATTGACAACAAGCTATTTTTCTCGAATTCTTGTACAATCGAATCCTATGTTGTCACTCTTTTTAGGACTCTGTCGCTTATGTACTTATTTTAAACTTTATACAAACGAAAATCGAACATAGCATAATATTGCAATATTTAAAATATAATAAATGAACATTCCTCAGGACCAACGAATCATTTTCCTTTCTATGTTCATGAACGTCCGTCATTTTTAAGAAATACGGCGCTAGTTGCCCCAATCCACTCTCTAAACCATATTTAACCAACAAATACTACTGTGCATACCTCATCATTTGAACTGAAGAAAGTGTAACAAAAAAGTAAAAATATATCGGATATTGGTTTAAAAACTTCAAAAAATGCTTGCTTAAAACATAATCTTGGATTGTACTGCCATTAGTACAATTAAAGGTTTTGTTTTAGTAAAATGTTTGTGCTTTCAAAACTCGATCACGACTGTTTGATTGACTTGGGTTTTGTTTGAAGAAATCATAGAGTTACATACCATTGAACACCATAGAGAAATGTACATTTCTAGAAATCATTACATACCATTGAGTACCAAAGATATCAGAAAGGACACAGTTTTTTTTTGGGCCCACCAACAATCGGTAACGTTTAAGACAAAGAGAACTATGTAAAAAATGTATATATTTTTTTATGAATTTTGCTATTGAAGTGAATTTCAAACGAAACCGGAGTCATAAAACCAAAATAAAAAGCCTTATTTTGATTATATCCGTGAAATATCTGTCCAAAGATTAGTAAACAATGGCTGACATCCAGATAACTAAAGGAAAAAAGGTTTTTATCAATAGAATTAAAATGAAACACTTGAAATCGAACATAAAGGAGACGCAATTTACTTTTGGAACGGTTTTCATGCCTATTTTTATCTAAGGCGGTGATTGATAGTGACTTTTAATCATTTAATTAATGAAATAAAATAATACGAATAAACAATACAAAAAAATCCGTATAACGGAACGCAAGTGCTAGTCTATTGCCGGATTTTGATTTTATTTAAAAACTGAATACAAATGTCAGAAACCTTCAGTCTGTCAACTGTCATTAATGGTTTTACTATATAATTTAAAAAAGCTGTAGTTTGTTTGTTTCAACACGCTACTATCAGAAACAGCTGGTTCGAATTGAAAAAATATTTTTGCGTTGGATTATCTATTAGTCGAGCCAGGCTTAAACTAAAAAATGTTAAGCTATAGTTTAAGACTACATTATTAATTTCAGGCAGTATTTCAATAAAAACTTGTTAGATTTCTTGATAAACTATTTAATTTATAAAAGTTCACAACAAAACAAACTGTCATATTCGAGATCTTCCATAGAGAGAACAACAGCGCCGCGTGTGGCGAAAAATAAAAACTTAACTTTATGTTTACAAAGACTGTTCTAAACAGAACGTTTACAAAGACAGGTATCTATATAAAATCATAAATACTACTTTATAAATTTATTCATTCAACACTCCCACTTAAATTTATAAGGTAGACATAACAATTAACTGTACTTGTATGTAAACATTTACACAAAAATAAACCTTCTCTTATTTAAACATTAAATCACTATAAATCTAACATTTCTAAACTTAACATCATTTAGCTCAATCTTTTATTTAACATTTCTCAATATCTTATCTCTATTCGAATTAAATTTATTTACAGACAAAGCCTTAGTTAAGAAATCAGCTAATTGGTTCGAACTCTCTACATATTTAATATCAATAATTTTATTTGCAACATTCTCTCTAATAAAATTGTATCTTACATCTATGTGCTTGCTTCTTTTATGAAAAACAGGGTTATTTATTAATTTAATAGCACTTTGATTGTCAACATATAAAGTAATCAAGCTTTGTGGCTCCCCAATATCATAAAGAAATTGCCTAAGCCATAAGATTTCTTTAGTTGCTTCACTAGCAGCCATGTACTCTGACTCACTTGTAGACAGAGCCACAGTATTTTGTTTACGGCTAGACCACGTGACAGGTCCTCCATTCATTAGAAAAATGTAACCTGTATTAGATTTCCTGGTATCCAAGTCGCCTGCAAAGTCAGAGTCAGAGTAGCCTTCCAATTCAACATTACCCTTATACACAATAGCCATGTCTTTAGAACTAATTAAATATCTTATGATTCTTTTTACAGCTGTAACATGTGAGGGACCTGGGTTATTAACATATCTGCTAACTATATTTACTGCGTATGCTATGTCTGGTCTAGATACAGATGACAAAAATAGCAATGCTCCCACTGCCTCTCTATATGGGAAACTTATAGATTCATTACTTAAATTCTGAGATAAATGTACATTTACATCTGAAGGGGTACTACTACCTTTTGCAGATGACAAATTAAATTTATTTATTATTGTATTTATATACTGCTTTTGACATATGCTTATACAACTTTCTCCTCTATTTATTTCCATACCAATAAATGAATTTACATTTAAAATATTTATATCAAATCTTTGTTTGAGCATATTTAATATTTCTGATAATATAACTTTACTTTTAGACAGTAGCAATCCATCATCAACAAAAAGAATTAATATCACTTTTTCATCTCTAAAATATCCTGTAAATACACAATAATCAGATTGACATTGTTTGAAACCACAAATGTCGAGAAAAGAACAAAATTTCTTATTCCAACATCTAGCTGATTGTTTGAGACCATATATGGATTTAAGTAACTTACATACTTTTGAAGACTGTGTTTCCACTCCCTCTGGCACCTCCATGTATATTTCCTCGGACAGCTCACCGTACAGGAAAGCAGTCTTCACATCGAACTGTTCAATCTGCAGGTCATCTCTCGCAGCGATACTCAGCAATACCCTGATGGAATCATACCTGCTAGTGGGGGAAAAAGTCTCATTATAATCTAAGCCCTTGACTTGTGTGAACCCTCGTGCACACAGTCGTGCTTTGAATCTTACTATTTCTCCATCTTTATTCTTCTTTGTGGTAAATACCCATTTACAAGATACAGGATTCTTCTCTGTTCGATCAGTCAATATCCAAGTTTGATTTTCTTCATGAGACTTGAGCTCATCGATCACAGCTTCCTTCCACTGATGAGACTGTGGACTATTCATCGCTTCTTCATAAGTATTAGGTATCTCAATTTCTGTAAAATTTACTTCTGGGACATTCCTTTGACGTGGACGTAAGGTGATATTTCTCTGGTCTTTCTGTCCTAAACATATTTGTCTTGGAGGTACATAAGTTTCATCTAGTTCTTCTGAACTCTTCATGCTCTCATCTGAACTGCTTCCTTCAGGTACACTGTCTTGCTGATCTGTCACATTTTCAAACTCAACCCGTGGGGTAGGTAACATAGAATTATCTTCTTGTCCAGCTGTCACTTCTACAAAACTTTGTTTCTCTTCTAACTTACTAAATTCATCAAATTTCACATCCCGGGAAACTGTAATCTTCTTAGTTTTTTCATCATACATTCTGTAATTCTCATGATCATATCCAACTAACAACATCTTTACACTTTTCTTGTCAAGCTTTCTTCGCTTTTCTTTTGGTACATGTACATAACCAATGGATCCAAATATTCTGATATGTTGTAAGTTCGGTTTCATTCCATGCCACAGTTCAAACGGTGTAACATCTCCCGTCTGGCTTGATGTGTTTCTATTTAACAGGTATATTGTACAGTTCACTGCTTCTGCCCACATATTTAAAGGCATGTTCTTTGCATATAACATTGTTCTTGCAGTCTCCATGATAGTGCGCATTTCTCTCTCTGCTCTTCCATTCTGTTGAGGGGTATATGGAGCAGTACGCTCATGTGTTATACCCTTTTTCTCCAAAAAAGTTGAAAATTCTTGGTTCACATACTCACCACCATTATCAGTATGTAGTATGCACAAATCACGTTGAAACTTATTTTTCACAATTGCATTGTACTTCAGAAAATATTGGAATACTTCATCCTTATGCTTTATGAAGTAAACATGCCGGTAACTTGTTGCTCCATCTTTGAACAAAACAAAATATTTCATTCCCGACAAAGAAGGTTCCTCTATAGGGCCGCATACATCACTGTACACAATTTCACCCGGCTGTGTTGGGCCTCGGGTAGACTTCTGAAAGGGATGCCTTGCTTGTTTTCCATATTGACACGCTTCACAAACAAATTCCTGATTTCCAGTCAATGTAACAGGAATCACACCTTTCTTAGACATATTTTGCAGTTCCTTGATATTCAAATGCCCCAACCTTTCATGCCAAACTTTAATATCTGTTTGCACAATATTACAATATTCTTGTTTGATTGTTTTGATGTCTAATTCATACAAGTTATTTTCTGTTAGATGTCCACTCATTACAACAACATTATTTCTCAAAAATATTGCTTTTTCACAACTCTTCATTATCACATATCCTTTTCTAGTGGCAGCGCCTCCTGAAAACAAATTTCGTCTCAAATCAGGTACATATAAAACATTCTCCAGCTTACATTTCTCCCATGTACCATTGACATTTGTATTTATCAGTATTGTTCCTTCACCACATACTTTGATTCTCTGTTTGTTACCCAATTTAACAAAATTGTTATTTTGAGACTCGTTGAACTCATAAAAGTAGTCTCGCTTGAAGGTCATATGCATTGAAGCTCCACTATCAAGAATCCATACCTCTTCATCACGTTCACTTAAAGCAGCACTGAAAGCCATCATATTTGAAGGTTTTTTATTATACCTTTTCTTAGGCAGTCTACAGTCTTTTGCGAAGTGTCCCCTTTTACCGCAGTTGTAACACACAAATCTATGACCGGACGCTGTCAGGACATTCTTAGGTTTGGAATTACCTTTTGATGTTACTAGTGCCGTCTCACTACTACTTACATCATTGGCAAGGCTCGTCTCTTCATCTACTAGACGAGAAGTAAGATTTTGAATTGTTTGACTTTCTTCGTCTAGTGACAGCCATGCTTGTCTGAGTGAACGGTATGTTGATGGTAATGTACTTAGAATCTTGGTCATTACCGCTGTGTCACTGATTTTTTCACCAGTCTCCCGCAATTGCTTCGCCAAGCTTTCCACCTTGGACACGTGCTGTGCCATCGTGTCACTAGCACTATATGAATATTGATAAAATTTCTCATGAACTAACATCTTGTTATATTCTGATTTCTGTTCATAGATGGCTTCTAATTTTGTCATGACTTGTTTTGCAGTCTCGCAGTTTTCTATTAGAGATATCTGGTTCAAATCCATGGATGATGTTAGGATGAACATTGCCATTCCGTCATCTTTATCCCATTGCACTTGCGAACTGGTTTCCTCAGGTCTTGGTTTTTCTATGTTTAATCCTTTTGCTCTCAACGCACATTTCACTTGAAATTTCCATTGTTTGAAATTTCTTCCATCAAACTTCTCAATTTTCATGGCGTTCGTAACCTCCATTTTTAGTTAGTTTTACACCGGTTGTAATCTTGCTCTTAACTTCAGTAATTTATTGAAATATATAATTTTCATGTGCCTGGGCCCATAACCTATTAATTTCAGGCAGTATTTCAATAAAAACTTGTTAGATTTCTTGATAAACTATTTAATTTATAAAAGTTCACAACAAAACAAACTGTCATATTCGAGATCTTCCATAGAGAGAACAACAGCGCCGCGTGTGGCGAAAAATAAAAACTTAACTTTATGTTTACAAAGACTGTTCTAAACAGAACGTTTACAAAGACAGGTATCTATATAAAATCATAAATACTACTTTATAAATTTATTCATTCAACATACATATTTTTGCAAAAACCTTATTTTACGCGGACAGAGTCACAGGCGGACCATAGTCATAATAAATTGCTTTTACTTCAGATACGTAGGAAAAACATAATGGAAAATCGCCCTTATGTGTAAGTATTTACGGTTCAGGCGTTAAAAGTCAGGAAAGCAAATAGACAGATTAGTTTATGAGGTTAATATATATTTTCCCATCTTATTTCTAACGATTCCGGTTAAAATATGAAAAAGTAATATTACCACTATAATCTGGAGATTATAAGGAATAAATTGATACCCATTTCGTAAATAAACGCTTAAATTTTATGTGGGCCTAACTCTCCATACAAAAACCATTGACTCCTTTCTGACAGAAGGTGCCGGTAGTTCTATTTATTTTAAAACAATGTGTCATCCTACTATAACAAATCAAAAAATATAAAATCTAACTAAATCTAGCCTAAAATTGGCCCATTTTTTTCTCGCGTCCAACGACCAAACATAAAATACATATTTTTGAGGGCATTACAACCGATATTTGCTATGGCAGTATATATGTACTGTACATATTTTACAGTTCGGAGTGATTTAACAGTACAGATATAAATATAATAATAATAATACCCTCCGGCCGTTTTTCGGCCATGGCGGCCGATCTTCCGATCAGCCAGGTACGCTGGATATATTATAGTGCACAAGTGAGTGCGCAAGCACAGGTGCACTCCCTATTCCCTCACTCTCATAGTTCGGTGGGACAGCAACCTGACACGACCGTAGAGAGATCAGGCGCAGGAGCAACAGCTTAACGTGCCTACCGAAGCACAGAGGATCTTGAGATGAAATCTTTCGGTCACCCATCCGATGACTTGCCTTTGCGAAAGTTGCTTAACTTAGCAATGGCAGTCTGAGCGCACTAACCGCTGCGCCATCGAGCTCTACCATGAACCCATTACCCTATCAGTCAAAACAAAACCATTAATCCATAAGGGCCAAACAAAGACCGATATAGGGTATTCCAAAAATAGCTACACTTAGCGCATATGAGTTATACAGGGTGATGTGTGCGCTATTGACAGATTTAGTGTCAGTAATACGTCAACAGGATTGATTTAGTACGAGACTAGTTTAATGAGCCGGTTTCTCTCGCATTTTTAGGGTTCCGTAGCCAAAATGGCAAAAAAACGGAACCCTTATAGATTCGTCATGTCTGTCTGTCTGTCTGTCTGTCTGTCTGTCTGTCTGTCCGCCAGTCTGTCACAGCCACTTTTTTCCGAAACTAGAAGTACTATACTATTGAAACTTGGTGAGTAGATGTATTCTGTGAACCGCAACAAGGTTTTCACACGGAAATAGAAAAAAAAAAAAATGGGGGGGTCCCCATAGTTAGAACTGAAACTGAAATTTTTTTTTTTCATTGAACATATACGTGTGGGTTATCTATGGATAGGTCTTTAAAAAATATATTTAGGTTTCTAACCTAATTTTTTTCTTAAGTGAATACTTTGCGTGACAGACTCTTCCAAAGTGGAAAAAAGTGTGTCCCCCCCCTCTAACTTCTAAAGTAAGAGGATGATAAATCTGAAATAAATATATAATGTACATTACCATAAAAACTACCAACGAAAATTGGTTCGAACGAAATCTATTCAGTAGTTTTTTTAATACGCCAAAAATAGAATTTGTACGGAACCCTCAGTGCGGGAGTCCGACTCGCACTTGGCCAATTTTTGGTGTTTAAAATGATCGTCAGTGCAGTTACGGCGGCCAATGTTTTAGTTCTATCGTGGCATAGTACAAATATTCTTTATGTTTTTTACTTTAAATACTGATATCCATACCACGTAACTGCCTCTGTAGTGTAGTGGTTAGAGCCCTGATCTCAAATATCTCAGAGGTCGTGGGTTCTAATCCGGCGGGGAACAGCACATAAATGTTTTCCCAGTTTGAATGATGATTCCGTGCTTTGGAAGGAACGTTAAGCCGTTGGTCCCGACTATGATCCAAATTATCTGGTTCCCCTTGTAAGGGTTACGGAGGTCAGATGACAGTCACTCATTGTATTAACCAGGCAAGTCAATTCAGGATCATAGCAGCAGCGTACACTGGGCTCTGAGGCAATGTCTGAGGGTGCAACCGGGAGAGGCGGTAGGATGATGATGATGATGTCAAAGTCAAAGTCAAAAAAGTCAAAGTCAAAGCGTTTATTTTGCAACTTGATTAACACTGAAATTCTTTTGCACGTCAAATATTTTTTTACCCTATCAGCACTTCGACGTGAATGGCCTGCTGAGAAGAAGTGCCGCAAGAAACTCAACAGTTTGCCATTTTTAAAATATAAGTTTTGATTACAATCATAAATAAATGTCAATGAATAGATAGATGTGCTGAGCGGCTCAAGTTATATTCACAAATCCTTGTCATTTAAGTAATCTGCAATTTTATAATAAGCTTTTTTCATTAAGCAATTTTTAATATGAATCTTAAAGGTGACAATCGTTTTTGTATGGAGAGTTAGGCCCACATAAAATTTTAGCGTTTATTTACGAAATGGGTATCAATTTATTCCTTATAATCTCCAGATTATAGTGGTGATATTACTTTTTCATATTTTAACCGGAATCGTTAGAAATAAGATGGGAAAATATATATTAACCTCATAAACTAATCTGTCTATTTGCTTTCCTGACTTTCAACGCCTGAACCGTAAATACTTACACATAAGGGCGATTTTCCATTATGTTTTTCCTACGTATCTGAAGTAAAAGCAATTTATTATGACTAGTGTCCGCCTGTGACTCTGTCCGCGTAGAATAAGGTTTTTGCAAAAATATGTAGTCTTAAACTATAGCTTAACATTTTTTAGTTTAAGCCTGGCTCGACTAATAGATAATCCAACGCAAAAATTTTTTTTCAAATCGAACCAGCTGTTTCTGATAGTAGCGTGTTCAAACAAACAAACTACAGCTTTTTTAAATTATATAGTAAAACCATTAATGACAGTTGACAGACTGAAGGTTTCTGACATTTGTATTCAGTTTTTAAATAAAATCAAAATCTGGCAATAGACTAGCACTTGCGTTCCGTTATACGGATTTTTTTGTATTGTTTATTCGTATTATTTTATTTCATTAAATAAATGATTAAAAGTCACTATCAATCACCGCCTTAGATAAAAATAGGCATGAAAACCGTTTCAAAAGTAAATAGCGTCTCCTTTATGTTCGATTTCAAGTGTTTTATTTTAATTTTATTGATATAACCTTTTTTCCTTCACTTATCTGTATGTCAGCCATTGTTTACTGATCTTTGGACAGATAGTTCGCGGATATAATCAAAATAAGGCTTTTTATTTTGGTTTTATGACTCCGGTTTCGTTTGAAATTCACTTCAATTGCAAAATTCATTAAAAAACATTTAAATTTTTAACGTAGTTCTCTTTCTCTTAAACGTTACCGATTGTTGGCGGGCCCAAAAAAAACTGTGTCCTTTATGTAAAGGCAATGGCGATGTGTTACTAGTACTGGTATACGCCCAATAACTTTACTAACTTCTGTATTTTTTCACACTTAAACACTCAGACATTTTTCCTTCCATATTATTTATATGCATTAACGTTGGAACGCGCGGACAAAGGACACAGTTTTTTTTGGGCCCACCAACAATCGGTAACGTTTAAGACAAAGAGAACTATGTAAAAAATGTATATATTTTTTTATGAATTTTGCTATTGAAGTGAATTTCAAACGAAACCGGAGTCATAAAACCAAAATAAAAAGCCTTATTTTGATTATATCCGTGAAATATCTGTCCAAAGATTAGTAAACAATGGCTGACATCCAGATAACTGAAGGAAAAAAGGTTTTTATCAATAGAATTAAAATGAAACACTTGAAATCGAACATAAAGGAGACGCAATTTACTTTTGGAACGGTTTTCATGCCTATTTTTATCTAAGGCGGTGATTGATAGCGACTTTTAATCATTTAATTAATGAAATAAAATAATACGAATAAACAATACAAAAAAATCCGTATAACGGAACGCAAGTGCTAGTCTATTGCCGGATTTTGATTTTATTTAAAAACTGAATACAAATGTCAGAAACCTTCAGTCTGTCAACTGTCATTAATGGTTTTACTATATAATTTAAAAAAGCTGTAGTTTGTTTGTTTGAACACGCTACTATCAGAAACAGCTGGTTCGAATTGAAAAAATATTTTTGCGTTGGATTATCTATTAGTCGAGCCAGGCTTAAACTAAAAAATGTTAAGCTATAGTTTATGACTACATATTTTTGCAAAAACCTTATTCTACGCGGACAGAGTCACAGGCGGACACTAGTCATAATAAATTGCTTTTACTTCAGATACGTAGGAAAAACATAATGGAAAATCGCCCTTATGTGTAAGTATTTACGGTTCAGGCGTTGAAAGTCAGGAAAGCAAATAGACAGATTAGTTTATGAGGTTAATATATATTTTCCCATCTTATTTCTAACGATTCCGGTTAAAATATGAAAAAGTAATATTACCACTATAATCTGGAGATTATAAGGAATAAATTGATACCCATTTCGTTAATAAACGCTAAAATTTTATGTGGGCCTAACTCTCCATACAAAAACGATTGTCACCTTTATTATTAGACATCGCTATTTAAACTCCTTATCCTTTTACCGACAGCTCCTGTCACATATACTAATAAAACATGATTTATTCCGTCTGTCCGTGTGTCAACCGCGTGTTTTAGCACCCACGATTAGTGGTTACAAATTGACGGTTATAATGGGATCGGAGTTCGATTTTGGATGGGTGAGAGAGAGCTGTTTAATAAAATTACTAGGACTGTGTTCGACTCCTGATTTAGTTATAAAGTTGGGTGATGTTTTATTGTTTTTATTTTTGATCCATTTTTAAGAATGGAGGAGCTCAATGGCGCAGTGGTTAGCGCGCTCGGCCTGCGATTGCTAAGTTAAAAACCGGCCAAGAGCGTGTCGGACACGCCCATGAAAGGGTTCCGTAGCTAAAAGATGGCCCGACCGCTTAAGACACCATTTAGTAAGGGCAACTGCACGTCATAAGTTGGTCGAGTTGTATAAAAATAACTATGTATGATACAGAGTTCGCTATAGTTTTCGTTGAAAGTACTTACTTGGAGGTATACAGGACATTTTTTTTCAGAATAATTGTAATAGTATTTCAAAAGTTAAGGGGGGGGGGGGACGCTCTAATTTTAACTTTGTATTAATATATCTCGAGACTGGGGTGTTTGATCCACATGGTTTCAAGGCAAGTTTTATTGTATAAAAAAATACCTTTTTAACGATACCCCACACGATGGGGTAAGTCGATTTTTTTTTTTCGAATTTACTTTTCGCTGTATGGGAAGGGGGGTAAAAATAATTATTTTTCGATTATTTTAAAAACCAATTCTTGGATTATCACTATACATCTCTCCACCAATTTTCGTGGCAATCGGTTCAGAAACGGCGGAGAACGAGCCAGGACAGACAGACAGACAGACAGACAGACAGACAGACAGACATGACGAAACTATAAGGGTTCCGTTTTTTGCCATTTGGCTACGGAACCCTAAAAACTTTCGCAGAGGCTGGTCATCGGATGGGTGACCGAAAAATTACATATCGAGCTTCTCCGTGCTTCGGAAGGCACGTTAGTCGTTAAGCCGTTGGCCCGCGCCTGATCTAGAGAGGTCGGGAGTTTGAATGGCGGGACAGATATCTGACACGAACATAAAGACAGTCGTGTCGGATTGATCATTGACAGGAGTTTACCGAACTTTTAAGTGATGGAATGCGTTACCAGCATGCGTGTTTCCGCCATCCTAAGACCTGGGATCCTTCAAGAGAAGCGTGAAGAAGTATCTTGCGTGCCGGTATGGCGTTGCCAACGGATAGGAAACCGGTACCGCTATCGTTGTCATGGCAATTAGGGCTCCTTTTTGGCTTACTTTCAGGCAGAGGAGAGCCAATATTACGTGCCAAAATGTAATAAAAAACTATGTATTCATTTGTAATTCATTTCTTCCTTGAGTCGTATTCCTCATTACTGAGGATAGTAATCATTAAATGAAATGAAACGCACAACAACTCTCTTGGCAAATATATTCTACATTTCACATACATTCTCGTAGTGTGCAGGTTTCCTCACGATGTTTTCTTTCACCGTACAGCTAGTAAGTATGAAATCACGTACATGATCACATGATCATAGATTTTAGATAATCCGGAGGTGCGCGCCTGACCGGATTTGAATTGCTGACCTTACGCATGTGAAGTAGCGCTCTTTCCACTAGGCTACCGAGCTGTCATTTATTTAGGGATCAATAAAAAAAGTTAAAACCAAACCAAAGGAGATTCCTTAGAACGCTAAATAGATCAAAACAACTCAATTGTAGCAATAAATAACATCTAATTAGATCTAATATTATGATAAATGATCGGCTAAAGAAGCACTAAATCACTAAGATGATTTAACAGCCGTACCGAGAACTGAACCCGCGTTCTTGCCCTTTGAAGTTTTGTTGCAGAATTAGAGCGAATTCTGATTAACTCAACGATTAAACTCTTTAAAAAAAGTCTTTCGGCCAATTAATGTTCCAATGCAGGGCAAAGGCCTCCATCTCTTGATATCATATTGTTATTACAAAGAGCTGCGACTATGATCCTGAATTGACAAGCCTGGCTATTACAATGGAGCGACAGTCGTCTGATATCCGTGCAAGGGAAACCAGAATTTGGATCATATTCGGGACAAACGGCTCAACGTGCCTTCCGAAGCACGGAATCATCACTCTTATCGGACAATCGGATGATTAAAGCCTGCAATGTCCTAATCAATCCAGTAAAACACACGCGAAATAAAAGTGTTCCCCGCAGGATTTGCACCCTCGTCCTCCGAAGCTTTAGAGCGCAGCGTTCTAACCACAACACCACGGAGACAGTTGTTAATATGTGTGTGCCTGTATATGCAAATAAAGAGTACATATAATATTAATCTTTGTATCTATGCCATATTTAATAGGACTTTTTAAATACCCTTGTTCTCGTGGGTGGTCAGACATCCATGATGGCTGGAAATTCTATCCAGTCAAAAAAGCTAGGGAACGGATAGACACCTACTTAAAAACATTTATAAACATCCATGACTCGAGTACAAATGCCGATGTTCATCACACAAACATTTGCACCTAGCGGGATTCAAACCCACGATCTTTGGTTTTATATCCAGGGTCTCTGACCACTCGACCAACGGGCCTGTCAAAATTAATATCCACTAAGTAAGTATACGCCTCGATGCTCTAGTGGTTTAAGTACCGGGCCTTGGTCTCGAGGTACTGGGTTCGATTCCCGGGTCGGGCAAACTTTGTGTTGATTTTTCTGAGGCAGCAGACCCTCGCCGCGGAGCTGGGGCTGGCGGAGGCGCAGATCAAGATCTGGTTCCAGAACAAGCGCGCCAAGATCAAGAAGGCCTCGGGCCAGAGGAACCCGCTGGCGCTTCAGCTGATGGCCCAGGGGCTGTACAACCATAGCACTGCGACTGAGAGTGATGAGGAGGAGGAGATTAATGTTACGTAGATAGAAAGAGAGAGAGAGAGAGTGGAGGAAGAAGATAATGTTACGTAGGAAAAAGAAGAAGATTATGTAAGAGGTAAAGAATAAAGAAAGAATGACGCAAAGACAACTAGAAGAGGAGATGAAGATATTAATGTTACGTAGATAGAGAGAGAGTGTAGGAAGAAGATGAAGCCTCGAAAAAGTAAAACTCAACGATTAGACTCTTTAAAAAAAGTCTTTCGGCCAATTAATGTTCCAATGCAGGGCAAAGGCCTCCATCTCTTGATATCATATTGTTATTACAAAGAGCTGCGACTATGATCCTGAATTGACAAGCCTGGCTATTACAATGGAGCGACAGTCGTGCTACAGTCTGATATCCGTGCAAGGGAAACCAGAATTTGGATCATATTCGGGACAAACGGCTCAACGTGCCTTCCGAAGCACGGAATCATCACTCTTATCGGACAATCGGATGATTAAAGCCTGCAATGTCCTAATCAATCCAGTAAAACACACGCGAAATAAAAGTGTTCCCCGCAGGATTTGCACCCTCGTCCTCCGAAGCTTTAGAGCGCAGCGTTCTAACCACAACACCACGGAGACAGTTGTTAATATGTGTGTGCCTGTATATGCAAATAAAGAGTACATATAATATTAATCTTTGTATCTATGCCATATTTAATAGGACTTTTTAAATACCCTTGTTCTCGTGGGTGGTCAGACATCCATGATTGCTGGAAATTCTATCTAGTCAAAAAAGCTAGGGAACAGATAGACATACTTAAAAACATTTATAAACATCCATGCCTCGAGTACAAATGCCGATGTTCATCACACAAACATTTGCACCTAGCGGGATTCGAACCCACGATCTTTGGTTTTGTATCCAGGGTCTCTGACCACTCGACCAACGGGCCTGTCAATGTGTGCGCCTTTTTATGCAATTAAAGACATAATATCTATCTTTGTACCTATCTTCCTATGCCACACTTAACATTTGAATACCATGTATAAAATTTAAAGATTTCTCCACCACCAATTAGCATAAGCATTAAGCATATTTTCATTTCTTACCGTCACATCTATTTCGTTCCCATCTCCGTCACTCGGATGACACATGTAATTGCCTGCAATTAGTGCAAGCAATGCATCACCTAGCCCGTGCCTAATTGCATACAGATGAGAGTTTAGGTATAATTAGCATACCTCTTTGTGAGATACTTATTTTGTATATGGAGTGTTAATGAGGTATAGCTTAGTGTAACTTAGTGGATATTTCACTAAAAATAAGATTAAATAAGACTTTAAATCAGCAAATCGTTTTAAGTGTAGTCTTTAGTCTGTTTTGTTCTTTTTATTTTAGTATGTTTATTAAGCAAGATGTATTTACCTATAATTATTTGTTATACTTAATCTAAAACTTTCGAGAACTAGTTATGTATCTGTGTATTAGTGTAAACAAATGTTGGTAAATCAATACATCCCAACTAATATTATAAATGCGAAAGTAACTCTGTCTGTCTGTCTGTCTGTCTGTCTGTCTGTCTGTTACGCTTTCCCGCTTAAACCTCGCAACCGATTTTGATGAAATTTGGTACAGACAATCTTTAGACCCTGAGACAGAACATAGGCTACTTTTTATTTCGAAAAAAAGAAATCCACGCGGACGGAGTCGCGGGCGGCCGCTAGTAAATAAATAAATTTAGAAAAAAAACATTTCGTTTCGTCAAGCCGTTGGTCCTGCGCCTGATCTCTACACGGAATAGGTAGTGCACCTGTGCTTGCGCATTCACCAGAGCACTATAATATATCCTGCGTAGGTACGGTCACTTCGGCTGTGTGTGTGTAGTGGCTGGTCGTAAGATCGGCCGCTATGGTCGAAAAGCCGAAAGAGTATCATAATGTTTTTACTATATTTTGAAACACTTCTTCCATAAGATAGTAATTTCAGGTCTGGTGCCTCTTTGTAATCAATTCATTCTGGTAATGTCAAAAAAGTTTAGTTCGCAATTTGCCTAATAGATGGCGTTTAGACTAGATCGCGGTGACGAGATTTTTCCTCATAGATATAGATATTATGTAAAGTAATTCAGATCCATTAATGTGCTCGGAGTTTATAAACTTTACAAATAACATTTAAAATCAACCGAATAACTCAGACGATTAGTACTGCACGGGAATCGAACTCTCTATCCCTGATGTGGATTATTTTAACTCTTTCTTACTGTACAAGAGAATCCATCCTGGTTTCTTTTTCTATTACGAATTTACTAGTCTCTTTCTGTATTAGCGACAAAAATGCAGTATCAGCCTAATTGTCCTACTGCAGGGCAAAGGCCTCTATCATTTGAAATCATGCTTTAGTTACAATTATGGGTTTTGGCTTAATCACCACGATTGCCAAATGCGGATTAGTGATCACAAACCCGGACTGTATTCGGAAAAACCGACACAAAGTTGTAAGGAATCGAACCCAGGACCTCGAGACAACGGCCCGGCTTTCACTACTAGAATGGACCCACTGGACCATCGAGGCGTTAAGCAAATACTCACCATTTCAAACTCATCATACTCAATATCATTATTTTTGACGAGCCGTTTGGTGTAATAGTCGAGAAGTCGGCTCTACACCAAAGGTCGCGGGTTCGATCCCCGCACGGTACAAACATTTGTGTGCATGAACATGTCTGTGTGTATCGGTCTGGGTGTTTCTATGTATAATATGTATGTATTTACAAAAAAAAGTATATAAGTAATGTTTATCCGTTGTCTGGCACCCACAGCACAAGCTAATGCTTAGTTTGGGGCTAGATGGCGCTGGGTGAATAATGACCAGAGATATTGTTGTATTGTTTTTATGTTGTGGGAGATGGTTTCTCTTGAAATATACCAAAATCAAGTAAAGTTTAGATAAAGGTTAGAAATGCTCTCGTTCAAATTCAGAAATATCAGACTAGGTGCAGATCGGGATTCGAACCTGCTGCACCTGCCATTTTAGCCTATGTTTTTTAATCTTTATTTAACAAATTTATTCATTGAATTATCATTATTAATAGGTTGTAAATGAAAATAAAACCATATAATTTCATTGTGTAAACCGCTGATATAATTTATATTCTTTATACAATCCGTTAAATACTAAATAATTCTAGCACAGTCGTATTAAGTACTAAAGAATAAAATAAATTTATTAACAAACAAAACTATTTACAATAAAACATTTATGTAATGGAAGAAATGTTGACTAAAACTTATATGATAACTGAGATTTAAATGTCTTTGAATATTTCCAAATATAAAACATTTATATTGACACTTGAAAATACGAAAATAACATCGTTTTATGGGGTTCGTGGGTTTGCCCCGCGGTTGAAGACTCCATTTTGTTTAAGAAAATAAAATAAAATAATTGAAGAAAAAAATACCTATAGTGTTTTGAATATAGGTAGGTAGGTATGAATTAATTTTACATTTTGCTAAATGTATTTATAACTATTGAATTTGAATTCCTAATTTAGTACCAAAAAAATGTTAGAAACATTACTATTATTCTATTTTAAATACTTATTGTATTTAAAAACCGGCCAAGAGCGTGTCGGACACGCCCACGAAAGGGTTCCGTAGCTAAAAGATGGCCCGACCGCTTTAGACACCATTTAGTAAGGGCAACTGCACGTCATAAGTTGGTCGAGTTGTATAAAAATAACTATTTATGATACAGAGTTCGCTATAGTTTTCGTTGAAAGTACTTACTTGGAGGTATACAGGACATTTTTTTCAGAATTATTGTAATAGTATTTTAAAAGTTAAGGGGGGGGGGACGCTCTAATTTTAACTTTGTATTAATATATCTCGAGACTGGGGTGTTTGATCCACATGGTTTCAAGGCAAGTTTTATTGTATTTAAAAATACCTTTATAACGATACCCCACACGATGGGGTAAGTCGATTTTTTTTTCGAATTTACTTTTCGATGTATGGGAGGGGGGGTAAAAAATAATTATTTTTCGATTATTTTAAAAACCAATTCTTGAATTATCACTATGCATCTCTCCACCAATTTTCGTGGCAATCGGTTCAGAAACGGCGGAGAACGAGCCAGGACAGACAGACAGACAGACAGACAGACAGACAGACATGACGAAACTATAAGGGTTCCGTTTTTGCCATTTGGCTACGGAACCCTAAAAAGGGCGGAAGATACTAAAAAGTAAAGATACTTTTTTTAATCTATAGAACAATAGAATTTTCTATTTTATTCTACAAAATACACAAAGTATTTTTTTTATTTGTACCTAAAACTTCTTATACATAACTTGGTTATTTTATCGCATCATTTAATTAAAAATCAGTACGTTTAATTTAAAAGTGTCATTTAAATTACATTATTTAAAACTCTACATCTGATAAATTTAGTAGAAAAACTATTTACAAATTGCAAAGTTTAGTACAATTGACTCTAAAGCTAAAAGGTTTAGCTTAAGCATAGCCTAAGATTTAATAATAAATAGGCTAAAATTACAATTATTTACAATGAGGAACATTTTTCATCTAAAACATATTATTTAATGACACATTTATTGCAAATAATTCAAGTGAAATAATATTAACAATTAATATTTTACTCTCGCCGAAGTGGAAATAGTTGCCCACGAAAACGGTCTATCAGTTTTACAAAATGACAAATCTATCAATCATTTAGGGTAAGACTCCAACAAAGCGGAAATGTACTGTAAGTAGCCAATAGGATTTCAATGCTAAGATTGTTCACGTGTTGAGGCCAAAATCATATAGGCTGCTTACACATCGTTCGCACATCTCCGTTTTGGTGGAGTCACCATTATGTTCGTAGTAATAAATAGCTTTCAACTCTGAGATTGATCTTGAGCGATTGATAGGTGATGTTTTATATGAGAATGACATATCAAGTTCGCACTAGCTCGGGGGGTATAGTAAGTTATCTACGTGCCATTCTTTTTTTCTTTTTCACTTCAACGAGATTTTATCTTCTTCCTACACTCTCTATCTATCTACGTAACATTAATCTCTTCATCTCCTCTTCTAGTTGTCTTTGTTTCATTCTTTCTTTATTTTTCACTCTACGTTACATTATCTTCTTCCTCAATCCTCTTCTATTTGCTTATGTGTCATTCTTTCTTTCTTCTTCTCTTCTATATTACAGTATCTTCTTCGTACACTCTCTCTATCTACGTAACATTAATCTTCTCTTCTAGTTGTCTTTGTGTCATTCTTTCTTTATTTCTTACCTCTAACATAATCTTCTTCTTTTTCCTACGTAATATTATCTTCTTCCTCCACTCTCTCTTTATCTACGTAACATTAATCTTCTCTTCTAGTTGTCTTTGTGTCATTCTTTCTTTATTTCTTACCTCTAACATAATCTTCTTCTTTTGCCTACGTAATATCATCTTCTTCCTCCACTCTCTCTCTATCTACGTAACATTAATCTCCTCCTCCTCATCACTCTCAGTCGCAGTGCTATGGTTGTACAGTCCCTGTGCCATCAGCTGCAGCGCCAGCGGGTTCCTCTGGCCCGAGGCCTTCTTGATCTTGGCGCGCTTGTTCTGGAACCAGATCTTGATCTGCGCCTCCGCCAGCCCCAGCTCCGCGGCGAGGGTCTGCCGCCGCCGCTCCGTCAGGTAGCGGTTCTCCGCGAACTCGTGCTGTGGGGAAGAAAGAAGGTTAGAACATGGTATATGAAATCGATCAAGAGGAATAACATATGTTGCATGTTCATGCGCACAAACATTTGTCCAGTGCGGGGATCGAACCCATGTGACGACCCTCTTGGTGTAGTGGTCAAGAAGTTGACTGTTAGACCAAGAGGTCGCAAGTTCGAATACCGCGGGGAACACTTTTACTTTGTGTTGGTTATCCCAGTTTGTTTAGGAGGAGGCCAACTTCCCCATTTTAATTGAAAGTCAGGAAAATTTAGAAGTTTTTGCAAAGCGCTATTTGTTGACAAAGTTTGATGAATTAATGGAGCATATGTTTATGAATAAATGTGCGGAACAGAATCTTTTATTTCTCCTTCAATATAAACAGCTCGGCAGCTTTAAATCACTACATAGTATAAAACAAAGTCGCTTTTTCTGTCATGTTGTATGTTGTATGTCCCTATGAACGCTTAAATCTTTAAAACTACGCAACGGATTTTGATGCGGTTTTTTTTTATAGATAGAGTACCTAACTCATGAGGAAGGTTTTTATGTATAATATCATCCATTAAATAGTGGACAAGTACCACGGGCGAAGCCGGGGCGGGCCGCTAGTATTAAATATAATGTATCATTATAAGTGTAAAAAAAACTAACCTTTAGTCTCGCAAGCTGCGATGCACTGAATGCAGTTCTAGGTCTTTTCTCTTCTGTGCTGGGCTTCTTCTTCGCTCGTCTACTTCTGGGACCTGTGGACAAAGAAAACATTTAATTAATACCATTAATTAAAATAACAAAATTGTGCGCCAACCCAGATAAACTAAGAATAGGGCAGGCAAATGTTAAGAAAAATGATGTAGACGAATTCAAAAAATCTGGTTTAGCTAGTTAGGGTTACGGAGGTCAAATGACAGTATCTCCAATATAATAACCGCGCTGGTCAAATCATTCAATCATTCAAAGAGAATCAAAATTAGTTAGTACTAAGTACTTCCAAAAGTTGTTAATAGATGGCGTAACAAGTAGTTTGAATCGTAGATTATAGTTTGAACATAATTCTGAACACATTTTTCTTTCACACTCACACACACATAGGCTCGTATTAATAAATTGCTCTTAACTCTGAGATCGATCTTGAGAGCGAGCTTGAGATGCTGTCTTATATATGTGTTCCATAATGTTCTTCACTCATTATAATTCACATTTCAGCTAAATAACCTGCCTACTATGACATTATCACTACATAGTATAAAACAAAGTCGCTTTTTCTGTCCCTATGTGTGTTGTATGTCCCTATGAACGCTTAAATCTTTAAAACTACGCAACGGATTTTGATGCGGTTTTTTTTAATAGATAGAGTAACTCATGAGGAAGGTTTTTATGTATAATATCATCCATTAAATAGTGGACAAGTACCACGAGCGAAGCCGGGGCGGGCCGCTAGTTAAATAATATAACGAAATTAACAACAAATATTAAGTTCATCATAAGAAAATGAACCAAACCTAATTTAATGACAGTAACCAGTTACAAAGAGTTAAGGCCCCCAAAATAACCCCCCGAAGGCAGCCAATAAATTAATAAACAAGGGCCCTTGTGATAGGGCTGAGTAATTTAATTGATGTTGTGAAGTAATGCGATTGCACAATGATGGTAACTGTGGGTGGCCACACTTTTGAGGATTTGAAGGATATTCCTGATAGTTTTGTGGTGTTGGGTGCTTAAGGGATTATGAAGGATATTCTCTCTTTTGTGGAGGATGTGGTGATGGTTGGATATGAGTGTTTTAATGAAAGGTCGTACGTGCGATTCTCACGCCTCAAAATAAAAACAACAAACATGTAAAATGTTTGTGCTTGTTCAGATACCAGAAAGTCTGCATTTTAATCAGAATCTCAATCACTGCCGTTTTGGCTTCATATTACGAGTAGAACATACAGATCTATCATTTTTATTCAATACATAGAATAATGTCGCCAATACGATACTTCAAAAAACCTATCTTTCAAGATTCGAAAATTGTCCCTATATTTCTAAGTAATGTAGAATTATGTAGAATATAGTTAAACAAAACAGTTTTTGCCCAAAAAAATCAAACAATTTAATTCTTGCTTAAAATTAAGTACTAACTTAGATTTTAAATTGATTTCTTCTAAAAATGAGCTGGTTGTCTTTAATAAATAAATTGAATTGAAGTACTTGTGACGAAAATCAAATATGTGTAGGTAAATTCTTACGAAAACCGTTTTCCACCAACAATCATTAGCTCAAACAATTTATGCCACAAAAACAAAAACAAGGGTTGGAAAACAACTATGGCCGCCGGTCGCATCATTGCCTTGTAATTACCTCAAGAGGGCGTCAACATTGTCATTATAGGGAGTAAAACTATATCTGACATTTATTTCACCATCAAACATGGCTGACGATTTGTGGCGGGCTATTATTTCAATTTTTACAACTTGAGTTATCAGGTAAATTGTTGGGGTTTGTTTTCATAGATAGAGAGCGATGGTGGCCTAGTGGTAAGGACCGAGGTCCGTGGTTCGAATCAGTCTGTAAGAATGAACACTCCGTATGAAAAAAAAGTGGTCACCCATCCAACCATTACCCATGACAAAGTTGCTTAACTTTGCTTAAACAAAACAACAGAACGTCGTCCTAAATACAGTTACTCACTTGATTGCTCCCATCAATCATTTATAATCATCCTTATTAGAATAACAAAAGGCTGAATATTCATCGGTAATTAGGGCCTAATTATTGTAATCAGTCAGTCAGTCAGTCAGTAAGCCTTTTGTTCGTTATCAGTATAGGTCACTGGTAATTAGAGATTATCCGGTAGTATTTAAAGAAGGTTATATAAGTATATAGTTTGATTGAAAAATAATTTTTACTAAAGAGTTATTATGAAGTTAAAGGTCTGATTTCCGTAACACTTACAATGGAAACCAATCAATGTTTAGGTCATAGTCTGTTTAATAACAGTTAAATTAATAATTTTAGCAAATTATAAAATTGGCACTAGCCATACTTCGAAATTGGCACTAAAATAAGAGCGACGGTCGCTTCTTAGAGCAAGACAGCACGTTGACAGTCACACGTTTAAAATCTTTGGTCAGCGTACTGCCTCGTTCTTAAGTGACAGGCCTGTTGGTCGAGTGGCTAGAGTCTTGGCTTTAAAACCAAAGGTTCGAATCCTGCTAGATGCAAATGTTTGTGTGATGAACATCGGCATTTGTACTCGAGTCACGGATGTTTGTAAATGTATTTCAGTATGTCTATCCGTTCCCTAGCATCCATAGTGCAAGCTTCGAGCTTAGTTTGGGGCTAGGCATTGGTGTGTTAGTCCAATGAATTTATTATTATTACATATTTATTTATTATTTTAGTGCCAATTTCGAAGTAGGCGAGAGCTAATCTAACGATATACGAAGTTAATACTCTAATTGACATAATGAAACGTCATCCGATTTGACATAACCCCAAAAATCCGTCCGCATAGCAAAACCGCACAACTCAAAATATCCCCGTTTAGCGCACAATAAACAAAACAAAACAACCACTCCGCAGTTTCGCACTAAAAAGACATAATTCCCAACCCGCCCCAACTTTGAGCATCAACATTCCACTTTGTAACAAACGAGCATGATAATTTATTCACAGAAGTGGATAAATTAATTCCCTTTGTAATTGGTGAATGCTCGTTTAATGTCCGGTTAAATATCTTCATGTGGTTATAATGAAGTTTGGGGACTATTATGTTGGGTTCATGTTTCAAATTCTGTGTCCCTATGGTTAGTGTAATGGTTATATTTGAATGAACACATGAATCAAGGAAAGCCACATACACTCATAAAGTCATGACTACGATTATTTTAATAAAAGAAAAAAAATGGACTTATTTAAAAATAAAAATTGTTATGCGACTTGAAAAATGAGCTTTGAAAATTGAAGCAAAGATCTTGGTTTCTTCACAAAATGTTCTTTTTGAAACTGTTAGTAAAAAATTCGAATGTTATCGGTCTCTTATTAATATATCTGTAATATGCATGTTCTTACTGTAAAAATAGGTAAACTGAAAAATAAATGGTGATGTCTAAGAAATCCCCACCCTATCATGTCACTTCATAATTAAAAATTACAGTAGTTCTCCAATTTAAAAGAAATATGAATTGATTTATAAGATATTTAAAGATTCCCTGGAAGTCGACGTTTACCAGAAAATTACGTCCATAATTTATACGAACCTACTTAAACCGCCGCCGCCATTACTGCACCCCGCAAAATGGCGAGAAAATTTGAATTTGGAACTTGAAAAAAAGAATTCGACTCCTTTTTTCGTCGCGGCTTCGGGGCAATATTTTTAAGCCACCGAGACATTGCGCCTCGTTACTCTGGCACTGGCCAGTTGTTTAATTAAAAACACGAATAAAAAAGTTACGGGCGCTTTATCGGGTGATAAACGGTTGTTGCTACACACAAATCCTTTAATCAAACCAATTTAGAACGTACACTGTACACTTTAAAGTCGTTTTCAGCCCGCTGCGGAACGGGCATTTTTCAAACTCCCGAAAGATTTGTGTTCAAACCATTTCCTGTTCTATTCTTAAAGCGATAAAATTCAATATTCATTGCATGCGATGGTCCGCCAATTTAGCACTTTAACGTGCAAACGACTGCGTGGGTTAAAGTCTTGGAAATAGAGTTTAGATTCCATTGACCTAGTATTTCTGGTTGTAAAACGTTTCAAGTCTCGTGGACGTGTCAATCTGATTTCGAGCTTCCTGCGTTGAAAATAAGGCGTAGAATTGAAGGGAAAGGGAGGTACAGGAAGGCAGAAAAGTGTTTACAGCCATTTCCTTTGCTGATAGGATGAATTTATACTAGTCTGGATTTATGGGCGAGTGTAGTAGCACGCTAAGCCTAGATCTTTTAATGCAGATTAAACGCTGATTTAAATGAGAATTGTTTGTATTAAATTGTTCCGGCGATTGAAATTCCTTGAAATTTTATGCAATTTTCCACACAGCACTGTGTTACATTAAATAAGAAAACTTTGCCTTATCTACATAAAACCTCTTATTCGTTCTTAATAAACAAACCGTTAGAAAAAACACACAATGTCTATTTTAAACGTTCAGGGTTCGAATCCCATTAGGGGTAGTTTGTGTGATGAGAATCGGCTATCGCATTCAAGAGTCATTCATGGATGTTTAATAAAAGTATTTAAGTAGTATGTCTACCCGTTTTTATGCATCCACAGTTCAAGCTTTAAGTACAGTTTAGGGAAAGACAATTGGTACGTTAGTCAAAGGAATATAAAAAACCATGATTTAAAATAAATATCTTAATGGAAACATAAACGTTTATCAAACTTACAGTGACACGTGCAATGAAGTTTTTATATTGGTCAATTAAATCAACCACTTTATTTATACTGTAAATGTCATTTTATAATTACTGTATATCATTTTGTAAAACGACATAATTACTAGTTACTTTGTATATTCCCTATGAATTTACATTTCTATGACAACACGGTGACTGAAAAAGCAGGTGTGGCCGTTGGTCCTGCGCCTGATCTCTCTCCGGTCGTGTCAGATTGCTGTCCCACCGAACTATGAGAGTGAGGGAATAGGGAGTGCACCTGTGCGCCCGCACTTACTGCAGTACTATAATATATCCTGCGTACCTGGCTGATTGTAAAGATTTGCTATCTGCTAGTGGTGTACATGCCAGTGGTATGTTGATACATATTTAATTAAATAAAGCTGAAGATATTGTTTTTATTTTTATTTTTTATTTGAACGCAGTAATGTCAGCAACTATGGATTCGATTTGAGAAAATATTTTTGTTTTGGCCGCTAGTAAATATATAATTACTAGCGGCCGCCCGCGACTCCGTCCGCGTGGATATCGATTTCCAATAGCCTTCCTCGTCAAATGGACTATCCAACACAAAAATATTTTTTAAAATCGGACCAGTAGATCCCGAGATTAGCGCGTTCAAACAAACAAACAAAAACACAAACAAACAAACAAACATACGAATAATCTCTTCAGCTTTATTTATTAGTATAGATCTATTTTCCTACCGACCCTAGTAAAAAGAGCCTGTAATCGAATCTCCTACTTCTATATTCAGTTTCTACCCATTAAACCACCATAAACGAAATGGAATCAATCGATTTGTTCAGTCAGGAGGTATTAAGAAGCAAATAGATTGTAAAACTATAAATAATTGGAAAATTACGGGCACGCGATCTTACCATCACTTTAGGGTTGTCAACACGGAATATTTTATTCCAATTGGACTAACAATTTAGTATAGATTATGGACAAATTAAAGGTCTGATGACGAATCTAGTTCAAAACATTTATTTCTTGTTATAGGGAGGCAAACAAACAGGAAGGTCACCTGATGGTAAGTGATCACCACTGCCCACGGACATCAAGAACCGCACAAAGGTTCCAGATGCGTTGCTTTCCTTTTAAACCCCATACCCTCCCCAACTGAGCTCTGTAGTCTTTGTGTTCAATATTTCCTTTATAAAACTCAAACTCAAACTCAAAATATACTTTATTCATGTAGGCCTCTGCAAGGCACTTATAAATCGTCATACATTTTTAGCACAAAGGAATGACTCGACCACCGACTTCGTAAAGCAGTCATCTACCGAGAAGAAGCGGCAAGAAACTCGATAGTTGCTCTTTTCAATCGCCAAATAATTACAATAGTTTGTCCATACCATAAGTTAACATACTTGTACTAGGTCATACAGTTACGTCTTTCAAGTATATAATTAAAAATATATTTATCATGAATAGATTGAGTCCCAGTCGACCAGTCCCCAAAGGCGGCACCTGTTCACAAGTATGACGTATGTGTCAGCCATCATCTCACTCAACCATTTTAGAGGGAATGAAATGACCCGCCACATAGCGCCACCACCCCGTAGTTTTAAAAAGGGTGGTAACTAGCAAGTTCGTCTCTTAATATCCTTAGCAGTTACTAGAAGCCGAACTCACAAACTTTTATTGTTTTTTGTGTGTTCGATTTCTAGTTAGTGCTAAGTTGACAACCCTAAACTATGTCGTCATAAGACTAACCCGAGCCCTGTAATGTTAGTATTACGCCGGCGCCATTGCTAGAATTAGTTCTAAAACTTTCATGTCAACATGTATTAATATAAATTGAAGAACAACACAATAGCTCTTTTGTTTCTATTCATTGATGAGCTATTCTTAGTATTTAGAATGTTTAAAATCTTCCGGCTATTTTCAACTATGGCGGCAGATTTTACGATCAGCCAGGTACGCAGGATATATTATAGTGCACAAGTGAGTGCGCAAGCACAGGTGCACTCCCTATTCCCTCAGTCTCGTACTTCGGTGGGACAGCAATCTGACACGACTTAGCGTATTCGTTATGTTAGTACTAAAATTTATGTTATAAAAAATGAAAATAACATTGGTAAAATAAACAATAATAGAGACCCGCTTGGTGTAATAGTCAAGAAGTTCAGAGGTCGCGGGTTCGATCCCCGCACAGGACAAACATTTGTGTGCATGAACATGTCTGTTTGTCCTGGTCTGGGTGTATATGTCGTGGCCATACGTTGCAATGAACATTTCATGAAATGGCCAAGTCTTAACATACTACTTATATTTGACCAGATCGTAAAATCGTCTACATTTCAGAATAATAATAATCGCATCCACCCTTTAATGCGAAAAGGGAAAGTTTTAGAAGATTTACAAAATAAATCATAACCTACATCAATCATACAAGTTTTCTGCCTCAAAGAAATGTAGATTTCACGATCTGATGAAACTGATTTGGCCATTTCATGAAATGTACATTTCGACATGGCCACGACATACATAAAATGATTAATGATTAAACATATACCATGTCTTTTCAATAAGTCAGCCACGTTTATAACCTTTCAACAATACGTTTGTAAACAAACAAAATTACAATAAATTATCATGTCGGTTGAAATAAATGATCAGTTTTAATATAATTGCACTTATGCGGTTTTGCGGTTCGGCCGTCTCGTTATTCTTTTTAAAACTACCTTCATTGTTGATTTTTATATTGTTATTACAATAATAAGTATGAATAAACTTGTCGAAGTTAAGGAAATCAATAATTTTCGTAACAAATATCATGTTCACCGCAGACAGTTTTATTAACTGTTAACAGATGGCGTTGGTAACGATTTCGAATTTACATATATGGAGTTCTGCACCGCACAAGTAAAGTTAATGTATATAAACTTTTTTTGGTATAAAAGCTCAAACTCAAATATACCATACTAGCGGCTGCCCGCGACTCCGTCCGCGTGGATTTCGATTTCCAATATCCTATGTGTTATTCTGATGTTTAAGCTATATTGTGGTAAAGTTTCATTCAAATCCATTTAGTAGTTTTTACGTGAAAGAGTAACAAACATCCATACATCCATACTTATACAAACTTTCGCCTTTATAATAGTAGTAGGATTCAAGTATGCTTCATAGAAGCACTTATGAATCAGTCAATTACAATAAATGATTACTCTACACCTACTTCATATATTGGACCTTGGTCTATTTCTTTTCCGATTAGGGGTTTTATTTTCGTTACTTACTTATTTAAATTTGTCACGACTTAGAATCAAACCCGCGATCCCCACCGGTAAGTGCACAACAGTTATCGACAAGCCTAACATTTAATCCAATAAACACTTCCCCGACTCACCCTCGAACCGAAACATTCCACCCCTGTCCACCCTCGAAAATCAAAGAAAAAATCAATCCTAATAACCCCACACCACCCTTTTGGTCCTCACGCGAAACGCGACCTTAATCTTCAGCATGAAAGCTTATATTGCCATAGCAAGATTTAAGCAAATACCTTTTACTAACGCAAGCGAAACTCTGCCTTAAACTTAAGAAAATTAAGCTCTAATTCTTATACCACGAAGAAATCAAATAGTCTAACTGTGAAATTATCTATCCGATTTTGAATAACACCCTCTCGCAAAACTCGACCTAAACTTTTATCCACTAAAGCTTAAATTCCTATAGCAAAATTAAACCAACTAGTGATACAGAAAATTTTCTATGCGATTTTGAACCTTATTGCTTCGGAATAAAGTAGCAGGTGTGAGTAAATATTTAGACGTGTATTGAAAACCGTACACGTTTTGAATATGTAATGTGGTGAGGATGTGTGAAGGAAGAATGGATGGATGGATGGAGGTGGCATATTATGTGCTCGGTACAAAAACACAAAATATTCACTTACAACAGTGAGCGAATGTTTTGTGCGTATAATAGTTTGAGTGATATAATTGATGGTTTTTTTTATTTGATAGTGAGGGAAACTACATAGAAAGTAACCTGATAGTAAGTGATCACTGCTGCCCATGTACATTAACAATCGCACAAGAGATGCGTTGCCATCCTTTAAATACACTATACCCTCCCCAACTGAGCTCTGGCGACCTTACTCACCAGCAGAAACATAGCACAACAGTTGCGAAGTGCTACTTCACTGTGGTCTTCTGTAAGGTGGAGGTACTTCCCCAGACGAGCGACTCATTCCAGTGGAAATTCCAATAAGCTGTACCTCTAAAAGCTTTACCATAATAAAGTCAAAAGTAATAATAATAAATTAATAAATTCATTGGACTAACACACCAATTGCCTAGCCCCAAACTAAGCTCGAAGCTTGTATTATGGCTGCTAGGGAACGGATAGACATACTTAAATACTTTTTATAAACATCCATGACTCGAGTACAAATGCCGATGTTCATCACACAAACATTTGCCCCTAGCGGGATTCGAACCCGCGACCTTTGGTTTTGTAGCCAGGGTCTCTAGCCACTCTACCAAAAGTCAAAGTCAAAGTAGTTTATTTTGCAATTTGATTTACATAGAAATTCTTTTGCTCGTCATATCTTTGCCGCATCCACATCTCATATTATTACTCTATGGAACGAGCAATCACTTGGTTCGTGTCGAGAGACATGGTATCACAGTTTCTTACTCACTGCGCCCGTGCAGACAGATATACAGACATATTTATACATATAGCGCTCTGGTTAGGCACTATATTCTATGCCTAGCAGGGAACACGGGTTCGAATGCTATCAGTATCTTGATGAAATTGATCTTTACTAATATAATAAACCTGAGGAGTTTGTTTGTTTGTTTGTTTGAACGCGCTAATCTCAGGAAGTACTGGTTCGAATTGAACAATTATTTTTGCTTTTGTTAGTTCATTAGTCGAGGAGGGCTTTAACCTAAAATAGTGCCTATGTTGCGAAAACTGAAATCCATGCGGACAAACTCGCGGGCGGCCGCTAGTATAGTAAAACACATAGCATATAAAAACTCTACTTCTGACAGTCAAATCGTTTGGATTTTCGTTTTTTTTACAAAGAATATACATAATTGGTCAAAATTCGTATCTACAGGATCATAACTCTATGTTCCATTAAAATAGCAATTAACGAAATCAAAAGTCCAAAATTAAGAATAGAATTTTGGACCAAAAAAACTAAGTCCAATTTCCCAGCAATTACTGAAGATTAATGTCCAATAAATCGATGTAATAAAAATATTCACTTCGCTATACAATGGGTACTTAGGCGTAACTTAAAGTAAAAACTTAAACTTGTCGAAATCAAGTTATTATCGAATGCTTTTTGACAAAAAACGCATCAGACTGTGTGGCCTGTTCTGAGTAGGGAGGTGTAGTGATGTACAGTTTGTGGCTATCGATATCGATAAACTGCAATTTAAAAAACTGCTTTGGAGAGAAACATTCACAAAAATAGTAAAAATTTGGCTACCTCTGTGGAGGGGCTTTCTGTTTGACGAGCCTGTTGGTTAAGTAATTCTTCACGAACTGATTATAAAACGAGGGTTGCAAGTTAGAATCTTAGAATAGATTGATAAATATTTAATAAACATATACATTTGTAGCCAAATAATGGATGTTTATACATTTGTATAATCCATTCACAAATTCGATAATTCATAGATTTCTATGAATATCGAATTTATATCTGTTTCCTAGGATACATAGTAAAAACTTTAGGCTTAATTTTGTGCCAGGCAATTACTGGTGTGTGAGTCTACGAAATCGATTGATACCTTCTTAAGGTACATAATTCAGGCGTTATTGGTTCAAAATAAAAGAAAGATAAATTTATAAACACAAAATTTAAGATTTTCTATTCAAAAATCTTCAAACATCTCAAAAACATTCTGCAAGTCATCCTTTTACCTCGAACAACATTATCGACAATCTCCATTTTTATCGATAATCTCCCAGCACATCCCTACGTTCTTTGTAACTCATCGCCACTGTTCCACAAACCGGGTCTCTAATTAGTCCAGACATTCAACCGATGGCTGGTAGAGAACGCTAAGCTCTAAGTCCTCCTGCATTCTTCATTGATTAGATTATAATTTGACAAATCAAAGAACTTTGGACTAACTAAACACCAATTGCCTAGCTCCAAACTAAGGTCGAGAAATAAAGTCCTGATGGTAAGTGATCACCGCTGCCCATGGACATCAACAACAGTACAAGGGTCGCAGATGCGTTGCCTGCCTTAAAGCCCCCATACCCTCCCCAACTGAGCTCTGGCGACCTTACTCACCAGCAGAAACATAGCACAACAGTTACGAAGTGCTACTTTACTGCGGTCTTCTGTAGGGTGGAGGTACTTCCCCGGACGAGTGGCTCATTTAAGTGGAAGTTCCACTAAGCTCTACCTCTCGAAGTTAGGGAATAATGAGTGCAACTGTGCACTTGTGCATTTGTGCACCTACTGTGCAACCTGTGCTACTCTTGGGAACCATTAGAACAGTATAATAGACCATTATAGTATCAGAATGGCTGGCATTGCAAATGGCGATCGGTAAAAACATTAATAAATCAATTATCACCGCTTTCAGAGTTTCTAAGAAGCCATTATTCAGACAAGTCTATCAGTTATGCTCTGTGAGCTGTTTAGATGGAAAAAAGAGGTAAGTCGAGTCGGTTTTATGACGTTGGGTTCCGTACCACATAGTAATTGTAATCTCACAAGATCCGTATCTAATGGAAATTCTAATATGTCACAACTCCACATACATTGATCTGACTCCGCGTTAAGTAGCTTAAGGACTTGTGTTCCAGATAGCAGAATCAATAGTGGTATAACAAATAAATGTAAAAAGATACATATAACAGGGCAAACAGGCAAGTTCATGCACACATATATTTTTCCTATTTAGGAATCGAACCCGCGACCTCTTGGTCGGCGGCAGCGGGTCGCCAAACAGAAATAAAAAAGTACATACAGCCTTTGAAACATACTACAAAAATTGCTTATTTCTCTTTCACAAAAAAATCCTTATAACTTAACGCCTAGATGGTTCTAGTGGATTAAATACCGAATCGAGGTTTCGAGATTCTGGGTTGGAATTGGGGTGGGGAAATTGTGTTTAGTTTTTGTAAACGCAGCCTAGGTTTGTAGCAATTGCTTTCTCACAATTATTTTGAATCACTTACATGGTTTTTTTTCTCTAGCTATTAGTTTTGCCTCTTTACTACAGTTAAAGTATCATATCGCACCCCCAGTGCAAAAAAGACGTAAGTGAGGTTACGTCGAATCATCGATTTTATCATATTTAAAAAGTACGTTCAAAGACACATATGCTCAATTTTTTTCATATTTTTCTTGTTAAAATTGACGAATTAATACAAGAAAATGAGTTTTGAGACTTTTTATTCCATCACTTTTTTTCTTAAGGAAAAATAGCTTATGTGATATAACGCAAAGAACACATTGAAAAATATGACGTATTACTTAATATTACCTTTTTCCCTAAAATTTTATGTAGAAAATAAAAAGTAACCAATATTATGACTTTATTGCGTTTTTTAAAAAATTCACTTAAAAAATAAGAACAGCAATATGACTGTTTACTTCTTATGAAGTTAAAATAAATCACAATAAGAACAATTACTTCTTTCTTCCACTAGAATATTTTCATTGCACCGAGACGCAAGGTTTGATACAGCGGCGCGGGGGTAGCCATCAGGTACATAAGTGTGAATACGTCGATTCAGGGGGCGCGCTGGATGTGGGGAGTGGGTCACTCCACACATCCAGCGCAGCATCTTCATCTCCGTGACTCGCAGCATTCACTTGTTTTGCTCAAGTACAGGGCACGTTTCACTGCCGTACAAAAGGACAGGCCTAACAATGGTCTTATAGACATACCCCTTCAGCTTAACCGGCATTTTGGGGTCGCAAATGACACCAGTCACCTCACGCCATTTTGCCGAGGCTGCTGCAATGCGGGCCATGACGTCGTCATCGATATCACCAGACGCGTGAAGTAAAGATCCCAAGTACTTAAACAAGTCCGTACGCTCGACCACGTCACCGTCTATGCGTATGCATAATCCCCCATCCATACGGATGGGGGATCTGTTTTGCAGGCCAGGTTCTCGAGTGCCACGTTCTACCTATTTGCACATCTCACCAATCGTCTCTTGTCCGAATCCGCCAGCGCGATATCATCAGCACTGTATGCTGCCAGCAGTCCTAACTAGAGAATCGGAATCGTGGTACATGTCTCGAATTACGTCAATATAACTTTCAGGCACCCTCTTGGACTTCAGTGCTCACCTGATCATCATGCCAGGAACACAGTCGAAGGCCTTCTGCATGTCCATGAACACGAAATGCAGAGGCGTGTTCTACGTTCTGTATTTCTCCATAATCATCGTTAAGGCAAAAACAGGGTCCATTGGACCAAGACCAGGTCAAAACCCGTGCTGACACTCCGAGACAGTACACTCCTGTCGTAGCCGAGAGACAACTGTCCGCTCAAATAGCTTCATAGTGTGGACATTACTTTATACCGCGATAGCTTCCGCACTCTTGCAGCGATCCCTTTTCTTTGAAGACTGAAGTTACGATACGCCGCCTCCACTATTAAGGGACCTGCCCGGTGTAGAGTGTGGGTTATAAAGGTCGTTTAAGATACCCACACCACGAGAACCAATCGTCTTCCAGGGTTCGATAGGGACTCCATCGGCACCGACTGCCGATGGCGAAGAGCTCTAAGTACGGGTTTCGACCTGGTCTTGGTATCATGGACCCTGTTTTTGCCTTCATTAAGGATGATTATGGAGAAATACAGAACGAAGAACACGCTTCTGCATTTCCTGTTCCTGGACATGCAGAAGGCCTTCGACTGTGTTCCTGGCATGATGATCAGGTGGGCACTGAGGTCCAAGAGGGTGCTTGCAAATTATATTGACGTAATTCGAGACATGTACCACAATTCCGATTCTCTAGTTAGGACTGCTGTTGGTGACACCAACCCTTTCCCCGTTACCGTCGGAGTCCACCAGGGATCCGTCCTTAGTCCCTTCCTGTTTAGCGTGATATTAGACGAACTGTCAACCAGCATCATAGACGCACATGAGCAACCCCCGTGGCTGCTCCTGTATGCTGATGAGATCGCGCTGGCGGATTCGGACAGGGAACGATTGGTGAGACGTGCAAATAGGTGGAACGTGGCACTCGAGAACCTGGCCTGCAACACAGATCCCCCATCCGTATGCATAGACGGTGACGTGGTTGAGCGTACGGACTAGTTTAAGTACTTGGGATCTTTACTTTACGCGTCTGGTAATTTCGATTACGACGTCAAGGGCCGCATTGCAGCAGCCTCGGCAAAATGGCGTGAAGTGACTGGTGTCATTTGCGGCCCCAAAATGCCGGTTAAGCTGAAGGGACCATTATTAGGCCTGTCTTTTTTTACGGCAGTGAAACGGGTCTGTACTTGAGCAAAACAAGCGGATGCTGCGAGTCACGGAGATGAAGATGCTGCGCTGGATGTGTGGAGTGACGCGGAAGGACCGCGTTAAGAACTCGCGCATTCAGGGTAGCCTTCATTTCCGTGATATTGCTGATAAACTGCGCCATGTTTTACGGAAACCGGCCAGTTGCATGGGAAACAAACGTCTCGACATGCCAGGAAATGCTGGGTTGACGTCGAGAAAGACGACATGCGTGTCAATGGCCTGACCACACAGGATGCCGAAGACCGTGTGAAGTGGAGTAGAAGGAGCAGGAAGGTGGTCCCTGGACTTGGAGGCAATGGCCGAGGATGTGACCGGGATAATCGCTAGGATGATGATCTGAAAATGTATAATCGGTCGCAGCACAGTAGGGCGAGAATGATTTTTAAGTTAAGAGGTGAGTAAATTTAGTTTAAAAGTTAAAAAGAGATTGAGACACAATGTGTTCACTGTCTAATCCACCTAGTATTTTCTCATCTGCTCTTGGGGAGCCCAGGGTCTGCATAAACAATGATTTATCTGGGTTTATCTAGTCTGAGCATTGAAGCGACTGTCTTCCGATCTTTGCAATCGGAAAGGCGAACTAAAACAATAAGATCATAGTTACACATTCTGAAAGAATCAATGTGCAGTTTCCTCGCGATGTTTTCCTTTAATGTCGGGCTAGTAGTGGTACAAGTAGTAAGTAAGTAAGTGCGCTAGACAGTCACAACAATGGTCTGGTTTCAAACTAGGGGAACCCCTGTTATATAAGTACTAGAGACTAGAGTTATTAAACTAATGTCTGTTACTAACGATGGTGTTATTTGTAAGGACCGTGCCTCACATACATGAGGTCCTTGGTTCGACTCCGGGCCAACTTCCTCCTCCTTTTGGATTTTTTGAAAAATATATGAGTGGATTTGTGCCATTAGCTCGGCATAGGCTTGAGAAAACACCACGAGGACACCTGAACATTCCGATAGTTTCTGACTTTAGTTCAGATAGATCTGAATGTGTAACCATGATCCAACCTGTCTAGTTTCCTTCTAAGGGTTAGAAAGGTCTGACGGCATTCGTTTCACTGTAATAACCAGACTCGCCAAATCCTGGATTATGGTCAAAGGGGACCCCGCACAGAAACGGGATAAACGCTAGGGGGATGAATGCCTGTTACTAACGTGTAATTTTATTTCTATTTTTTTAAAATATACCATAGATGTTATTCAGAACGGGCAAAACGCGCGGTAGCTGTAGCTGGCGCCCTCCTCTTGCTAAATAATAGTAGAAGAGTATTGCCATCACTCGGGACGCCTAGCATTAATAATTACTTAAGTAATAACCAAAAAAGTGTATTTGGAGAAAGTTATTAACTCACCTACAAATATTAATTTTACATGTTACTTTCAAAGGCGTCTATTAGGTATCATTGTCTAATATATTAATATACTTACATCTAAAAACCCCAGCCATATCACATTATACACCTGATGTTATACTAGGAGTTCTGTGAAGGATTCGGCAAGAGGTATGTACGTACACTCAGACAAAGTTGATGTGTGTAAAGTAAGTACCTCAATTTGTAAATAACTTTTGCTTGTTATATTAAAATTATTATTGATAGAACATAATATTTTGCTGTACGAAGCCGTGTAAAACTTATTTCATTAATTGTTACAATAATTCGTATCAATTTATCTGTTATTTTTTTAAGAATTGAAAAAAAAATCATGTGGTAGTGATCTTCATCGAAACTCCACATATTTGAAGTATTACTGTGCAATTTTATTGTTGATAGTACAAACTTTAATATTAACCAAAACAATAATAATATTTTTCCAGTATTAATAAATAGGGAACACAAAAACAAAAAACAACTTTTTTCCTTACAGTCATAAATAATAACTCAAAGTAATATGTGTTAATATGCGGCTAGCTTTACATAAACATATAATGGAATAAGTAATTATTACTGTTTACTTCAGTTACCTTAACTAGTCCCCAAATTGAAAAATGGAGTAAGTGATACTTATGCACTTCAAACATAATTTTAATAAAGGGAATAAGGCAGTAATCTTACTTATACTAGCACAATTGTGTGTATTTACGAGTTCATAACTGCTTTAATATCACATACTTTTTGAAGTACATTTGACTTTTTTGGCAAAGACTGGCCTAAGTTTTGATACTCAGAATCCGCTATTTATTTCCGTAATGAAAAATAGCGTAATAATTTATTTTTACAATTCCAAATGAACTATAAACATTAGAACTAACTTGAATATAACACGCATTGCAACAATTTTTTCTTCTTTTTTTGATATAAGAATTATTGTTCTACGTTTGAAAATAAAGTAAATATACCTAAAAGTTCAGTTTTTTCGCCGTACTGAAAAGTCGTCATTTTCGACTTACGTCTTTTTTGCACTGAGGGTGCGATATTGTTAGTGCAGGTTCAAATCCAGCCTGGTACCTTCAAGTTAAACACTTCCCGAAGATCCCTAAAAACAACAATGACATTGTAAGACTCAGAAAGAATGTCATTATTGCTATAATTCAGTGCAATTGCATTGGATTGCATCAAACCCAATACAATCCATATAAGGGCATGACCTGACTACGCCACCAATCCATTTTCAACTCTACACTCCAGACATAAGGTAGAATATCGCGTGATATTCAAATCTAATTACTCTGTATGTTTTTTTAATCGGTGCAAATGAATGAACATTAGTAATACAATGACTGGTAACAGTAACTTAGCTATGACACAGTCTAGTTGAATAACAGAAGGTTATACAGGAAAACCGGGGTTTGTGATCACCAATTCGCATTTGGCAAGCGTGGTGATTAAGCCAAAAATTTTTGTAACGAAAACATGATTTCAAATGATGGAAGCCTTTGTCTTGCATGGGACATTAATAGGCTGATACTTAACTTTACTCTTAATACAGGAAACATCGAGAAAACTAGCACACTCAAATAAAAATGCCTGTATAATGATAACTAGGTAGTATGTTACTTTAAAAGATATACCTATTTGCCTTGCATTTCCGTTAACACATTTACAAGTTTAACTTTTTTACTGTATTTAGTAAAATTCCTCGAACTAAACCTTTACTTTTTAAAAGTATTAAGTAAAATTCCTCAAAATAACATAGAGACTCTCTTTTTAGGAAATCCTCCAAAACTAAGCTTGAAGCTCGCAGTCTGGATGCTAGGGAATGAATAGACACACTTTCATAAACATCCATGAATCGAGTACAAATGCTTACAAGGAAAAAATCATCTGATCTTTATTAGCAGCTAGTTTCTTATATTATTCTTATATGTAAGTTTATAATTACTTTTTATGTACATGTGTTTTCTTCGAACAAACGCTCTATCATTCATTACCTACTAAATAGACAATTATCGAACAGACAAAAATCGCCTAGCGGGATTTGAACTCACTAACCGCTAAACTAGCTTTATGAAAGTAAAAATGTACATTATATTATAATTCATTTCAAAATAATGCACGATTCGAGCACAAATGCCAATTCTTATATACACATATATATTTTTACCCCTAACGGGATTCAAACCCACTACCCTTCGGTATGCCACTAACCACTAGACCAGCTCTGCCATAGTACTCTATAACCAGTCTTTCAAACTGTCATTTAACTGTCATCTGTTTTTGAACGTCATTCCTGCTGGTTACCGATTCTACTAAACAATAACGATTAAGGCACCGATTAAACGTGAGGTATGAGGGCAAAAACAGATTACTGATCTCGTGTTATAGTGTGGTTGGGTACAGAAGGGAAGAGGTTTGTGCCTACTCGCTTGGGAAAAGGTGTCAGTTTAGGTTTTTTAGTTGATGCGAGTTAGTTGAGTGTTCGTTAAAATTAATTGTTGATGATTTTTTTTGTTGTCAATTTATATTATATCTAAATATCTGACTTTAATGTAAATAATAAAAAGACGAATTAAATACTCGTAGTAATTTACTTTAATTTTTAAGACAAAGCCACTGCTATGCTTGTAGATAATACTTTCTCGAGAAATAAACTAAATATTTTTTTGTTTGAATTTGATAACAAGAACCCGGTTTGAAATATGGTTCAACTAATACAATACTGTCACATTAATTTATTACGTGATAAAAATTACGGATATCTATGAAAGCGTATTAGTAATTGTTTTATTATTGTCTCGGATAAACATTGGCTTAATATAAACAGTGTAAATGTGCCAAGTAGAAGTTACACTTAAAACATATTTAGTAAGAGTTGTACCTTCTGTACTTGTGTTATTCTATGATAGCTTGCATCCTGTGTTGGGATCGGAACGCAAATTCTGAATGTCAAATATGATGACAGATATAATTTACTTATTTAACTCATTACAATGTTAATTAGCTTATAGAGCAATACTTTTTGAAAAGGTATAGGAGTAGAAAATATAAAAAAGAAATTATACTTAAACAAAGAAAAAATCATCTGAACTTAGTTGGCTCAGGCGGGAATCTGAACTAATATTATAAATGCGAAAGAAACTCCGTCTGTATGATAAGCTTTCTCAACCGATTTTGATGAAATTTGACACAGACAATCTTTAGACCCCGTGAAAGAACATAGGCTTTCTTTTATTGCGAAAAAAGGGATCTTAAATCCACGCGGACGGAGTCGCGTGTGCCGCTAGATTATTATGTTATTCTTATCATCATCATCCTAGCGCCTCTCCTGGTTGCATCTTCGTCCATTGCCTCGGAGCCCAGGGTACGCTGCGACTATGATCCTGAATTTTACTTGCCTGGTTATTACAATGGAGCTACTCGTATGTTATTCTTATATGTAATTTATAATTACTATTTGTGTACATGTTTGACGACCCGCTTGGTGTAATGGTCAAGATGTTGCCTATTACGCAAGAGGTCGCGGGTTCGATCCCCGCACAGGACAAACATTTGTGTGCATGAACATGTCTGTTTGTCCTGGTCTGGGTGTTATATGTATCTATTTAAGTATATTTGTAATACCACTGTTGATTCTGATGTCTGTAACACAAGTGCTTAAGCTACTTAACACGGGGTCAGATCAATGTATGTGATGTTGTGAAATATTTATTTATGTAAGTTTATAATTACTATTTGTGTACATGTGTTTTCTTCGTACAAACGATCCATCTACCATTACTAAATAGACAATTATCAAACAATCGACCAACCGTTTCAAACTGGCGATCTAATGAAACAATTTAGCAGCAATTATTAACAATTTCCCGCGTTTTTTTGCGTCAGCCATATTGTAATGGCGGCTCGCCCGCGCCTAAAAACATACGTTTGTGTTACCAGGAATTGGTGTTACGAAATTATGTTGCGTTGCGTACTCTTTGCGTAGCAAAAGAGTTTGTTGCTTTGTAATCGACGTGATGGCTAAAACAGAAGAATCATTTGAAATCATGTTTTTGTTACAAATATGGGTTTTGGTGGGTTTATCACAGCGGAGTAGTGATCAAACCCTGACTGTTCGGAAAAATCGAGACAACGTTGTCCGACCTGGGAATCGAACCCAGTAAGTTAAGTTAAGTACTGGGTCGTAATTTAAATAAATTAAATCTTAAGACAAACAAATTAATCGCCTAGCTTAAAATTAAGCTTCAAACTTAGGTATACCATCGATACTAGGGAACGGATAGATGTAGGAACTTAAATACTTTGATAAACATCCATGGATAACTTGAGTACAAATCCGAGCGGGATTCGAACTAGTGACCCTCGGTTTTGTAGTCAGGGTTTTTAACCACTTTACTCAGCAGACCAGTCAAAATTGTATGTCGATTTTGTAGAGAACTACTCGAATTTGTGATCACCAATCCGCATTTGGCAAGGGTGGTGATTAAGCCAATAATGTTCATTGATAGATGACTTTGCCTTGTAATAAGTTATTAACCCAGTTATATGTAGGACAAAACTAGATACTATAAGTACTATATAAATTGCTTAACGTAAAAACATATTTATTTCAAATCAACCAGCTTTTAAGTACCTTCCACATATTTTCGAAGTCACTTCGAAAAGTTATTAAATTCGAGAAATGCGGTGTGATTGGGGTGACCAAGCGTTTCAAGGAAACAGGGACGAGTCCTTTTGGGCATTTTTATTACATAGAACCAACAATATTAAAATAATTACCCAGTTAAGTACTATTTTGTAAACTAAATCAGTTAAAGAAATATGACAATTATTCAAATAACAGTATAGACAGCATTTTTCACCGATGAAATAAAGTAAAATATTGAATGGTTGTATCAAAAAATATTCACTTGTTTTGCTATCAAGTCCTTTGAAAAAGGTACCTGAATATTTCCTTCAAATTAATAAAAAAATAATTAATTAATGCGAATTTCATGTAGTTAAGTTGTTTATGAAAAATTCAATTAAATTGTACCCTTAAACCTAGTGTAATAAAATATAATAATTAATAATATTAATGCGAATTAACGACTTTTAATAATAATGGCTTGTAAAAGTCTTACTATGGATAACATTGCCACAATACTAAATCAGGAAATATCCCACCAAAATCCTAACTCACGGCCACTCTCCCACTAATAGGTCTCTCAAGAAATATCACCTAGGCACCAATTTAGTGTTTAAGCACCATAATCATATCTTAACGAACCAACTGGTTGATGGCCGCATGCCTCAGGACAAGTGTGGAAAAAACGGTGAAGAACATACCTTTAATTGAGTGCGTGGGTTCCGTATAATTAATATTAATAATTATAATAATGGTGGGAGAGTTGTGTAGAGATGAACTGAAGTGAGGGAATGAGGAGTGCATTTGTGAGCACTCTGGTGCACTTATTCTATATATTAAAAATATAATTATTGTATTTTGAATTTGAAAGATATATTGACTATGTCGCGACTTTGGGTCGCTGCGCCAACGCAGTAAGTAAGTAAGTATTGACTATGTCAGATTAAGCAAAAAAAAACATTCGTTGTAAGGGAGCTCTCCTGAAAAGTAATTGTTTTAAATTCCCACTTACTTGTATTATATATTAGTGAAACAAGTGTAGGTACTGGTTATTTGACACAATTTCTACTGCTTTAATAGATCCATCCAATAAAACGATTTCAATAAGCAACAAAACCTGTCGTGTCAGGTTTTAAAATCGCCAACTGAACTCCAAAAACAGTGGCAATTTTGTCATGAAAAACTCTGACAAAGTATACTCGTAAGTAGGTACTTAGATGAATTGTAGCTTTGACATTCAGTTATTGTCTAATTATTAGTTAAGACAATAGATACATAGCTTAACTATCAAAACGTTTAAGTTCAATTATATAGCCGCTAAGTACCACTTGATCGAAAATTCTAAACGTTCGTTTAATGGTACTTAGGCATCTAATAGCTATGGCAATAATAATGGTTTTATCAAGCACTTAAGTGGTGGTTTAAGAGAGGAAAAGCATAGTGGAACATCCAATCGAATGAGGCGCTCGTCTGGGGAAGTACCTCCACCTTACAGAAGACCACAGTGAAGTAGCACTTCGTAACTGTTGTGCTATGTTTCTGCTGGTGGGTTAGGTCGAAAATCTCAGTTGGGGAGGGTATTGAGTCTTCAAGGCAGGCAACGCATCTGCGACCGTTGTACATTTGTTAATATAATGATTATTTTTAGCTTTGAATTGTCCATAAGTCGAGGAATGCAATGATAATTATACGCGAACGCAGTCGTGGGCGGCTGCTAGTGCAGTATAATTAAGAAAAAATGTTAAGACATATTTTCTATCTCATATTTCCCTGCATTGTATAAATTTTATCACCAAAATTAAGCTATGTCTGCCACAGAAAACAAGTACAAGACACCTGATTACACTTTCGTGCCCGAAAATAAGTTTCAACACCAAAGAAACAAACAAAAAACCACTTTCTACAGATTTTACAGACAATTCGTTTTTTGAAATTGCGCAACGCTGTTAAAAAAATCACAACCTCTTTCGGAACGGGGCGACTGTCAACGTGACATTGACAGCTGTCAACGGTTCGCGACGTAATTTCGGCCGAGCCGCCTTCTCGGTGTTTCTGGCGGTGTTTTTGTGCGAGTAGGGTGTCAATGCGTGCTGGGATTCGGAGGATTGGTCCTAGTTTGGGGTGGGGGCGTGTTTAACAATTGCATAATAAATTTAAAAAAATGCAATATTTTTTTTATTTGCTATTTTACTTACTTTTTTGGCTTCTGATAAATTTTGCAACGGAAAATAGGTGTATAAATAAGTTAGTGTCATTAAACACAACTAAAATAATTAATTTGGTTAGACCAAATTCAGTAAGTTAAGCCTTAAAACTTATCTAGATACCTACTTAGAGTAAGTAATAGTATAACCGGTAAAAGTATAGTAAAAGTATGGTAAAAGTACTGTAGTAGTAACCGGCTTATAAAAAGTACTTGTATTAAATAAATGTCCTAAAAATATAAAGCTAATGGTAACACTATACGAATACAATATAAGTACTTTTTCTAACCCTTTCAAATTACCAATAAGCGTGACAGTATTTTTGTTGTAAAGTTTTTCAATTAAATCTTGTTAGATAAGTCTTTATTCAAAACCCATTGACTTCAAAAGCTATTTCTATATTATGTATCTATTTAAGTATATTTGTAATACCACTGTTGATTCTGATGTCTGTAACACAAGTGCTTAAGCTACTTAACACGGGGTCAGATCAATGTATGTGATGTTGTGAAATATTTATTTATTTTTATTTTATTTATTATTTCATTTTGCCAATTTGCGTTACTTTTTTAAAAAGATTATATTTTTTGCTAAAACAAATATAAATTGTTTTAAAGACTTTTTTTTTCAAAAAGTGTGGAATAAGTCGCAGGCAAATAAAATAAAGTATTAAATATTTAATTTTATTTAAAACAAGGTGACGAGTGCAAATATTAATAACCAATTATAAATTTAAATTATTCACATGATGACGTCTTTAAGTAATTTAAAACAATGGTATATTTTTCTATTTAAGTAAATTTTTACTTAAAAAACAGATTTGGAAGCATAATTAGACATTGTATGTTAATCTAAATGTATTTACTTGAGTATGTTTAATTTTCTAATGTTTTTAACTAATTGGTTAGAATAGAATTACGTTTTTTTATCTACCTACTAGTTTTTACCCGCGGCTATGCTCGCTTTATTGTTTTATCCCATGGGCGCATTTGATCGGGATGAAAAGTATTACCTAGGTCAGCCCAGACCCTGCCTGTATACTAAATTTCATAAAAAGTTGCAGCTTGATAGATGGACAAACATCCAAACAATCAAAGCACACTTATAATATTAGTAAGAATTACCTAAAACTGTTTTTCATTTTCTTTGACAAAAGACCTTTTTTATAAATAATTAATATTCTACAGAGCTAATACAAAACACAGTCGTAAGGACGTTTTCGTGACATATTTATAAGCAAAAAAACATTTTAACCCCTACTCATCTATTGTATCAAAGTAACTTTAAATTTAAGTAAACAATCTTCAGTCTCCAATTGACGATAATTCGAAACTAACTCAAAAATGAACATTTTCGGTCACCCATCCGATGACCGGCCTTTGCGCAAGTTGTTTAACCTCAAAAATCCACCGAACTCAAAATGGTTAGAGATCACTATAAAGATATACTATAAAGAAAACAATAAAGATTTCGGTTTCCGCACACATACATGGTTTTACTATTAGCCTTCCTCGTCAAATGGAGTATCCAACACAAATATATTGTTTTAATTCGAACCATTAGTTCCTGAGTTTAGCGCCTTCAAACAAACAAACAAACTCTTCAGCTTAACATTAGTATGGAAATATAGATTAAACTTCATACTTCCGTTGACAACATCACGAGTGGGTGTCCCTTGGTGAGTTTTGTATCCCTTTAGCATTGAAGTGGCGGTCGATACTGTACGATTGGTCTCCGGCGTTGCTTAAATTCTATCTGAATGCCTTTCAGTTGACCCTACCTGATCAGAGCAACCTTGTAAGGTGGGGAATGGCAGTAGACAAAACATGTTTACTCTGTGGCGAGGCCGTAGGTACCGCGAGGCATTTGTTGGTGGGATGCAGAGTACTCCTAGACAGAGGTCACTACTCTCGCCGCCATGATGGAGTGTTGCAGATCATACGTGAAGCGGTGAGCCTTTCAATAGCAAGAGCAGCAAAAGGTTTGACGACGAATACAAAGAACATCAGCTTCGTCAAGGAAGGATCTACCAAGAAGTCCAAAGTCAAACCTTACTCCATTGTTAGTGTAGCTCCAGATTGGAAGATCATGATGGACACGTATGAAAAGCACTACACTATTCCAGAAGACATTGTGTTATCGTCGTCTAGACCAGACCTTTTCGTTTATTCTAGAAAACTTAAGCGCGTACTGTTGGTGGAACTTACTGTTCCATGGGAGACAAACATTCCCAAAGATCACGCGTTTAAAACAAATAAGTATTATGACCTAACCAACGAGATGACTAAAAATGGTTATATAGCACGGTTGTATGCTGTGGAAGTGGGTGCGAGAGGTATACCAGCGAAATCTCTCTACAACCTACTGAAGGACTTAGGATTACCAAGATCTAATATTAGCTCGTTACTGGAAAGAGCAACTAAAGCCGCTTTACTCGGCTCATACCAAATATGGTTGGGAAGGGAGAGGAATGTCATCGGTGAAGGTGATCGTTAGTATACTATAAAGGGGCCCCTTAAACCTACACGCTGGGTCGCAAGTCCCAGGCGCCGACTGACATTCCTCTCTGTTCCACGCGATGGACCCGGCACCCGCACGGAGAATCCATGGATAGCTAAGAAGTTCGTCTCAAATTATGAATTCTCGTAAAGGTCGGTTGAATCGACATCGTATTCAATACTTCTGAATAATTCCATCGTAATCAATACTGAGAATTGTTACCGTGTTGACGTAGGTCCAGAAACGCTATGAATACATATAAATAATATTAATCTGTTTTTTTGAAACGTTTAGATCAATAAACTACGAAACGTCAAAAAGTATATTTAAATTATAGGGAAGCAAACATACAAGAGGGTCACCTGATGGCTAGTGATCACCGCTGCCCATGGACATCAACAACAGCACAAGGGTTGCAGATGCGTTGCCTGCCTTTAAGACCTCATACCCTCCCCAACTTAGTTCTGGCGACCTTACTCACCAGCAGAAACATAGCACAACAGATACGAAGTGCTACTTCACTGTGGTCTTCTGTAAGGTGGAGGTATTTCCCTAGACGAGCGGCTCATTCGAGTGGAAGTTCCACAAGAAAGCAGTATATTTCTAATAAGTCATCTGTTCTCCAAAGTAAAGCAGTATTAATTCCACTTATAAGATTATTTTCTTGTTGAAAATGGCATAAGGATTCAAATTCTTATTAGACTCTAGCGGAAATGATTATTTCCAACAAAAACATTTGATACCTATTGTAACAAAAAATGTAAATCAATTTCAAAAGTAGTCCCGGACACACATTTACATCCTTAAAAGGAAAACAAATTAATTAGCTCAAAACACAAAGTTACCGAATGCAGTGTTATGAAATAAGACGAATAAGAAAAAATAGCTAATTTAATCATGTTCGATATTATCAATATTAATACTAATTATATGTATATGGGTCGTCGGTTCATATCCCGCGGGAGACATTTTCATTTTGTGTTGGTTTTCTCAGTTTGGATAAAGAAAATAAAATGACATTGCAGGCTTAATCACCTAATTGGCCGATAAGAATGAAAATTCCGTGCTTCGGATCCAAATGGTCTGGATTCCCTTGTAAGGGTTACGGAGGTCAGATGACATTCGCTCCATTGTAATAACCAGGCTTGTCAATTCAGGATCATAGTCGCAGCGTACCCTGGACTCCGAGGCAATGGCCGAGGATGCAACCGGGAGAGGCGCTAGGATTATGACACTTATATTACTCGTACAAACAATATGTATAAATGTCAAATATGTTTTATTAAGTGCCAAATCACCTTTGCAAAAGTTACAAAAGGTTACAATCGTGTTTATGATGTCTTTTAGCCCTATGAAGGGCGTGGAAAACTAAAATGATTCGACAAAAGGTCGCGAGTTCGTTCCCCAAACAGTACAAACTAATATTTGTGTGCATGAACATGTCTGTTTATATTGTTGTAGGTATTTGTATAGGTATTTATGTTTCATTAAATTTCAAGCATCACTGTTATCTCCTATATCTATGCTCTATGCTTTTTGTGATAAATATCGGCACTTGTTCTCGAGTCATGGATGTTTATAAAAGTACTAGCGGCCGCCTGCGACCCCGTCGCATTATTTCCTGAGATAAGCGCATTCAAAGAAACAAACAAACTCTTCAGCTAACACTACATACCTAGTATAAAAAAAGAATGTCACTATCCGCCGTCTCTCTGTCCCTATGCTTAGATTTTTAAAACTTCGCAACGGATTATGATGCGGTTTTTTGTAAAAGATAGAGTGATTCTTAAGGAATGGAAAAGGAAAGGAATGTTAATATGTATAAAACATGCATAACATAGTAGAGGAACACTGATAGATTTAGTTGCATTCGTGCGAAGCCGGAGCCGGTCGCTAGTCATTATAAAATTATTGATAACTAGCGGCCGCCCACGACTCCGTCCGCGCGGATTTCGATTTCCAATATCCTATGTGTTATTCTGATGTATAAGCTATATTGTGGTAAAGTTTCATTCAAATCCATTCAGTAGTTTTTACGTGAAAGAGTAACAAACATCCATACATCCATACTAACAAACTTTCGCCTTTATAATAGTAGTAGGATAGGCAGATTAATATGTACCAACTTACCAGAGCTAGGCCGATCGCTGTATCTGGTACAATACACCCACGCAGGCCACAAGTTTGCTGAATTTTGAGTCTGAGTATCCGTCGACCCACAAGTGGAAGGCGCCCCACTAGATGTAGACGAAACTATTGAACTAGCAGAATCCGGCCTCTTCTGTGCTTCAACTATCTTTGGTATCTCCCTCTCTTTCTGCTCTCCTATTTGCGACACTGTCTGTCTCAACCCCCCCAAAGGGGGTAGTGATGTTAGTGATGTAACGTCACTCACATCTTTCGATTTTAAATAATCGAAGCTGTATTTTTGGAAATTCGATTCGTTCGATTTCGATAAATCGTAAGGTTTGTAGAGTATGCTATGGTTCGGGCCAGCTGCTTTTGGGCCTTCGATTTTTGTAGTCTTTCTGATGGCTGTCAAACCGAATTCTGGGTGTAGTATGTTGGATATGGAGAAGGCTATTGGGGCTGGCGGTTGTCTGTTGACGAAATTGTCGTTAATTCGAGGCTTGACGTCGGGTGTTTCTGATCTGTAGTAGTTCTGGTAGTCTTCTTGGTTTTGCACGGGGCTGGGGGGAGGAGACGTTGGCTGCACCTTCACAATAGTCATGTTGGGGCTCCTCTCAAACCTCTGGTCGATGGTGGTGCAAGTATACTGGTTCTGAGGAGAGTAAACCTGATCTGAATGAGGTGGAGGAACTCTCCCCGAAACGGGCCCTGGACTGTTCGCCTGGTTCGGACTGCAACGGTCTTCAAACGCCATTTTTCTTACACGAAAACACAAATCAATTATACAGTCGGTACAATTTGAAATGCATCAAAACAAGCGCGCGTTATAATTAAATGTCAATGTTTAAACTGCATTAATATTAATCGATAGTGATTTCTCAATCGCGATGTCACCGCACTGGCTTTTTTCCGTTGACAGTGACAGCTGTCAGATTGAAACGTCAGCTGTCAGACGCTGCGCTCGCGGCGGCGGACGCGAGTCGACTGACTTGGTTAGTGCTCGGGGGAGACACGCCCACAGAATAACAAGCTTTTTTGCCCTACTATGTCGGAAATGGGGGCGGTTACCCGTGGCGCTTCCAATGAAGTTTAGGCGCCGGTGGAACGTCAACTATCTCCTTTTAACACGGTGTTTTTCTTAATGTTTGAAAGAGAAAGGTGTATCACAATTGATTTAACCTGATTGTGTATTTAGAGGGCTGGTTGGGATTTGTAATTCAGTTGTAAATTGCCGGCAACGCTCTTTCTCGGCTCGTAATGTATCAATATTGTGCTTTTGAGCGGGCAAAGAATTTTCGATTAAAATTTGACAGAATTATTATCGATAGTGGAGACTATCAGAATGAATTATTGACGGGCGAAAGAGAATGATTTTTAACGCGATACTGACATAATAGTTTTACAATTAAGTTGTAGGTTTTTTGTTTTGAAAATATTTTTGATGCGTTTGCGCGAATTATTTTGCGTTGTGATTGGTTGGATTTATGTTTGATTTTTTCCATCTGTTTATATTGATAGAAAACTATATTATATTTTATAATATTCATGGGCTTATTAGTTTTGTGCTGAAAATAATCACTTGCAACTGGTTAGGTAGAGCACCATTTATTAAGTTATTTAAAATAACTTATGAGGTTAATAAAATAGTAAAAATTATAATGTTCTTGTTTATGTTACTTTTTAGACAAAATTTTATGCAAATATTCATTTCCACCAATGCTATTTTATTAACCTATTTATTTATAGGAGTAACAAACAAGAATAACGCTAAACTATTAAAAAAAATTACAGTAAAATAATAATTAAATTAACTAATAAATTTTCAGTTCGTAATATTGTTATTGCAAGTACCTAGATTAATTTAAAATAGTAATAGCTTTTGTGAAAAGAAAATATTAATAGTTTCAGTAGGTAGGTAGGTAATTACCTAGTATGCAAAAGGTAAAGTAGGGGTAGTGGAGTCATTATTTTTTGAAATTTTGTTTTTTACGATTCATTAGTGCTTATATGTATAAAGCCCAATTTTAGATAGAATATTTTGAGTTTGAGTTTGAAAAAAATATCGCAACTTATATTAAATTGCCCTAATGATATTTTTTTACTAAGAGAAAGCTACTTGAAAATATTTCTCACTCGTTTTAATTCTTGAAGTCGCGAACGTGTGTTAGTCAGACTTCAGGGTGGCCAAGTTAATTCAAACATCTTAACTTCAATGCGACCAATTTATCCCAAGCGTACTGTAGAAAAACAAATAGCTTCCGATTGTGATAAAAGATGAGATTTTGAATATTTGTCCAAGACGAAATAAGTGCGTGAAGGAAGATATTTCGATTCGAGATAAAATCTCTTAACAGAGACTGCTTACATATTTATAAGCCGCGAGATTTGTATCTCTGAGTATTTTGAATAATACTCCGTTTTGTCAACAATGCATTTTACAAATGCATGTAGTTTCTGTAAGTAAATAAATAAATAAATAAATGCCTTGGACTAACACACCAATTGCCTAGCCCCAAACTAAGCTCGAAGCTTGTACTATGGAAACCAGGGAACGGATAGACATACTTAAATACTTTTTATAAACATCCATAACTCGAGTACAAATGCCGATGTTCATCACACAAACATTTGCCCCTAGCGGGATTCGAACCCGCGACCCTTGGTTTTGTAGCCAGGGTCTCTAGCCATTCGACCAACGGGCCTGTCAAGTTGCGAAAGTATCTTAATAAATAATAAATCATCATCATCCTCCTAGCGTTTATCCCGTTTCTGTGCGGGGTCCGCTTTGACCATTATCCAGGATTTGGCGAGTCTGGTTATTACTGTGCAGCAACTGCCATCAGACCTTCGTAACCCTTAGAGGGGAACCTGATAGATTGGATCATGGTTACATTCAGATCTTAATTAAGTAAAGTCAGAAATTATCTGATTGTGCAGGTTTCCTCGCGGTGTTTTCCACGGTGAGCTAATGGCACAAATCCACACAAAGATTTCGAAAAATCCAGAGGTGTGGGTCCGGAAAAGTCCGGATTCGAACCACGGACCTCACGTATGTGAGGCGCCGCTCTTACCACTAGGCCACCTTCGTTCCTTAATAAATAATAATAAATAAGTATTTTACAAAATTACATACCTACTTACATTGATCTAACTCCGTGTTAATCACTTGTGCCAAAGACATCCGAATCAACAGTAGTATTACAAATATTTCTTAAATAGATACATACATATAACACCCCGACCAGGTCAAACAGACACAGGTAGGTATATGCTCATGCACACAAATGTTTGTCCTGTGCGGGGATTGAACCTGCGACCTCTTGTATGCAACATCTTGACCATTTGACCATTACACCAAGCGGGTCGTCGTTTTTTATTTATAAGTGCTCTAAGTTCGTCAAAGAACAAATGTTTAAAAGAAGTAATACATTCGTAGCCACATTATAATTGTCAGTGGGTACAACCTCCTTTCGTAACCCGCCACTGACATAACTTAATAGGGCTTTGTATTTCTTAAAGTTATTCCTTGAAGCTTACGTTTTTGAAAATTAATAAATGGGTGTACTTTTACCTGTTATTCAAATACCGTATTGTAAAGTAACAGATGGGGGCCTTTGCCCATATTAACCACGCTAATATAAGTTAGTCAGATGGACAAATATTCAATCTAAAGAACTAATACATTCGTAGCCACATTATAATTGTCAGTGGGTACAACCTCCTTTCGTAACCCGCTACTGACATAACTTATTGAGTCGGGTGAAAAAGCGAGTATAGGCTTGTTCGTAGACAATGCTTGCTTAGCATAAGTGCGGGTGTCATGAGATGGTGTCGCGTTTGAGATGCCGACTTGGACCACAGTGAAGAGGGAACAGTGAGGATGAAAAACAATGACACTAACTGGATACGAGAGACAGCTATAAATAAATAAATAAATAATAAATATTTCACAACATTCACATGTTTATTCTGACTTTATTTTCTTCGCTGGACTTCCGGACACTCCCGTGGCTGTAGTAGCTAAGATTTGTATACTGTTCGTTGTTTAAGCGTTGTCTATACAAATATTATAAAGAGGAAAGGTTTAATTTTTTGTTTGTTTCTTTGTATGAATTGAATAGGCTCCGAAACTACTTGGCAGATTTGAAAAATCCTTTTACTGTTGGAAAGCTACATTCACCCAGAGTAACATAAGCTATATTTTATCCCGGTACGGGAAGTAGTTCCCCCGGGACGCGGGTGAAATAGACAATAAATTGATTCTTATTCTTATTTTGCTTAGACAATCGCACATTTTGGAGCTACCCCACTGCACTTCGCTTCACTGTGGCGTGTGCGCAGGTCGGGTCAGGATCGTCTTTTGTCTGCCACATCTCCGGTTTTTTAACAGTAGCTCAAAAACATTCCGTCACCGACGAAATGTTAATACGCTAACGTTTACGTACTTCTTCATCTTAGCGTTTGTACAGGTTAGTTTTATTGTAGATCCAAAGGTACTTAGCGATTATGATCCTGATTTGACCAGGCTGTCTAACAGAATTTAATAACTTACATTCCGTTAGACACTTAGCTTGAACTGCCTCCATGGTTAGAACGCTGGATTCAGAAACCGCGGAGGTCGTGGCATCGAATCCCGCTGGGAACACCACCACTTTATAAGACATTGCGGGCTTGAATCATCTGATAGTGCAATAAAAATAAAAAAATATATAAATGCCTTGGACTAACACACCAATTGCCTAGCCCCAAACTAAGCTCGAAGCTTGTATTATGGATGATAGGGAACAGATAGACATACTTAAATACTTTTATAAACATCCATGACTCGAGTACAAATGCCGATGTTTATCACACAAACATTTGCCCCTAGCGGGATTCGAACCCGCGACCCTTGGTTTTGTAGCCAGGGTCTTTAGCCACTCGACCAACGGGCCTGTAAAAAACGGGTCTGTCAATAAGAATGATGATTCCTTGCTAATGAAGGCATTAAGCCGTTAAATTCCCAAGTGTGTTCATAGTCAAAGCGTACCCTGGGCTTCAAGGCATGACCAAGCTTGCAACCGGGTTTAGCTCCAGGATGATGATGACGAGACACTTAGCTTGAGTCATATTCCTCAGTACTGAGAGTCCCAATCACATTGAAATGAAACACACAAGAAATCTCTTGGCAATCATAATAGTTGGTTTGCCATTGCCTTCTCCATTTCACCGCTAAATCGTAATGTGCAGGTTTCCTCATGATTTTTTCTTTCACCGTGCAGCTGGTGTGAATTTCGTACGTAGATTTTTGAAAATCTATAGGTCCGTCTTTGTTTGAACCAACGGTCTTCAGGCATTCTATACCACTTTGGTTTCCTAGCTCTTTTTCCCGTGCTCACTATACGCCAGTTATTACCAGTAGTGTCCGGTTTACGAGCGCGCAAATATTTTTAATTCATCTTTTAGAGGAATAAATTATGACCACTAATTATTTGGAATTATATCAATATTTTAGAACTACTTAGTAATTTTTTAAATGTAAGACTAGCTATTTTCGTATTCATTTATAATAATTATATGAACCCTTTGGACGTACGCGCCAATTGCCTAGCCCCAAACTAAGCTCTAGGCTTGTCTACCAACGGGCCCGTTGATTGATTTGCCATGATTAACTAAATAAACTGATTAATTCTAAGGGTTCAAAAAATAATTATGAGAAGTTTAAGTAAAGAAATAGACCGTAATAACATAAAAACCCTATGTTATACCATAAAAATCTAAACCAATAATGTTTTTAGATACCTTTCCATATTCTTGCGCACTATACGCCAGTTATTACCAGTAGTGGTCGTTTTACGAGCGCGCAACGCGTGTGGTCCGATCATGCGCGCCCATGATTTATGCGCGTTGGCGCACAGAGAACTAGTAAACTAGTAGTTTTAGTTCAATTGAATAGTGCACTGTTTGTATGGGGATTTTGAATGTTATAGTGTATAGTAGATAGTAGATATTTAGTATTGATTTCTTTTTGATATTAATATTAGGTATGTTGTGGCTGAAACTACTACGAGTATTATATGAATCTGTTTGAAATGTATCTCTACTAATAATATAATAGATACTAATATAATAAAGCAGAAGTGTTTGTTTGTTTGAACGCGCTAACCACATTAATGGTACCAATTGAAAAAAAAATGTGTTGGAGAGTTCATTTGACGAGGAAGGCTTTAAGCTATAATATAAGCACTGTGTGTGCGGAAACTGAAATCCACAAAGACGGAGACGCGGGAGGTTGATAGTATAAAATAAAAATATGGGACAAATGTTGCAATATAAAATAAAACAAAGATGAGTTGTGGCTTAATCACCACGCTTGCCAAATGCAGATTGATGGTCACATCGAGCAGTGCAAGTGTTTGGAAAACTGACATAATTTTGACCGACCTAGGAATCGTACCCAGGACCTCGAGACCAAGGCCCGGTAATTAAACCACTAGACAACTTGAGTTAACTTGGCCTGCTTCAGATAAACTTACTATAAAAGGTTTATCTTAAGAAAAATCTAACTTAACCTTTCCTTTACAAATGTGTTGAATAATTGTCCCATTACCACTAAGTACAGTTAATTAATTCATTCGGATTGAAAAACAATTTTCTGCAGACACTCCGAGAAAGGTTTGTATTCTTACTTAAGCTCATGAATATCTATAAAAATCTTATCATCATCATCATCCTAATGCCTCTCCCGGTTGCATCCTCGGCCGTTGCCTCGGAGCCCAGGGTACGCTGCGACTATGATCCTGAATTGACCAGCCTGGTAATTTCATTAGAGCGACTGTCATCTGACCTCCGTAACCCCTTTAAATTAAACTAAATCATTTGAACCATAGTCGGGACCAACGGCTTAACTTGCCGAAGCACGGAATCATCATTCTTATCGGAGAATCAGATAATCAAGGCTACAATGTCCTTACCAAACTGCGAAAACTTTTTGACGACCCGCTTGGTGTCATGATGTTGCCTATTATACAAGAGGTCGCGGGTTCGATCCCCGCACGGTACAAACATTTGTGACTTGATGATATGTGGATATTTATTTATCCATTTATTTATTTACTAGCGGCCGCCCTCGACTCCGTACGCGTGGATTTCGATTTCCAATAGCCTAAAGCCTTCCTCGTCGAATGGACTAACCAACACACTTTTTTTTTCAAATCGGTCCAGTAGGTTCTTAGATTAGCGTGTTCAAACAAACAAACATACAAACAAACTCTTCAGCTTTATATATATCTATACCCTTTATATATATATATATATCTATTTTTATATATATATATCTATACAGCTTTATATATATTTATATATATCTATACCCTTACCCCCTTTCTGGGAATGCCTAAGTCCAGCAATGGACTGAAACTAGCTGATAATGATGTCAGCTGTCCAATACTTATTTATAACCACATTACGTGCACATCACACCTGCCAACATTCGTTAAAGAAGTAAAAACTACCCTCATATTCATTCTAGTTGTATAAATACGTACGGACGGACAAAAGCGCATATTTCTATGAATATTCGCTTTAATAACACTTATGCGGCATTCCTTTCAACAAGAATAGGTGTGTCGTGAGTGACTGAAAATGTTTATGCAGATTAAAAATGTGTTTAATACAATTAATGTTGCAATTAAAAGGTTCCGTAGGTTATTTTTATCGCCTCGATGGTCTAGTGGGTTGAACTATTTCGTGGTCTGGAGGTCCCGACTCGAGCGGTCTTCCGAACACAACCCCGGGTGATCACCAATCCATTTTGCTTTGGCAAGCTTGGTGATTAAGCCAAAACCCATCTTTGAAATTTAAAAAAGTAATTTTGTAGCCGTCCTTCGCCGAATAAAATATCTAAACAGAATGTTAACCCAAGATTTGTTGAACCTTATAGCAATTGCTTCCGAAATTCAACCATACCCCTTCGAGCCGCTTTCGAACATGGCAGCCGAGCTTACCGTCAGCCAAGTACGCAGGATATATTATAGTTCACAAGTGAGGCAAGTGATAGCAAGAACAGGTGCACTCCCTATTCCCTCACTCTCATAGTTCGGTGACAGCAATCTGACACGACCGTAGAGAGATCAGGCGCAGGACCAACGGCTTAACGTGCGTTCCGAAGCACGGAAGAGCTTGAGATGAACATTTTTGGTCACCCATTCGTTGACCGACCTCTTCGAAAGCTGCTTAACTTTAGCAATCACAGGCCGAGAGCGCTAACAGCGCATCGAGTACCTCGTCATTATCGTCGAACTTTAACACCCTGGCCACAGCCCACAGCGGTAACTACTGCGCCTCAGGTTTTTATATACATAATATAATACTTACTAGCGCCCGCCCGCGACTCCGTCCGCGTGGATTTCTTTTTTTCGAAATAAAAAGTAGCCTATGTTCTGTCTCAGGGTCTAAAGATTGTCTGTACCAAATTTCATTTAAATCGGTTGCGAGGTTTAAGCGGGAAAGCGTAAGTCTGTCAGGCAGACAGACAGACAGACAGACAGAGTTACTTTCGCATTTATAATATTAGTTGGGATATAACATGGTAGGGCAGCAAACAAACCGCTGTGAAGTGATCACCGCTGCCCATGGACATCTGCCTTTAAAAACCCCTAACACTGCCCAACTGAGCTCTGGCGATCTTACTCACCAGCAGAAACATAGCACAACAGATACGAAGTGCTACTTCACTGTGGTCTTCTGTAAGGTGGAGGTACTTCCCCAGACGAGCGACAGGTTATCATATTGCATTTTTTCTACGGAACTCTAAGCATTGAAAGACAAGCGAGTAATGTTTAAGGCTGTATTTGGTGTTAATTACGCTTATAATGTTGTTTATGATGATTTAATTCACGACGGGATATGATTATAAATATGTAATGCTTTAAACTTTTGTTATAGTACTTACTAGCGGCCGCCCGCGACTCCGTCCGCGTGGATTTCGATTTCCAATATCCTATGTGTTATTCTGATGTATAAGCTATATTGTGGTAAAGTTTCATTCAAATCCATTCAGTAGTTTTTACGTGAAAGAGTAACAAACATCCATACATCCACACATACAAACTTTCGCCTTTATAATAGTAGTAGGATAATAGGATTCTGTTGTCTGTCGTTGTTCAGTTGGTCTTGTGATTAGACACCCTGGCTACAAAACCAAGGGTCGCGGGTACGTATCCCGCAAGGCGAAAATTTTTGTGTGATGAAAAAGAAGAGGACTCTGGTCTCTGAGAGAATGAGAGATGCCTTTGAATAATCCACTAGATGGCAACATTTAGGTAGGCATCTAATTTTATTGTTTTTTAACTACTCATTCTTGACCTGACAATTATGACAAATATCTTCAATAGTTGGAGTAACCCAGATAGTAACGCTATATGTAGAAACACACTAATCAGAAAAAACGCGACCGAAATGCGGCCTCAGTTCATTTATTAGGCGACATTATTTCGGCACAGTCAGTGCGTCAACGTCTATTTAAAATACATTGCGGGTGTATTCCCGCCGTGCTTCGGTCGCGATTTTAATGTGTTTTTTGTACTAAAAGCGAGAATGATCCTCTGTGGATCTCTTTTTTATATCAGTTTATCAAAATGCTTGCGCATTACACTAGTAGAAGTAGTATCTAGTAGTAGTTTTGGCATAAGATTAATAATCACAAACTCGAGTTATGTGCCATAGAACCGTAATTGCAATGACTGCATATTTATTCATTGCTAAATACCAAAACATACCAAAATTAGATTCGTATTACTAACCACAGCTACACTTAACAATACAATACAAACCTACATTACTTAAACCAACGGGCCGTGCAAGCACAATTTTAATAAATACACAAAATTTCTCTATCCGACCGAAGAACAATTGATCCGAAACGTAACATTGGGCAAAGACCATTAACAATTTCAATGAATGCTTTTAACAAGGATACATTTTGAGGTGGATCCGACTCACGCAAAAGTTACAATACGTAAAACGGAACGCAACAACCAAGGAGTTTGAATACTCGAAATTACACCTTATTATCTGTGGCGTAAATTTGACAGCTGTCAAATATGGCGCGCGACTTGGAGCGTTCATTTTTTCGGGGATGACGGGGCAAAGACAGCTTTGGGCTCTTTTATAACAAGTAGGCTTGTAATGGATAGTGTTGTACGTTTGCGAAAGGCTTTGTGTAATATTTTAAATAGATGGGAAAACATTTGTTTTTATAATAGTTTCTTTCATTACGCTGTACTTTCGCCCGCATTGGTAAAAGATCGTCGTCGCCTGTGAACGCTTATATTTATGTGATAAGGAGGCAACCAAACAAGACGGTCACCTGATGGTAAGTGATCACCACTGACCATAAACATCATCAATCGCACAAGGGTCGCAGATGCGTTGCCAACTGAGCTCTGTTGATCTTACTCATCAGCAGAAACATAGCACAACAGTTACGAAGTGCTACTTCACAGTAGTCTTCTATAAAGTGGAGATACTTCCCCAGACGAGCGGCTCATTCGAGTGGAGGTCCCGCTAAGCTCGACCTTTCTTAAAAGTGATCTGTTTGAGATATTATGTAACATTAATAAGTAACCTGTGTACATATTTAATATGTTTAATAATTTATTGATATGTTTTAAATGTAGGTACATAAGCTTCTTGCTTCCGACCTATTACAAAATATAGTCTATTCCATTTTCATTTCAAGCTAGACAATATACTACCTACATACATATGTATTTATTAAATGAACATATTTTAAATAAACATTGAAAACAAGATTTGCGCCCTAAATAATATCCAAAGATATTTAACGCCATCTCTAGCAAACGATTCGTCCCTACCTTCATTTCATACCTTCAACCACAGACAATTTATTTTCCATGTTTACAGACATTCGGCGAGCGCGGGAAAAGCGCGGGAAATCTGACAGCTGTCAACATGACAAACGAGGGAGGGCCGGTTAATGTCATGGCGTTGTGTTAATAGGCTAGTTGCCACTATTTTTATTATTTGATAGAACGGTTCATTACGATTATATTACAACATAAAAAAAATATGAAATTTTTTTGAAGCACCTATTCAACTGTATTTTGAATTTTAAATTTTTAATTTCACTATACTACCGTAAACGCCGTCCGCCATGATGGTCTGTGCCGTGGCGTCACTGTTCTTGTCAATAATACGCGTGACATAACCAAAAAGTGTTTATCGGAGTTAAAACCATGTCTTCGTAGAGATTACATGATACATTTATGAATTACCACTATTGTATCGTGCGTGAATGTAAGAAAACATCAATAAGAAGTTGTGGATTAAAGTACCCAGTGATGAGAATTTGCGAATCAGAATTTGAAGCAAAACATTTCGCAACCATCAAAGTATCTATTTTGGGCAGGTTTGTTTTCAATAAATCTAAAGTGTATAATATTTTCATAGTGAAATAAACAGCAATCAACGCGTTTAAATAAAAAACCACAAATGACCTGTCGAAACTGTCGTTTGAATTTGTGTTGTTTACAATATTGGTGACGTAGAATCATGGCGGACGGTGTTTTCAATCAAGAGAAAGAAAAGTAAAAATGTGTCGGGTTTAAGTTGAATTTTTGCAGCAATCCCATATTTATATTTAATGAAGTTTACATATTTTGGACCCTTGTACGGAATAATATTCGAATTAAAAGTGATTTTATAAATGGTGATATGAGGCAACTAGCCTATTTAAATAGTGTAATCGTGGTATTGTGTTGTGTTTGAGGTAGTGTGTAGTTTTAATAGTAAGTAGTTACTCGTATAAGATTTAAGACTTTCGCGTTGCATTATAACACTAGTATTATTTAACGGGACTTAACGCGATATTAATTATGTAGTCTCAGAATACAGAATAAACCAGAAAGAGCGTTCAATCAAATTTCTATGGAACGCGTTGTGTCCAAAACGTCTCGCCCCTCGCGCGTCATTATTCATATTAAATTCAATACTTATTTGAATAGAATGAATTGCAAAATGTAATACTAACACATGAAACGTAAACCCATCTGATTTCTTCTTAAGCTCGGCAGCATTTTTATTTAAAAACGGCATAATTATTTAAAAACTGACAGCTGAATCAGATTTCAACAGTATTGACTACACCTTTTGAGTGTAGTATGAACAGTCACAGACATGAGCGCGATGGCGGTTTCTGGTTTATTCTGTATTCTGAGTATGTAGTATAATATGTATACTACTTACTGCTTGACGTTTTGGCTGCGTTACAACAACCGTGGTCGCAAGCGGACTGTCAGTCAGTTTGCTTGCGACCACGGTTGTTGTAACGCAGCAAAGTAAGTAGTATACATATTATACTACATAATTAATATCGCGTTAAGTCCCATTAAATAATACTAGTAAGTAGTTACTGGTAGATAAGTAGATAGGGTAGGCCCAAGAAGTGCTGGCTTGACGTCGTGAACGATGACATGCGTGCCAATGGCCTGACTACAGAGGATGCTGAAGATCGTGCGAAGTGGAGGAGAAGGAGCAGGAAAGCGGACCCTGGACTCCAAGGCAATGGCCGAAGATGTGACCGGGACAAGCGCTAGGATGATGATGAGGTAGGTAGCGTTTTAAGTTCGTCTCATCAATAGTTTATCTACTGCACATCGAAGTCGGTGGAAGAATCAATGTTTTTTTTAGGTATTTGCAAGAGAGGTCGCATTTACGAACTTCCACTCGAAAGGGCCACTCGTCTGTGGAAGTCCCTCCAACTTACAGAAGGCCACAGTGAAGTAGCACTTCGTAACTGTTGTGCTATGTTTCTGCTGGTGAGTAAGGTCGCCAGAGCTCAGTTGGGGAGGGAATGGGGTCTTACAGGCAGGCAACGCATCTGCGACCCTTGTGCGTTTGTTGATGTCCATGGGCAGCGGTGATCACTTACCATCAGGTGACCCTATGGTTCGTTTGCCTCCCGATCATATAAAAATTGCATTTCTTTATTTAAACCGAGTTAAGGTTCAAAACCTGGTTGAAATAAAAGTTAGTGTATGAAGTTTCTTCTTTGGTAATTTTAGTTATAGTGTTTATAGTGAGTGACTGAAATAGTGAAGTGAGGGTGACGATTTGCGTTGGAGTTTTATTCTTCCGTGTGTTGGAAAGCGCTTGATAAACACAAAGTTAAGTATCAGCCTATTAATGTCCTACTGGGCAAAGGCCTCCATCATTTTAATTCAGGTTTTCGTTACAAATATGGGTTTTAGCTTAATCACCACGTTTACCAAATCGGATTCATAGTAACAATCCGAGCTGCGTTTAGAGAAACCGACACAAATTTGCCCGACTCGGGAATCGAACCCAGGACCTCGATACCGCGGCCATGTATTTCAACTAACTACAGAACAATCAAGCCATTTTACAAAATCCTTACTAGTTTTTGTCTGGCCCAGGAATCGAAACCTATACCTCGAAATCGAGACACACCATTACTCCATTCTATCTATGCCTACAATATACAGGGTGTTATCACCCCTTACAAATACATTGGCTAGTCGATTACGGAACCGCACCTAAGCACACCTACACGAAAATAGATTAAGAAAAATGCCCTTCGGCTTATAAAATATGATGCCGACAGAGGGAGAGTAGGGTGACCATACGATGGTAAATATACGGGATAACTTGTGATTGAAAAAATGTCTGGAAGATAATTGTTGACTGCCTCCGTGGTTAAGTGGTTAGAGCACCGGGCTCTAAAAGCGTGGAGGCCGTGGGTTCGAATCCCGCGGGAAACACCATCACTTTGTGTAGGTTTACCCAATTTGGTTAGAACATTGCAGGATCGATTTACCTGATTCTCTGAAAAGAATAATGATTGCGTTCTTCGGAAGACACCGTTAGTCCCGACTAATATCCAAATTATCTGGTTTCCCTTGGTAGGGGGTTTGTAGGTCAGACGACACTCGCTCCATTTAATAACCAGGCTGGTCAATTCAGGATCATAGTCGCAGCTTTTCCTGGGCTCCGATTATGCAACCGGGAGAAGCGCTAGGATGATGATGATGATGCTTAGCCCTCCCGCCTGATACTTACTATCGGTTTTATCTAGTGTAGTACCACTACTATCATACTTTACACAAATGTTATAAATGTGAAACTTTGTTTATGTGATTGTCCGTCAATCACGCTGAACCTACTAAACAGATTTTTATGAAATTTGGTATTCGGGCAGGGTATGGGCTGGCTTAGGTGATATGATAGAATTTTATCCTGATCATACGCTCCCATGAGGTAAATAAGGAATCTTGATGACGTGGGCAAAGTCACAGGTAAAAGTTGGCTAAATGTAAGCGAATTATTGGGTCCTGTAAATATGTAGTTTGAAATATTACCGCGGTTATATCCGTTTAAAAGTATTTTTAGGGTTCCGTAGCCAAATGGCAAAAAACGGAACCCTTATAGTTTCGTCATGTCTGTCTGTCTGTCTGTCTGTCTGTCTGTCTGTCCTGGTTCGTTCTCCGCCGTTTCTGAACCGATTGCCACGAAAATTGGTGGAGAGATGTATAGTGATAATTCAAGAATTGGTTTTTAAAATTATCGAAAAATAATCATTTTTTACCCCCCCTCCCATACAGCAAAAAGATAAATCTAAAAAAAAAATTCGACTTAACCCATCGTGTAGGGTATTGTTGAACAGGTATTTTTAAATACAATAAAACTCGCCTTGAAAGCATGTGGATCAAACACCCCAGTCTCGAGATATATTAATACAAAGTTAAAATTAGAGCATCCCCCCCCCCTTAACTTTTGAAATACTATTACAATAATTCTGAAAAAAATGTCCTGTATACCTCCAAGTAAGTACTTTCAACGAAAACTATAGCGAACTCTGTATCATACATAGTTATTTTTATACAACTCGACCAACTTATGACGTGCAGTTGCCCTTACTAAATGTTTTCTTAATCGGTCGGGCCATCTTTTAGCTACGGAACCCTTTCATGGGCATGTCCGACACGCTCTTGGCCGGTTTTTATTTCATGAGTAACAATCGCGTAAATCTAAGAACACTATAGGTCAACAGTTTCCGACGAAATTTGAACTGACAAATTCTGAAGCTTTTACAGCTAACGTAACCCAAACGTTGTAAAAATATATAATCTTCTTTAATCCAAACGTGTGGTCCCCCACACCATGGGATAGGCCAGGTGCACATCACCCTCGCTTTACACAACATACCTACATAAATGTATACACAGCGTAACATTGTATACACAGATAAATCCTACCTCTTATTGTGTGGTGTGAAATTTTGCAAACTGTGAGTCTTATTGATGGTGAGAAAGAAGTGATTTGGAGAGTTGTGTGGATGGGATAAAGAGGGAAATTGAATGGGCTTCGTTGTAAGTAGGTATGAGGTTAATGGTAGGACTAGGACATTTAAAAGATACTACTAAAATACCTTCTTTACAGTGACTTGGGCATCTTAAGTTAATTTTAATTTATTTTAATTTAAATACTTCCAGATAAAGAGCTAACAAATTGACAGGACTGTTGGTCCAATTGTCAGAGATCCTGGCTAGATAACCAAGGGTCGCGGGTTCGAATCCCGAATTGTTTGACATGTTTATAAAAGCATTATATCAGTCAGTCGGCCAGTCACTTTTGAGTAATATAAGTATTTAGATCAAATTAAAATATGAATTGATACCTATGCACCGGTTTTATACTCGTGATAAAATTAAAATGTTATTGTTATTAAATTTATCTTGCTTGAATAGCCCATATTTATAAAGTAGAAGGAAGTTATCCACATAGGTGAACTAAGTTGAGCAAAGCTGTATTTCAAGTTTTCTACTATTTAGAGAAAACATAAATAACAAATGCCACATTTTAATACGATGTAGAAACCATAATTATTGTGTTACTGCACCACGCCATAGCATTATTATAACCGTCAAAACATTCCAACAAAAAATAAGATATAATAACAATCCCGAATACACCCTAAAATTATGAGGCGATTAATACATTTGTGATATATCCTTCTCACTTTCTCACGTGCAAATGAATATCCCCGTTTCTTTCCAATCATTTTGAAAATGGAACACCGCATGAGGTTCGAAATTAGTACCGCTTTTTCATCTCCCACCGCGCCCGATTTAAATTTCGAATTCGATTTTTTTCTTTTTTCCCGCCGGCCGTTGAAAGAGCGGCCATGATGGCTGTTTTTTTTTTTAATTATCAATGTTCTGGACCGAGATACTTAGGAGATTGTTTTTTTTTCTCTTGAACGAATTTTATATTTTCGGTAGAATGTCATTTGGGTAAATAGCGCATTTGTGACCGCATCTCCGCTGTACAGGGTGGGCCGAAAAAATCTTTCGTATTCAACAGGAAAAAAAAGTTAATGATGTAATACTTTCATTAAATTACAATATTAATTTTTTTTCGGCGGCCATAAGACTCCCTTTGTGTCACTGGGCCAACGGAGTTGGTAAGTAAGTTATAATATGCATAATGTACAATGTACATACATACAATACAGGTAACTTAAATGCAGAACTTGAATGGCCTCGTTTGTCTAGGGTTTAAGTTCCAGGATTTGGGCTTTCGTGATCCTGGGTTCGATTCCTGGGTCATGTAAAATTAGTGCTCGCTCGCAAATCGCTTTTCCGAACACACATCGGGTAGTGATCACCAATCCACATTAGGCAAGCGTGGTGATTAAGCCACAATCTTACTCATAAGCAAATAACATTCTCAATTATCTTACACTAGCGGCCGCCCGCGACTTTGTCCCCTTGGATTTTGGTTTTCGTACACACTGTTTTATAATAGCTTCAAGTCTTCCTTGACAAATGGACTATTCAAAACAAAAATATTTTTACAATTCGAACCAGTAGTTCCTGAGATACATAATGTATATGTAGTATAGCGCGTGCAAGCATACAAATGATCTTTTCAGCTTCATTATTTATACTTATTAGTTTAGATTTGGGGGAACCAATAATATTACTTACAATCTATAAGAATTAAAAAGCACAATATCTTTATCTTCTGGGATATCAGAAGATAAAGATATTGAGCATTCTCTATCACCCTGTACACAGAAGTCATTTGTTTAAACTTGGTGATTATAACGTTTTTCCGAAGCCATCGGCAGATGGGTGACCGTCTTTTTTATTCTCTGAACCATTCGGAGCACAGAGGACTAAATATTAATTGCGGTTTCGTCCTTCTCACTCTAATTTATTATCATCTCTTTCTGACTTTGTTTCCTGTTGATTTTTTATTACATTTTTAATAGGTTCTAAATTGATTTATTTGATAGAGAGGTTTTGACTTTGTTTATGTTTGAATTTAAGAGGGTTGGGTACAAATAAATAATGGGTTTAAAGGTGGACGGCAAAGATTTTAATGATCAGCTATTTTATAATGCTATTCCCTCACTCTTATAGTTCGATGTAATGTATCTAGTATGTATTTTTGGTATCACCTTATATGCACGCCATAAAGGGCCGAAAAAGGGCCTAAATTCTCCCGATTTCCCAACATTTCCCATCACTACGCTGCTCCTATTGATTGTAGCGTGATGAAAAGTATCCTATAATCTGCCCAGGAGTATGAAGAATCTATACTTCTATACTAATATATAAAGCTTAAGAGTTTGTATGTATGTTTGTTTGTTTGAACACGCTAATCTTAGGAACTACCGAAGCGATTTGTAAAAAAATTTTTGTGCTGGATAGTCCATTTGGCGAGGAAGGCTTTAGGCTATTGGAAATAGATATCCACGCAGACGGAGTCGCGGGCGGCCGCTAGTATCAAATAAAAGAATATCGAATGTCATAGTCCGTTGAGTAGTTTTTGTTTCTATAAGGAACAGACAGACAGACAAAAAAATTAGTTATTGCATTTTTGGCATCAGTAGGTATCGATCACTAATCACCCCGTGATATTTATTTTGAAAGTAAATTTCATGTACAGAATTGACCTCTCTAGGTACAGATTTATTATAAGTATAGAAGATGTTTTATTTTAATAACTTCTTTGCAATTCAATATCTTTTTATACTCCTGTAAATGCTTTCTACATGTATCAAACAATATTGGTACTTTTGATTTATAGAACAATTTTGGCATACGAATCTCTTTAAACTCTATTTAATTGGAAGCGTTTTCGCTAGTATGACACTAATTCCATTTCTAATTATGACCCATCCACCAATGAAACCTATACTGGTAGGTACAATTACCATTTCAAATCCGCACTTGAGTGACAAACGGACGGACAGATATGAAATCGCACTTTCTAATGTAATTGGGCGTTTAGTTAACTTCGAACTGTCATTTTTGACAGGAGGAATGTCAAAATTATGTTGTTGATTCGCGATTGTACGCGTGAAAGTGTATTCATTTAATTTGTTCAATAAAGAATTACAGCTAGACCGATTATAAAATACACACAAATCATTCCAGTTTTAAAATAAATGCAGCGTCATAAAATGATGGTAAGTGATCACCGCTGCCCATGGATATCAACAACCGCACAAGGGTCGCAGATGCGTTGCCTGCCTTTAAGATCCCATACCCTCCCCAACTGAGCTCTGGCGACCTTACTCACCAGCAGAAACATAGCACAACAGTTACGAAGTGCTACTTCACTGTGGTATTTTCACCAGGATATATCGCTCAATATACGCCAACAAGCTTCACATCTGGCACCCATAAATATATTGTAAAGAGCTAGATCTAAATTCAGGTTGAAAATCATCAATGCAATAAAAACTATGTTGTATTACTCAATATCTAACTAGTTTTTAGAGTTCCGTGGCTTGAATAGGAAAACCGTAGCTCTGAAAGTGTCATGATTTTTTTAAAATCAAGCCGTTTGATTTTAATATTTCAATAAAAGCTAGTTGATCTACATTTTAAGTACCTGGCCGTGATCTCGAGGGTTTGATTCCCGGATCGGGAATTTGTGTTGCTTTTTATTTTAATAAAGCTCGGGTTTGTGATTTCCAATTTTGGCAAGCTTAGTGATAATACCAAAACCCATTTTTGTAACGTAAAGTTTTCTTTTAAATGATGGAGGCTCCGTAATAATTTGGATGATACATGACTTGGATGAATATTTACAACATACAAGATATCTTATCTTATATCTTATTATTTATAACATTAATAAGATATAATAAGATAAGATATCTTATTATTATTAATATTATAAATGTGAAAGTTTGTTTGTCTGGATCTTTGTCTGTCAATCACGCTGAAACTAAAGAACGGATTTTGATGAAATTTAGTATACAAGCTGACTTAGGTGATAGGATATTTTTTATCTCGCTCAAATGCTCCCATGAGATAAACCAAAATTCACGCGAACGAAGTCACAGGCGGCCGCTAGTAAAAAGTAACAATAAAACATACAGAACCCTCAACTTAAATCGTAACTAACTTAACTTCAATTGAACTCGTTTGCGGTGACCAATGGTAATACTCATAATTATTCAGCTGCTAATAAAAACACTTGTAGTGTCAGATAGGTACATGTAACAAGAGTCATTACAGCTCGAGAGAAGACGGGGTTTAACACATGTATGTTATAAGTATAACGTAACGCCTTATGGATTAGTGATTGAAGTACCGGACCATGATCGAGTACGAGGTCCTGGGTTCGATTTCAGGGTCGGACATAATTGGTGTCGGTTTTTAGAACATATTATCTAGGATTTGTGATCACCAATCCGCATTTGGCAAGCGTGTTGATTGATCCAAAACCCATCTTTTTCGAAAACATGATTTTAAATGATGGAGGCCTTTGGCCTGCAGTGGGAAATTAATAGGCTTATACTACTTTCAACAAATCGAACTATACAGTATTAACACTTGCATTAAAATATTTCTAATAATTTCGGCCGTTTTTTGGCCATTTCTGCCGATCCTACGATCATCCAGGTACGCTGGATTTATTATAGTGCACAAGAGAGTGCGCAAGCACAGGTGCACTCCACTCCTCTATGTCTATTATTTACATAGAGTGCAGTTCATAGAGTGCACTAGAGTGCAAACTGTCATTTCTCACAGTGCAGTAGAGTACTGCAGTTATTTCACTGTAAATGACAGTGCTAAGTACAGACTTCAGTAATTATAGGTTGTATAGCCTTCTAATCAGACTAGGATGAGTATAATGTGTGAAGTTTCTAGGACATTTAGTACTTTTGAAAAGATTTTGTCAAAAAATAGACGAATTCAAAAATATTGCTGAGTAAAGGGCTAGGCTGTAGTTTCTGAGCGATCAGTGTCCTGGGTTCATTTCGGTTCGGGTAAAATACATAGGTATGTGTAATTATTTAGGTGTAGTTTATACTTAAAGGAGACGATCCATTTTGGGCTTGATTGTGCATGGATAAATAATATACCAAAAAAACTGTTAATTTTTGTTAATTAACCTCTATAAATAACAACGGAATAGGCTTTGGCCAACTTAAATTAATTGCATAATAATATATTTTACATTATCAAACACACTTTATAAACGACATAATACTATATTTTTTAATTTTTAACTGTCTTCAAAAACGCACCTAATAACATAACAGATTAAATGATCGATTAGAGAAAATCGATAAGCGGAGATTAAATTAAATGCATCATGTTTCAGTGTCTTTTTGCTACATTTTGAAAAACTACAATCATTTATTATTTGTAATATTCGTTATATCTTAATAATGATCTACTTTTTACGTCTTCACAATAAAGATAATAATAAAATCAAACAATTGATCGATTAAACGATCAGTATCAATTGAAATGGAGCCATTTTGGCACTGACCTATATCTTGTCTATATATAGATCAGTGCATTATGGTTTTACGTCATACGTCAATGTCAGTCCTGTCACTTGATGTCACACCATATAGATATGGCAATAATAATGAATATTCATGCATGATTTTAACATATTTGGCCGTTGTATTCAGCTATTAAAATTGGGCAAATGTAATCTTTTGAAGTGTTCTAATCGGTGACCAATTTGTAGCCGTGCACATCCAGGCCCCCGTTTGTATGAGAAACGGATTTCTCCTTTATTAACTTGCAGGATTTCTTCCTAATAAAGCTCGAAGCCAGTAACAATCTATGTGAAGATTCAGCGCACCGAGTCCGTCGGAGTTGCGAAATATTCCGCCGAAATAACCCGACGGCCTTTATATTTTAAAAAACCGGCCAAGAGCGTGTCGGACACGCCCATGAAAGGGTTCCGTAGCTAAAAGATGGCCCGACTGCTTAAGACACCATTAAGTAAGAACTGCACGTCATAAGTTGGTCGAGTTGTATAAAAATAACTATGTATGATACAGAGTTCGCTATAGTTTTCGTTGAAAGTACTTACTTGGAGGTATACAGGACATTTTTTTCAGAATTATTGTAATAGTATTTCAAAAGTTAAGGGGGGGGGGGACGCTCTAATTTTAACTTTGTATTAATGTATCTCGAGACTGGGGTGTTTGATCCACATAGTTTCAAGGCAAGTTTTATTGTATTTAAAAATACCTTTTTAACGATACCCCACACGATGGGGTAAGTCGAATTTTGTTTTTCGGATTTACTTTTCGATGTATGGGAGGGGGGGTAAAAATAATTATTTTTCGATTATTTTAAAAACCGATTCTTGAATTATCACTATACATCTCTCCACCAATTTTCGTGGCAATCGGTTCAGAAACAGCGGAGAACGAGCCAGGACAGACAGACAGACAGACAGACAGACAGACAGACAGACATGACGAAACTATAAGGGTTCCGTTTTTTGCCATTTGGCTACGGAACCCTAAAAACGTGGTCGTAAAAAGGAACGTGGTACCATCCGACACTCGATACAATGACCGAAATATTTTTAGTTTTTTTTCGGAAAGGACCTGAAATCTGCTACCAGAAGCTGATCTGAAAGCTACCTCTACAACTAAACCGGACTATATGTCCGAAACAGCCAACCGATTGGCGGAAAACTGTCAAAAAGTTACCTACAGAAATAGGCGACCCGGCGGGCGCGGTGTTTTGCTCCTTAAGATTTCATTCAAAATGGGTATAACTTAGGCTCGAATTAATAAATCGCAGTGAACTCCGAGATAGATCTCGAGTGGGAACTTGAGGTGCTGCTTTATATGAGAATGACATATCAAGTTCGCACTCAAGAGCTCAGAGTTGAATGCGATTTATTAATATACGTAAGTCTCCATCATTTATTCACTACTATTAACTAGCTATTATCCGCGGCTATGCCCGCGTGGAATTAGGATATTTTTTTTTTGTTCAGTACTTTCGGCGTGACTGACGATGATCGTTTCTGTTTATCCTATAGGAGTACTTAATCGGATTAAAAAGTATCCTACCACCTAAGTCAGTCCATACCCTACCCTGCCTGTTTACCTTATCAAACCCCGTTCAGTAGATCCAAACAAACAAACCTTCAAATCTACACTAATATTATAAAGGGGAAAGATTTGTATTTTTGTATGTAACGAATAAACTCAAAAATTACAGGACGGATTTGAATAATTCTTTCACTTTTGGCTAGCTACACTCTCTCCGGTGAACATAGGGTAGTTTTGATCCCTGAAATGAGAGGGGAAGCCTGGATATTTGAAAAAAGAAATTAGGCGCGGGTGAAAGCTAGTTTATAATATTAGTGTGATTATTAAAGGAAATACGAAGTTAAAAATGTATCAACTACCTAACTGTTAAAATGGTGCAATGGTGTAAATAAAACAGTAACTGATGGTCACCGTACCGTCTGTACTGCATTTAAGATATTATTTATTCACATGTAGACGAGCATCGCTTCTGTTTGCTTGCCTTTGACTCCGTTTCTAAACGTTTGAAGAAAGTTATTTAATAATACTATTATAACATTGTCTTCATGACGTAGTGACGGCAATTCAATTATTACTTTTGAGGTTATATTCCTCATAACTGTGTCGCGATCATTGAACGAAATAAACACACAAATTTTACAAGTACAAGAACCCTAAAAGAGTTTAGATGTCTGTAACAGGAGTGATTAAGTATTAACACGGAGTCAGATCAATGAATGTGATGTTGTGAAATGTATTTATTTATTGTTGTACTAGCGGCCGCCCGCGACTCCGTCCGCGTGGATTTCGATTTCCAATATCCTATGTGTTATTCTGATGTATAAGCTATATTGTGGTAAAGTTTCATTCAAATCCATTCAGTAGTTTTTACGTGAAAGAGTAACAAACATCCATACATCCATACATCCATACTTACAAACTTTCGCCTTTATAATAGTAGTAGGATTTACATATTTGTTTAAAGTTTAAATTTTCTGTAATAAACCCCGTTTTCTCCAATAAGCTTGAAAGAATGTGCGTCAGTTGAGTCCCGTCTGAAAAATTCCAAAGTACAATGACATAATCACCGCACAATCACACATAATTGATATGCCTGATTAATCTCTTAAATAAATTAAACACTCGAACACACTACCACGGTCTTTATTGACGAAACACCGACATTTTATCTTTAGCAGAAGTCGCGAATGCGAGAATCGAGGCGGTGGAAAAAAGATGCCGATTATAGTTTTTTTTGGCGGTTGTGTGATCTGGCTGTATGGATAGCGGTTCCGTGGTCTGTTTTTTCTTAAGTTGAGAAAAAAAAATATGAATTTTAATTACGGTTTTGATTTTGTTTTTTTGTTCAAAACCATTGTTTGAACTGGCTATAGATTAGTCACAATTCATAGATTTTAAAAGCTCCGTTACCACAACCAAATAATAATATAAAACTGCCTGATCTCTCTCGCGCAGAGAGTAAGGATAGTTCTGATAAAATTTTACTAATATTCCACAATTATTAGCCATGGTATTCATACACATAATAGTCTATGAAGTTCTACAATCAATTAAAGATTATCGTCTTTGAGACCACTATTATTATTTTGTATTGAATAAAACGACGATATACCGATAATGAATTACACTTGCGGTTATTAAGATCTTTTGTATGCTTAAAGCCTGTCGTTTTAATAACTTTACCGCAATCGTAACCACTGAAAGAATAAAATTATCTATTTGTAAAATATTAAATTTTAAGAGTTGTAAGTAGTTTTCATAAACATTTAAGATATTTTACTCATGCTAGATTGAAATAATGGAATCAATTGAAATCTCTACCTATCCTTAAAAATAATGTGCACAGAACACTTAATTTAAAAAAGGAGCACAATTTTTTATCATTTTTTTCCTTAATTTGGTTTAAAGACTGCACAACAGAACTCCGAAACCGGCAAAAATAATTCGATAAATTAAAAAGCTTCGGCGATTCGCGCGCGTACACTAAATGCGTGTAATCACAGCCTTAGCTTTTCACAGAAACGAAACGCAACCACGCATAAATTAATAATGTCATCCCGGCCTAATATTCGTTATCTGTTTAAAAAAAATCAACCGATAAACGGAGAAAGTCCTTCGTAACATCTATCTCCTTTTTTCCAGATACGCTAGACAGAGACAGCAATACAACTCGAACTTCAACTTGAGGAGAAAAGCGGCCCTCTGATTGGTCGATTCACGCGCGGCAGAGGGCGTCGCTCCTCAGTTCCCGCCATAAATTGAGTTGTTGACACATTAATAAGGTAAGGTTATGTTTTAATATTGTTTTTTTTCCGAACGCGCGAAATTATAAGGCCCTGAATATAATTATTGTTGTTTCGATACTGGTTTAATGAGCAACGTGTGTGGTCTTGTAATGAAACTGTTTTCTCTGGCAGCCATATTTTCTTTTGGTTTATAACTTCGGCTTGGGAGCTAGGGGAATGGCGCTGATTTTTGTTCTTGTTTAGAATACCGCGTGAGTTTTGAATTGAACGGACGAATATAGAATGGATTGGTTTTGGAATTTGCGCTTTACAATTTTGTTTTAAGAGTTGTGGTTGGCAGTTATTGTGGGTACTTGGGTAAACGCCTCGATGGTCTAGTGGTTGAAGTGCCGTGCGGTCTCGAGGTCCTGGGTTCGAATCTTGGTCGGGCAAAATTTGTGTTGATTTTTCTAATAAACACTGCCTGGGTTTATGATCGCCAACCCGTATTTAGCAAGCGTGGTGATTAAGCCAAAACCCATCTTTGTAACGAAAACAAGATTTCAAATGATGGAGACGCAAAACGAGCTAGCGGGTCGCCTGATGGTAAGCAATGACCAGAGGTATCGCCGATGCGTTGCCTGCCTTTAAGCCCCCATACCCTCCCCAACTGAGCTCTGGCGACCTTACTCTCACCAGCAGAAACAGCACAACAGTTACGAAGTGCTAGGTACTTCACTGTGGTCTTCGGTAAAGTGGAGTTACTTCCCCAGACGACCTCATTCGAGTGGAAGTTCCACAAAGCTCTGCCCACAAAATGTTTTAGACGGATTTAGAAGCTTGTTTTTCTTTCTTTTTCACGGTCAATATAATTTTTATGTTATTTATTTTTAGTCTTGGCTACATTACGAATTCCTCGGCCAACGCCACGGGCTTAACTAGTGTAATATAACTTTTATGCGCCTGCAGTTGAGTTAATATTATATTTTATAACCTTTTGATTGGAAATTCCATTTAATTTTCATTATTCCCTTATCGCTTCGAGAATTAAGGACCCAGTCCTTTTGTATTTGTTAAGTGGAGGGAATTATTGCAAAATTAATTGCGATACAGTAATAATCCGTATTGCAATGCATACCGGATGGAATTTTGTAATGCCACCAGAAGGAAAAATGCTCTTAGAAAATTTTAGGGATGGGCAACATTCCTTTATTTTTAACCGACTTCAAAAAAGGAGGAGGTTCTCAATTCGTCTCTATATTTTTTTTTTTATGTATGTTCAACGATATTTTCGTCAATTATAGACGGATTTCAAAATTTCTTTTTTTGTTTGATAAGGTTCACTTCTGAGGTGGTCCCATTTTCACCAGTCCAGGATCTGATGATGGAATCCAGGAGAAATCGAGGGCAACCACCGAAAATTGTATCCTCGTATGGTGTTTTTGTTACGTAATCATGTCTTACTCAGGTATATGCTTCAGGGTGTCAACATCTGATGCTGCTGTCCTGATGATGATGCTATAGTACTCCTTAACGGTTAGGAGTTGGAAGGCAGAACTGCAACTGGTCAATGGAAACTATTTAGTTTTATATAGGGCTAACATGTTTCTTGTGAGGTATGTTTGAATCAACATCTGATGCTGCAGTGCTGATGATGAAGCTGCAGTCAGTACTCCTCAACGGTTAGGAGTTGGGAGCAGTACTGCAATTGGTCGATCGAATGTACCTATGTAAGGCTAACGTGATACTTGTGTATATTACATCCATACTCACGGTGAGAAACTCCTCACATTCACGTTCTCGGGTGTTCTCGCCGTGAGACTGGATGGGCTATAAGGGCAGTTACTACTCTTAACAACTAAGTACCTATTAATAATTAAGTTCACAACGCGTTAACACAACTAAAAAACATGAAATAAACTGACTTTTAAAAAAAAAAATTAAACCGACTTCAAAAAAACACAAACGACAAAAACTTTAACCAGAAAAAACCTACATAACTAAAAAGCGATAAATAACCTCATTTATCTGCTTGATGCTTATTATATATATGCAATTATTTAAATATTGACGACTTTATACCTAATACTTTAACAAAGTCATCTTTAACTATTTAAATATTTACAGTTATCACTTATTTTTGAAGTCGGTGCCAGCCAAACAAATAAATGTAATTAAGAAAACTGACCGACACTAAAATTTAAAGCAAAACTAAGAATAGGACGCACCTTTTGAAACGATAGTTACCTAGGCTGCAGGCTGGCGCGCAGAGAGGCGCGCGGGACGCGGTATCGGTGCCTGACGTGTTTTTATTGTCTCCTCATAATTTATTGTTTTTGAGTGCAAATACGAACTTATTTGGATCAAAATTATAACCGTGTTGTTAATTAAAAAGAGACCAATCTAACTGTGTAGGTGAATTGTGTGGACTTGTGACAGTTTTTGAATAAAGTGCAATAATATGTGCAAAATTAACTGCCGATTTGGCTGTGAATAGTGTCAGTGACCAACGTAGTGACCTTGGCAAGACCGTCGGTCATTGACCCCGGACCGGTTCACTGGCCGCTAGTTATATTCACAAAGAACTGACGTTAAAATTCATATCTCGCGTCAAGTAAGCGAATGGCCTAGTGTGCGCGGCGTCAAGTTGATACCACGCATCGTTGGGGCGGTGGTTCAAATCCAAACAAAGTGAACTTTTTATACTACTTTTTTTTTTTTTTTTTTTTCTGTTTATGTTTTGTTTCTTGTTGGATTTTTTCTTTTTGAAGATTTAAAAAAGAAAAATAACAATGTCCGAGCAAGGGAAAATTTGTGGAGGATGTAAAAATCTTATTGAAGACAATCGATATCTGGTCTGTGGCGGCTGCGATCAGTGTTATGACCTGATCTGTGCTAATGTTCCGGAGCAACGCTTTTACAATACGCTCACAAAAGAATACAGGGATGCCTGGAGATGCGTTCTGTGTAAGAGCAAAGTGCCGAAAACGGACAACACCAATACGCCAGTACGTTCGATGTCGGAAGGAGTCACCGTGCAGCGTGGAGCTGCCGCAAATAGCCCTGTACAGTTTGACATGTCCATAGTGGAGCAACAGCACCCAACAGACGAACTTAATAACACCGCCCACAATGTCACAATGGAGTTCTCGGATGTCCATGCACTCCTCTTGGAAATGCGCTCATTTAGAGAAGAAATGAGGGAGGAGCTACAAGCCAATCGGAACCAGTTGAGATTGCTTCACGAAACGGTTAGCTCCCTTATCAGCAGAGTGAGCGAATGTGAGGGCCGCATTGACAAGCTTGAAGGCCGGTTTCAAGTGATAGAAAACCGAGAGAAGTCTGAGCGTGAACCTGCGGTTGAGTCATTGGCGGCAACAGTGGAACAATTGAAAGCGGAACTGAATGAACGTGATCAGGAACTCATACTGAACGACCTAGAGATAACCTGCATACCCGAACAGAAGGGAGAGAGTCTGCCTCATATTGTTACGACATTGGCTGGGAAGCTGGGTGTGGAACTGCATGACCGAGACGTTGTGAGTGCGGCTCGCGTGGGCCGCATTCCTGACGTCGCTACGGAGCCTCCGTCGCCGCAGCCGCAGCGGCCGCGCGCTATAGTCGTGCGGCTGGCACGGCGCTCTGTACGCGACCAACTGCTGCAGGCTGCACGTGTTCGCCGTGGCGCCACTACAGAAGGTGTGGGAATCCCGGGCCCCCCTCGTCGCTTTTATATTAATGAGAGGCTGACAAGGGTCAACCGACAACTCTTCCGGCGGGCACGTGAGATAGGAGCTAGTTTGAAGTGGAAATTTGTATGGACTAGGGATGGGAAGATATATGTGCGCCAATATCAGGGCAAAGACTGCCCGCGTCATCGCTTACGTACCCAAGCAGATCTTGTGCGTGTTTTTGGTACTGATACAGTTTGCGCTGCGTAACACAAATCAGTCACATAATGTCGATGACCGTGCGTTCATATTAGGCTGCGCAGTCCTGTTACTCCATATTATTTATATTTCAGGCTCAGTTATAATATTCCTTATTAATATTTTTATCTCGAAAGATTGTTCATCTCATGTTTACAAAAAAAATAATAACCATTCTGTAAATAGCGTCACATTTCATATAGTTGTCAAATCATTATGTAAATATTGTATAATTAAGGGCCATAATTTTATTTTTATTTTTATTATTACTTTTTATTTCTTTTTATCTTTGTTACTGAAGTGCAAAGTGGGTATAACTGAGGTGGCTATATTTGTCATTGATGCGAGTATGTGTGTTGCACGGAAACGTTGCGGTTCGGATGACCCGGATCAGCTAACAGAATATATAGCTATAGGTTTATCTACACGTGTGTATGCATCAAAAGATTTTACAATTATAAATATTTACTACATACTTTTTATTACACGTATTAAATACAAGTTATCGATTGGTTTACACTTAAATATTAGTATAAATTCAAAATATATTTTTTACTCAACACTAAAACAATTATATACTATTTACAATTTATCATATTCTATTCTATATTGTGATAATTTTATTAGAGACTCTTTTATTATATTATGGGCATGTAAAAGTAAAAATGAAGCTAATAATTGCATTAACTTAAAATGACGCCTAAAACAAAGTATTTAAAGTTAGGACTTTACAATGCTGGGTCGCTTAACACTGGTCATGATGATTTCTTGATAGCTATGGATCGTTTTAATGCTGACATTGTTGCGATTAACGAAACCTGGTTGCCATCTGGTCAGGAGGCACGCGCGCCCGCTGTGCCTGGCTACCGCCTGCGCAATGCGGCGCGCCCCAAGCACATGCGCGGGGGCAGAGGGGGCGGTGTTGCCTTTTATATTAAAAGGGATATCCTCCTGTTACCTCAGTGAAGATAAAAACCAAAAGTCTTCCTTGGATCACTGACACCATTAGATGCATGATGGATTTGAGAAATGCTGCTCATGCTAAATATCGCCAAACCAAATCTGGTGCTCATGAAAGATATTACAAGGACCTTAAGTCGGCGGTTGTAACCAGTATTGAGAACGAAAAACGGGCCTATTTTAATCATTTTGTTAACTCGCAAGCTGATGGGAGTAAGAGTTTCTGGAGAAGCGTAAAGGAGAGGGTACTACCCGGAACCGATAGGGACGGCTGCCTTCCAGACAAGTTTAATGATCCCAATAATATAAATAAGCACTTTTTGGAAGTACCTGGACCCAAATCAGTACCATTTTTCCAGGTCATGTTCTTTGAGAGTGGCCGTTTTGATGACTCCACTTCACAATTTTTGCTGCATCCCATTACTGAGACGGAGGTAGCCAACTATATTCTTAGTATAAAATCGAATGCGACGGGCTATGATGAGATAAGCAAAGATATGTTGTTGCTTACTCTCCCTCACACTTTATCTGTCATTACTGAGATAGTCAACAGGTCTATTGTCACAGGGGTTGTTCCACACCAGTGGAAGAGGGCAATTATAACTCCCCTACCTAAAACTGATAGTCCATGTGACTTAAATGATCTCCGACCTATAAGTGTCTTGCCTTTTGCTTCTAAGATTCTGGAGAAGGCTGTTTATGCTCAGTTGGTAAAATATGTGGAAATTCATAATATACTTCCAGCATTACAGTCAGGATTTCGTAGAGGGCGGGGCACCGTTACCGCGCTGCTGGATGTAACGGATAATATTCTTGCGGATCAGGACGCTGGAAGGGCCACCCTTCTTGCTCTGCTCGACTTTTCTCGAGCATTTGATTGTCTTAATATACCTTTGCTGTTGGCGAAGCTGGCATATTACGGATTCCACCCACATTCGATTCAATGGTTTAGGAGCTATTTGAGTGAAAGGTATCAGGCAGTCAAATTAAAAAATGAGATGGGCTCTTATGTCACATCAGACCTGGAGCCGCTTCAGCGTGGGGTACCGCAGGGATCAATACTAGGGCCTCTTTTATTCATTATTTACAGTGCAGATTTGCCGAATGTTATTAGGCACTGCAAATATCATTGTTACGCTGATGACGTACAGTTATATATTTCATGTAGGCCGGCTGACACACTTGATGCAGTATCGGCGCTTAACGCTGATCTGGACGCAATTGCTGCTTGGTCCCTTAATAATGGTCTTGTTCTTAACCCAAAAAAATCCAAATACATGGTTCTAGGTTCGATGAAACAGACTGAAGACGTTTTGCGTGGAGGACATAGGGTTAAAATTCTTGGAACCGAGATAGATTATGTAGTAGAAGCCAGAAATTTGGGTATCACATTTGACAGTGCCTTGAGATTCGAGAGACATGTACAGAATTTAGTCAAGAGTTGCTTCTATCGCCTGAAAGTTTTGTACAAGGTGCGCAATTATCTCTCAGAAAAGACAAGGATGACGCTCTGTGAGTCTCTAATTTTGTCGCGTCTTAACTATGGTGACCTGCTGTACGGCCCACGCCTATTATGCAGGAGTCAACGGCTGATACAGCGAGTTCAGAACGCATGCTGCCGGTTCTGCTTTAATGTGGCGCCTCGTAGTCACATCTCTCCGATTCTGAACAATGCCTCGCTATTAAATATGGAGTCCCGTAGACGCTTACATATGGCTATTCTTATGTTTGATCTCGTTAAATCGAAAAAACCAGAGTATCTGTATTCCAAATTAAAGTTTACTGAATCTCAGCATCAGCATCGGTCTAATGCGCTGCGATCTGTGCGCCCGCCTTTGATGACCCAAAAACATAAAACAGTGAGCTTCACCGGCAGCTTCCGTTACCATGCGACTAAATGCTGGAACAATATTCCACCTCCAATAAGATCGATCACCTCTAAATATACGTTCAAAAAACGCCTGAGGTGTGCCTTATTGGAAAGTCAAAAATCCAGTGAAGGATTTTTTGGTCGCATGGGTGACGGTTGTTTGCTATTGCCCTAATATCTTGTATTGTGTCTTTTATTATTACTATTACCTTACTATGCTTTTATTTAAACCTACAACTTACACCTTTGTAATCATTTATACCTTTTAAATTTATCCTTCTTATAAATGTTATCTATTTGCTTCCGCACTACTTTTTGACTTTTTTGCATATTTATATTATTATAACCTATATATTTTATCGCGTCCTTTGCGTCTGTCACGGGGTGGCAGCTGAAAATCAGTGGTTTGCACTGTGCGCAAACGTATCGCTGAGCTGTTAACCCGTTTGTGTCACTGCAACGCACATACCGCATGTATTAATGCACCTTATGTTAACCTAATTACTTATGTATTTTATTAATATTTTTGTTTGTGCATTTTATTGTATGTTTCTCTCTGTTATTGTTACATTGCTGTGTGTTGTTTGATGCAAATAAATGATTTATCTATCTATCTATCTAACATAGAAGATGAAGAAGATAAAACGATAGCACTGGACTTTAAAGAAACACTGAAAGTAGAATAAAAGTACGCATGTCGTCAAAACCGGTACAGTAAGTAGATTTACTCCGATACAAAGCAACCGAAACAATGGCTCACCTTACGAATAAAAAAACGCAGCCCGGAGTTCTGTCATTGAGCCAATTTGCAATGGTGTAAACAAGCCTTTATCTATGGGCAGGTGACATGCAGAGACAATTGTCCGACTTTTTTTTTCTTTCTTCCACAACTGTCAAAGTTAACGTCAATATTTTGGCACGATTCGTAACGCAGTGGGTGTTTCGCGCTATCCATTCCAATTTCGAATTTGATTTTTAGCCTGTCACAGATAGAGTTTATTTTCGTGTTTGTTTACTTTAAGCAATGGATGCCTAATTGCCTAATAAGTTCCGCTTGGGTCTAATGAATTGGATTTATTTCACCTTTCCCAGAAATGTTAAGGTTAACGCATTTTAATACAACGCTTTGCAAATACGATTTTTCGGTTCGTTTTTAAAGTCGTATTCTGTTTAAAATAAACATTGTGATTTTGACGAGAGCGGTCTTGCGGCAAATTGATTATGGGACTGTTTTGACAGTCACCATGGCTTACTTGTACTTTGTTGGTGCCACGGCGCGGTATGAAATCGTTTAGACCGTGAATTTGAAATCACCTTGTTTTCTTCGCTTTTTGATTTATTGAGTGTTGCAATGTTGTTTCTTAGTACAAACATTTTTTTAATAAAACTGATCGTACTAATAGATAATGAAACTATTTTATCTAGCACACAAATAGGTACTGACTGACAGCCATTCTTAGTGAGTATGTGTCCGACCGTTTTTCGGCCATTGCGGCTGATCTTACAGTCAGCTTGATACACCCGTACACAGGATATATTATGTATAGTGCACAAGTGAGTGCGCAAGCACAAGTGCATTATAATAAAAAACCGACTTTTACGACTTAGGTTGTAGGTAGGAACACAATATGCGGCAAAAACGCGACTAACTTTACGCGGCTGTATTTACATCGCGGCGTGCCCATGAAATGGCACACTTCTGGGAGATGACACACTATGCCGAACTACGGTCCCGTAATTTCAGCCTAATGTGTTCCTTCCCTAAAACGGAACACATCTCAAAAGAGGAAAAAAACAATTAGACCCAAATCAATAGAGGTAAACAGCAAAAACTCTTTTTCAAAAATTCAAACGCCGAACGCCAAGTGCCCGAATCGATTCGGCGCGCAGTTTGAATTTGAAAATGGAACGCCTAATAATATGGAACCCTAGCGCGTCAGGTGTCAGTCAACTTTAAGAGACATGTTTACTAAAATAACGGTGTTTTTTAAAATAACAAACAATTTGTTTACCCACCCGCGGGTTGTGATAAAATTAGACGACATTACGTTTATTTTGCTTTACGCCTCATTCCGTCAGGTCCTGGTTTCGATTCCTGGGTCGGGCAATTAATTTGGGTTGGTGTTTTCGAACCCAACCCGTGTATGTGATCACGAATCCGCATATCGCAAGCGTGCTCAGGCAAAACCCATCTTTGTAACGAAAACATGATTTTAATCAAAATAGACTCTACTTTTTTCTTTTTACGTTGATAACTCTCTCCTTAACGTAGTAGTTAGAGCTCTGAGCTCTAAAACCACGAAGTTCGTGGGTTCAAATCCAGCTGAAAATACTTCCACTCTGTGAGGTTTTACCGGATTGGTTACGATATTACAGGCTTGAATCACCTTGTTGTCTATTAAGACGCATGCTTCTGTGCTTCGTTAAGATAAGCCGTTAAATTGGTATGATTTAGAAAATAATGTTTTATCATGACTCCGGATAAATTAAATAACTTTAACATTCTCTGAAATCCAAATGCCCAATTCACTTAATATATAACATTACTCAGAACAATAAATTGGCTGGGCTCCCTCAACTCCTCATTACACAAACAATTAGCTCAACATCTGAAGTATTGTACGTAAAAAGGCAACATTGTCCTCCCGAAACCAACAGCGAATTATTTCATTAAAACAAAACTCGAGCGTGCGGCGAAAAACATTTTTAAAACGAAATAATTCGACCCTGAAGGTTTTGAAACAATGGATTTCCCGACCAGTGGTAGAAATCTTAACAATCCAAACAAAAATTAAAAAGTAGAATAATATAATCACGGCATAAAAGCATCGGAGATAGCTTGGCATGCGTCCGCCATTGTTGTTAGCTGTCAAAATATTTCTTTTTTTTTACAAACGGCCAGGCCGCTGTCTTGTTTGGGCGAAAATTGGACAAAGGAGGTTTCCATTATTATATTTTTTTGGGAATGTATTAATAATCTTTTTGTGGAGATGGCTCGGATAGGTAACATAATAGCCTGCGGATATGATTAATAATGTTTATTATGTTGTGACATGCACCGCCACGGTGTATTTGTTAGTAAGACGTAGAAGATGTTCTAGGTTCAATCCTGGACAGTCATTTAAAACCTATTTGACTAATAATGGCTGTTAGATTATGATCAAAAAATATCCAACCCCTGGAAATAAGCTTTGTTTTCTTTTCTTTCGTTACACCTCTATTCTAATTATATTGCAAATAGAATACCTACGAGCAAATATAAGATAACCCGCCGGCATTATAAAGTACTTTTGTGATATTTCTTCCGTTTTAACACCACAAATATGTTTAGTGGATTTAATATCAACTCATTATGATGGCGCGAAAAAACATGGCGGTCAATTTGCGTTATCTGGCCATATTTAATGTAACTATTTATCGGAAAGGTGCCGAGTGGTCAATTATCGACTCGATAATTTAATAAAACGCCTTTTAACAGACATTTTGAGGCAATTAACACGATGACCAGTTTTTCTATAGTTTTTCCATCGAAGCACCCTGTCGACATAGTTTGCACCGCCCGCCACATAGTTAAGAATATAGGGTTGATACTTTTAAAATAAACCTTCATATTCATTTCATTAAAACCAATGTGCGATTTTAGTACCTAGGTATAATTAATTGATTGATTAAGTGATTTGACCTGTAAGTTTTAAACAGCTCGGTAGTCAATAGAAAGAGCGCCGCTTCACTTGCGTTAAGTCGGTGGTTCAAATTCGGTCAGGCACGCACCTCGGGATCTTCAAAAATCTATGTGCGAAATTTGCCCCTAGCTGTACGGTGAAGGAAAACATCATGAGGAAACCTACACACCTCGAGTTAGTGTGTGAAATGGAAAAGGCGATGGCAAACCACTCCATTAAAATTGCCAAGAGAGTTGTTGTGTGTTTTAATTCACGCAATGATCACGACTCACGACCCTTAGTAATGAGGAATACGACTCACAGGGAGGATTGGCCCTGTCAGTCAAATATATCGGATTGGTGAGTAAGTCCAATATAAATAACTAGCGGCCGCCCGCGACTCCGTCCGCGTGGATTTCGATTACCAATATCCTATGTGTTATTCTGATGTATAAGCTATTTTGTGGTAAAGTTTCATTCAAATCCGTTCAGTAGTTTTTACGTGAAAGAGTAACAAACATCCATACATTCATACATCCATACATCCATACTTACAAACTTTCGCCTTTATAATAGTAGTAGGATTTAGTTTTTTTCAAAAACCTGTGTTCAACCCTACCACTTCACAGCAACGCCGCTTCTACGCAGATCATCTAATAGGATAATTGCACAGGACTTATTGCCAGTCACCTCACGGCCTAGTGTCAGGTTGAGTTACAACACCAGAAGGCAGCCGGTTCGATCTCTGCGCGGTGCAACACTTTTATGTTTCTTGAAAGTGTTATTAGGCATAGAAATATGTTTCTGTTCTGCCTTATATTTTTTTTTCATTTATTTGAAAACGAACACTGCCTGGTGTAGTGTGCTTACAGCGCTGTGCTCCAAAACCTCGGAAGTCGAGAATTCGAATCCCACGGGAAACACTCTTGCTTGTTGTTTTCCGGGTTTGCTAAGGACATAGCTTGAATCACCTGATTCTCCGATGAGAATGATGATTACGTGCTTCTTCCGAAGCACGTTGGTCCCGACTATGATCCAAAATGGTTTGGTTTCCCTTGTAAGGTTTACGGAGGTCAGACCCAGTCGTTCTAATGTTACCAGGCTTATCAACTCAGGATCATAGTCGTAGCGTACCGTAACTGGGATGGTAATGAATGAGTATGGTTAACGATAAAACACAGGGGAACGCTGCTGCCCATCCCCCGGAATCACGCATACACTCTTCTGGGCATTATAAGTACATGGTATCGAATATTATTGTATTAAAATCTTCAAAACAAAAATTTATAAGAGGCATTTTTCGTTGTCACTTTATAACTCAAGAACGGGCTCTCCAGACCAAATGTCAGGGTTTGTTCGGACTATTTAGTAGACGGTTTATGTGAAGTTTGTACAAAATCTTAAATAAGTCGAGTGGGTCTTCATTTACCACACGAAGCGAAGCAATTAAGTTCCGAGGCGCTAGTTCAGTATAAAAATTACGTATGTTAATGGGATAATTTTCTATTTACTTTGAGCTAGTCAATTGCCATCCAATTAGGTTTAAGGTGTGCCCTGTAATCTAGGTAATAAGACAGGTCTAAGCTAAGTTCTAGCATTACTAACTGGATTTGCCACTTCATAAATATATATTTATAGAGGCAGTTTTACTTTAAATTATCTAAAGCAATATTTCTATGTTACATTATTTTTTGCATATTTGAAGGGCACTGTTAAGGGCTGTCTGTCAACTTAAAGAGGCTTGGGCAAATGGGCCTTTAACCTCTGGTTTGGTAGTCGTGGGCCCCTATAGTCTGGTTTGGGGCCCCAAACGATCACGGGGCCCTGGGCACGTGCCAATTGTACCCAGTGGGAAAGATAACCCAAGGAACCAAGGTACTGAAAATGTTCTTGATGGATTAGCCTAGATTTCTTTGTAACTGCCAATTGATCTACATTCTTCTTAATGTTTCTCCTAAATGCATATTCCATCGGCCATTGCCTCGGAGCCCAGGGTACGCTGCGAATATGAACAGAATGACCATGTTTAATCAGCTATTTGATTTATACTAATTACTAGCGTCCGCCCGCGACTCCGTCCGCGTGGATTCGGGTAAACCTCAAAAATTTAAGCCTATTGTAGTGTTATTCTGATGTATAAGCTATATTGTGGTAAAGTTTCATTCAAATCCATTCAGTAGTTTTTACGTGGAAGAGTAACAAACATCCATACATCCATACGTACAAACTTTCGCCTTTATAATAATAGTAGGATTCCTGCACTTTTTATAAATCTTGTACATAATAGCAAATTTTATTGGGCAAGATAAACTTTTGATATTTTTTTATTGCATGGGGCATCATAGGGACAGACAGACGAAAGCGTCTATGTTTTAGATTATGTAGTAATAAGTATCTTTCCATTTGAAAGACTAAATTCAGCCATTTTCCTGTGAATATTTGCCGACATCGCATAACTTAAGTTAATGTCAAAACACTTAACGCCAACTTAACTGGACCAATTGTCATGTCAATTTGAACGTAATTGCATATCTTCAACCCGATAAATTGACTTGAAACTTACATTTTTGAAGTAGTGCTGTCTGTGAGTAATTTCCGGTAATACCGGTTGTATGATTCTTTATTAATTTATTTATTTCTTCCGAACATACATTATCTTAAAGGATTTTAACCTAATACGACAGTGTATAAATTATCTTATGCTATATTATGGTGAAAAGAAACTGTTTTGAGTGAAATGTATTTTATTTTATTTTGAATTTTTCATGTATTTACAAATATTGCTTTTCTGATAAGTTAAGTAACATGCCCGCAAACAATAAGATGTTTTATTATTTTGCAAGGAAAATTTGTAGTTCTAAGCTGTTTTGTAAAATACTACGCATAAAATATATTAAGATATTATTTTATTTAGTTATTAGAATTGAATTATTGTAATAGATAACAAATAATGTTTGCAATGAACAAATGGTTAGTATGAATATTCGCTTCTTTTTTGTTAATGAATTTATCAATGTAGAGTCCATGTGTAGCTACATACTACTAAGAGAGATAGAGCTTTTTGGAAATTCCACTCGAATGAGCCGCTCGTCTGGGGAAGTACCTCCACCTTACAGAAGACCGCAGTGAAGTAGCACTTCGTAACTGTGCTATGTTTCTGCTGGTGAGTAAGGTTGCCAGAGCTCAGTTGGGGAGGGTATGGGGTTAAGGAACACATCAACGATACCTCTGGTGTCGCGGATGTCCATGGGCGGCGGTGATTGCTTACCATCAGGCGACCCGCTAGTTTGCCGCCTCTGACATAAACTTCTTTGATATTTGCAAGACTGTTCTGTTTTACCCGCACTTTTGTTTTTGGTCGACGAGAAAGTTTCTAACCTTTCTTTCGCAGGAGAACGCATTTAGACTATAATTGCAGTGTTTGCTTTTGATGCATTAGCAGTGCTAAGATTAAGTCGAAAAAAGATTAAGATTTTCGACTTAATCTCACAAGCTCACAAAGTCACAACCCACCCAACTCCTTTGGTAACTTTCACACCCGAGTATGGAAGATGGACATACCGGAATTTTACCGGTTTTTCGGCGATTGACCGGTCTTTCCTCCGTACCGGTACAGCCCTTTTCCCATCACTACTTTCTTGTAATTGACCGTAATTTACCAGTTGGACGTGCAGAGTTTCTCGCGACCGGTAACTCGGTCAGACTTAAGCGTACCTTTTATAACTTTAACTTAAAATACTTTTACTTAAAACGGAGTGATAAACATGTCAATATATTACTTTGGTAATGAAAAGTTGGACTAATAATATGGTACCAAGTGAAGGTTGAGCAACTTTCCGATTGTCGGTGGCTGGATGGGTGTGCATTTATTTAATGTCTCACTGCAGGGAAAATGGGTTCCATTATTGGAACCGATTATTTCATTATTTACAATTATGGGTAGGGAGTTAATCTTCTGGTTAATTTTAAACGGACTTAATGCCTCATGGCATTTTCTACTAGTCAAACTATGGGCTAAAAATAAAGTGAATTGTAGAAATTTTAATAAGGCATATTATTTAAACTTGTCCCTGAAGCGTATAAAATTCAAATTCAAAATTCGGATGAAGTATTGCAACTTTATCAACGTTACCTAGGTATCTTAGAAAATAAAAAAAAATCAAATTATATTAATCAGCAATGTAAGTATTTTCAACTAAGATTCTTGCCGATATAATGCGGCGAATTCAATAGCAATTTTTGATAATATTTCCTATGCTCAAACAACCACAAGAATTTCTTAATATATTTGGCTCAGTTCGATCGATTGGGCTAATAATTTACTTATCCTGCCTATAAAGTTTGCAAGACAATAATAATCATCCCTACGAATATTATAAATTCGAAAGTAACTCTGTCTGCCTGTCTGTTTGTTATGTTTTCCCCCTTAAACCTCTCAACTGAACTGATTTTGATGAAATTTGGCACAGACAATCTTTTTTACCATGAGAAAGAAAAAAGGGCCTGAAATCCATGCAGGCAAAGTCGCTGGCGGCCGCTAGTGCTCTATAAAAAACAATAAACCAATTTAGAAATTAAATGTAAATCGATGAAAACCTTTAAAAGAGTTACGCACTTATCCCAAATCCTACAAAGTCATCTCAACCAACAATTAAAAAGCCATGATTCTTCGCCCCACTATCTGATGCCATCAGGAAAATTCCCACCAAAAAGTATCCAATTCCAAACCTCTTCGGTAAATTTAAAAAAAGAACACACAAAATAAGCTATACCCTTACCTACTTTATTACTGGCCGATAACAAACTAATCTTCAAACGCAAAAGCTGTCCTTAAAAGAGAATATTTAAAAAACTATAAAAACCTTATGGCGGCGCATCAGAAGCGTTTCAACCTAATAAAACTGGCTAATTTATGCCTTGAGCGTTGAGACCTCAGCCGAAACAGTCCATAATAACAGAACCACAACAACATTATTCGACTTATAACCTTTTTTCGTTCGTAAGAGGCGTGCGTGTTTGTACCTCTATGTATAGACGAGCGTACGCCGCGGGTTTGAAAAAAAAAGAAATTTGAAAAAAGAAGCCCGTGATGAGGTAACGAACGAGGCGCGGTTGCCGCGTTCCTTTTTTAAAACTTGCGACGTGTGTGGTCTTTAGAGTTACTAATAAAATCTCGCTCTTATGTGTAGAGAGTTAAAGTCGCGGTTAGGGCAGGAAATTTCCTAACAATTTTCAGTTCGAATCGCGCACGGCGTATTAAAAATTGAAAATGTTTTCTGTGAACGGTTCTAATTGGTAGAAAATTGTACGTAATCCGTACCATATTGTTTTTTTAATTATTGTTTTTAATGATATGACTTAATACAGGACTGCGAGTGCTGTCTATAATTATTAAAGTTCTAATTACGATCGTGGGTTTCATTTTGTTTTCCGTAATTGTGTTTTAATTACCGTTCCGTTTCACGCTGAAGTTTTTAGTAATGTCTCTTTGTGTGTTATTTAACTAATGATTGGCTCTTCTGTGTAATTTCCTTGGGCATTTTCACACTTATTTTTTTAATGACCAGATTTATTTCTTTTTTCCTTGTTTCTGATTCTTTTGTGTAATTTCTGCAGTAATTATGTCTGGGCTATGTCATTTTCCTCGACTTTTTGTGTGTAAAAGTACTACCGTAATAAGCGGCTTCAGTTTGACGTAAAAAAAATGAAAGTTTTAGATGTTTTTAAACTAGAATATATGTACTTTGTCCTTTTTTTCAATAATTATCTTTTTTCACCGTGATATTTGTGACAAGATATGAAAAAAATCAGGAAGATAATGATACCTACTAATGAGCTTCCAGGGCTAATAAACGCGGACAAAGGCTTAAATCACTGTTGTTACATTTACCTTATAATAGGTCACAAAATTTCCGGAATCTAGCTACTCAACAAGTCGCTTGCGAGTTGCATTGCCTACCTTTAAACCCCATGCCATCTCTCACTGAGCTCTGCAGACCTTACTTACTACATATTTAGTATCAAAATTATCAGTCTATTAATGTCCCACTGCAGGGCAAAGGCCTCCATCATTTGAAATCATGTTTTCGTTACAAAGATGGGTTTTGGCTTAATCACCACGCTTGCCAAATGCGGATTGGTGATCACAGACCCGGGCTGTGTTCAGAAAAATCAACACGAAGTTTGCCCGACCCGGGAATCGAACCCAGGACCTCGAGACCAAGGCCCGGTACTTAAACCACTAGACCATCGAGGCGTTACTCCGTCCACTTACTATTTGCTATTATCATAACCCAACTTTTATTTTACTCTTACGATTTTTATTTTACAAAGTAACGACATGCAGGATGAACATCGGCAAAATTAGACGGTTAAAAGAGTTTAAATATAGAAAGACAGTTTTATTTTTTGAAGGATTTTTCAGCCGAGCATTTGCGACTATTACACTATGCCGAAATAACGTCAAGAAATGTTGTCGAGAAAATGCATTACAGTCTATAAAACAGTCGCAAATACTGAGCACAAAAAAATAGGCAAAAAAAAATTCTATCGAAATAAAAATCCGATGAAATCAAAGGAATGTCAGTTCCACCCTCGAATATCGTATTCACTAGTTCCCAATATAAAAACTATCTCAACGATATTGTGAATGCAAAGTCTTTGCGAGTCGGTTTACAAAGAAAGTCTCAAAAAGTCGGTTCAGAAAGGGGTATGAGAGTACGTATCGTCAAGTGGTAATGTGAAGCTTATATGTGAAGTAGTTTCAATATTTGCATATTGGGTTATTTGAACTTCTTCTTGCATCATTTTTTTTTTATTTGAGTGTAAAAGTTCTAGCCTGTCTTACTCAGTTCGGACTGAGTTTACAGCTATGCTGTCTTAGCAAATAAATGCATTGGATAAACACACCAATTGCCTAGCCCCAAACTAAGCTCGAAGCTTGTACTATGGTTGCTAGGGAACGGATAGACATACTTTAATACTTTTATAAACATCCATCACTTCTAAGCTTCGAGCTTAGTTTGGGGCTAGGCAATTGGTGTGTTAGTCCAAAGAATTTATTTATTATTATATCTATTATCTAATTCGGTTCAAGCATACACGCGTCTTTATGGTTCTAAGTGAAAGCTAGGGCTCCACAATCATAATATTCGGAGCCCCGCGGGACAGAATGATAAACTTCATTGTATAATCAACGCACATGACATTGAATTTATTATTTGGCCCCGCTTACACGAAAACGGGGTGTTCGGGGCTCTGCCTACATCTTGGGAGCCCAAGTCAACCTCACCTGCAAGTGGTGCACCCTGCTGAAGGACGGACGAGGCTCTGGCAATGGGTTTTCCTCTAGGGGTTGGGGGGTCAGACGGCAGTCGCCTCCGTAAAAACCAAAACCGCCAAATCTATGGTTGTCACACGAAGGAACACGGTTGCTGTTAGGGCGCCGCCGCAAAACGGCGCGCAGGAGCCTCGCCCGACTTCTGTGACAAGTGGGCAAGGGCTACCGTGCACTGGGCGGGCACGGCTGAAGACGCGAGCCCCGAACCGTGTTAGGAAACTCCGCTTCGCAACGTGGAATATTGGCACGCTTACTGGACGCGTGAGGGAGCTGGCCGACGTACTCATCAGGCGGAGGGTGGACGTGGCGTTCCTGCAGGAGACTCGATGGAAAGGCAGCAGATCCCGGTCCATTGGGAATGGCTACAAGCTGATCTATACCGGTGCGCCTGGGGGGGAGAACGGGGTCGCTGTGGTTCTCTCTGAGGAGTTTCAGGACAGCGTTCTGGAGGTGAATCGTTGCAGTGATCGGCTTATGGTGGTTAAGTTGCTCATTGATGGAGTAACGACCCACTTGATGAGCGCTTATGCGCCGCAGGCTGGCTGTAGCGATGCTGAAAGGATGAGGTTCTGGAACCAACTCGGAGATGTGCTGAGTGGCATCCCGTTGTCACAGGGGATCGTTTTGGGAGGCGATCTGAACGGCCATGTGGGTGACAGGTGTGAGGAGTTTGATCGTGTTCACGGTGGTTTTGGATACGGCGGTCGCAACGCGGGAGGGGAGGACGTCCTCAGAACGTGTGCGGCTGCGGATCTTGCGATCGTGAACACGTTCTTCCAAAAGAAGACCGAACACCTAATCACCTACAGGAGCGGGCGGCATGCTACCCAAATCGATTACCTGCTCACTAGGAGGCACCACATCAGCAAAGTAGCCAACTGCAAGGTCATACCCGGTGAGAGTCTCACTGCACAACACCGACTCCTTGTCATGGATCTCTGCGTAAGACCCAAGGAGAAGCCCCTTGAGCGTTGCCGACGCCAGATCAGGTGGTGGCGGCTGAACGAATCTACGTCTCAAGAGTTTGCCTCGGCTACAAGCGTTACCTGTGCTGATGCTGATGGCAAACCTGTCCAAGACCACTGGGATGGGATTCAGGATGCAATCACCACTGCGGCAAAGGCGGTGCTCGGGATCTCAAAGGGTGGACGCAAATGTGACAAGGAGACTTGGTGGTGGAACGCAGAAGTCCAGAGGGAGATCAAGGAGAAGAAAGCCTCCTTCTTAAAGTGGCAAGCGACCAGATCTCCTGAAGACCGCGACGCATATGGGGCTGCAAAACGCGCTGCTAAACAAGCTGTAGCCAGAGCCAGGCGAGAACACTTACAACCGCTCTACGATAAGCTGGACTCGTCTGAGGGGCAGAAGCTTGTGTACAGAGTAGCTCGTTCTAGGGTCAAAGCTGCACTGGATATTTCCAAGTGCCGCTGTGTAAAGGACCCTAGTGGCAACCTATTATGCGAGGACCTCGCGGTGAAGGAGAGATGGCGCTCGTATTTCCACGAGCTGCTCAACGAGCAGCATAAGGAGGTGCAGCCACCGGACCTCCCTCCGAATCAAGGACTAGTGCCACCCATAACGCCTGATGAAGTCCTCAGAGCTCTTCGCCACATGAAGAATCGGAAAGCAGTCGGTGCCGATGGAGTCCCCATTGAAGCCTGGAAGGCGATGGGTTCTCGTGGTGTGGGCATCTTAACCGACCTTTATAACCGCATACTCTACACCGGGCGGATCCCTTGCCAGTGGAGACGGAGTATCATAACTCCAGTCTTCAAAGGGAAGGGATCGGTGCAGGAGTGCGGAAGCTATCGCGGTATAAAGGTAATGTCCCACACTATGAAGCTATTTGAGCGGATAGTTGACTCTCGGCTACGACAGGAGTGTACTGTCTCGGACTGTCAGTACGGGTTTCGACCTGGTCTTGGTACCATGGACCCTGTTTTTGCCCTAAGGATGATCATGGAGAAATACAGAACGAAGAACACGCCTCTGCATTTCCTGTTCCTGGACATGCAGAAGGCCTTCGACTGTGTTCCTCGCATGATGATCTGGTGGGCACTGAGGTCCAAGAGGGTGCCTGAAACTTATATTGACGTCATCCGAGACATGTACCACGATTCCGATTCAATAGTTAGGACTGCTGTTGGTGACACCAACCCTTTCCCCGTTACCGTCGGAGTCCACCAAGGATCCGTCCTTAGTCCCTTCCTGTTTAGCGTGATATTAGACGAACTGTCAACCAGCATCATAGACGCACATGAGCAACCCCCGTGGCTGCTCATGTATGCTGATGATATCGCGCTGACGGATTCGGACAGGGGACGACTGGTGCGACGAGCGGGTAAGTGGAAGGTGGCACTTGAGAACGGCGGTCTAAAACTAAACGTGGCGAAGACTGAATACATGGCCTGCAACACAGATCCCCCACCCGTACGCATAGACGGTGACTTGGTCGAGCGTACGGACCAGTTTAAATACCTGGGATCTGTACTTCATGCGTCCAGCGACATCGATTGCGACGTCAAAGCCCGCATTTCAGCAGCCTGGGCCAAGTGGCGTGAGGTGACTGGTGTCATTTGTGACCCCAAAATGCCGGTTAAGTTGAAGGGACAGGTCTATAAGACCATCATTAGGCCCGTCCTTTTGTACGGCAGCGAAACGTGGCCTGTACTTGAGCGACACAAGCAGATGCTGCGTGTCACGGAGATGAAGATGCTGCGCTGGATGTGTGGAGTGACGCGGAAAGACCGCATTAAGAACTCACGCATCCGGGGTAGCCTTCGTGTCCGTGATATTGCAGAAAAACTGCAGGAGTGTCGCCTACGTTGGTACGGCCATGTTTTACGAAAACCGGCCAGCTACGTGGGAAACAAATGTCTCACCATGCCACCACCGCCGGGTCCCGGAAGAAGGGGCAGGCCCAAGAAGTGCTGGCTTGGCGTCGTTGAAGATGACATGCGTGCCAATGGTCTTTCCACCCAGGATGCCCAAGACCGTGCGAAGTGGAGTAGGTGCAGTAGGAAAGCGGACCCTGGACTCCGAGGCAACGGCCGAGGATGCGACCGGGACAGGCGCTAGGATGATGATGATGACACGAAAACATGGCGGCACAGTGAAATTATCAAACAGTAAAGTAACGCCTCGATAGTCAAGTGGTTTAAGTACCGGCCGTAGCCTGGGTTCGATTCCCGGGTCGGGCAACTTTGTGTCGGTTTTTCCCAACACAAACCCGGGCTGTTTGTGATCAAAGGAGAGGCAAAAGAACACGATGGTCACCTGATCACCTGATGGTAAGTGATCACCGCTGCCCATGGACATCAACAACCGCACAAGAATCGCAAATGCGTTGCCTTTAAGACTCCATACCCTCCCCAACTGAGCTCTGGCGACCTTACTCACCAGTAGAAACATAGCATAACAGTTACAAAGTACTACTTCAGTGCGGTCTTCTGTAAGGGAGGTACATCCCCAAACGAGCGGTTCATTCGAGTGGAAGTTCCACAAAGCTCTACTTCTCTTAAAAGTTAAGTGACGTACTGGCTTGGGTTCGTGGCTTTGCTTGTTTTGGACGATCTTACCACCTTTTAAGCCTGGAGGTGAAAGATTCTTAAGCTAGCAGGTTTAAATACTAAACATGCTTTGATAAAGATAATTTAGGTAGAGTCACAGTAATAACGATACTGTCCATCTATTAATGGAACGTCATCGGTGAAGGTGATCGTTAGTATACTATAAAGGGGCCCCTTAAACCTACACGCTGGGTCTGTAGTCCCAGGCGCCGACTGACATTCCTCTCTGTTCCACGCGATGGACCCGGCACCCGCACGGAGAATCCATGGATTGCTAAGAAGTTCGTCTCTCTGTCTATCTATTCATCTCATTCGAGAGGAAGTTCCACAAAGCTCTTCCTCTCTCACTCTCACTGTTTCTCGCTATATTGTGTGCACCCCGTGTTATGGCTAATAGACTACGAAACCCCGCGGGAGGGTCTAGGGGAAACAAGGCGGGGTGTGACTGCTAGCGAGTTATTTGAGGTTTTTAAAAAAGCTTTCTTTAATTGAATGCTTACAACAGAAAAAATGAGATAAAAGAGAAAATAGTTGATATTATTTGGCTAATATGATAAAACTTAAAAAGAGTCTGTCTGTTTGGTTGAATGCGCTTATTTCAGAAACTGTAGGTTTGAATTGTTAATTTTTCTTTGCGTTGGACTAATGGACCCATCCATTAGTCGAGGATGGCTTTAAGCTATATAGTAGGACACTCTGTGTACGAAATTCCAAGCGGAATCAACACGCTAGTAATCTATACTAATAATAAAGCTGAAGAGTTTGTTTGTTTGTTAGTTTGAACGCGCTAATCTCAGAAACCAATGGCCCGATTTGAAAACTTCTTTTTGTGTTGGATAGTCCATATGATGAAGAAGGCTTTAGGCTAATGGATATCGAAATCCACGCGGACGGAGTCGCGAGCGGCCGGTAGTTATACTACAAAGTTCGGTTTCGAATCATTTAATAAATGAACAGTTTCCGAACCGGCGACGACGACGAACATAGTAAACTGAGAGCAATAACACGGGCCCGTCACTCGCATGTGCCGACGAATGGGCCAAATATTAGCTAACAAGATGACGTGCAATTAGGATTAAAATTCTCTTGGTCACTTGCCAATTAGTGGGGCGTGTTATTAAAATTTGGAATGAGCGATTGTTTCAATGTGATACGTTTTCCAGCTTGGATAATGTTTCCTTTTGTAGTGCTTGCTAGTATTATAATAAAGCTGAACCTGCTTTAGGGTATAGTATAGTATGTATATACCCATGTGCGCGGAAACGGCCGCTAGTTATTTATATTACCCGCTCACCCGCTGGTAGAGACACCAAACCTTTATTATAAGTCGGAGGGCTGAGAGGAGATGTAGGTAATTTGAGCTAGTTAGCGAGTCATTATGTGCCCCAGTTCAAACCAGAGTGATCACCCATTCCGGGGGAGAATAGGGACCTATAGAAAAGATAACACTTTGAGTGTTGTCGAACTTCGCTATCGATTCGACTCATTTTGCCTCCATGGTGAGCTGGACATAGCAATGAGTTCTTAAAAAATAAATAAATTCCTAAGCCTAACACGCCTCTAGCGTGACTCGAAATATCGAACCCAAGACCCTTGGTTTTGTTGTCAAGTTCTCTGACCACTAGACCAATCCCCGTGTATTTAGGTTCCCGGAACAAAGTGTTATACTATAGCTAGCTTATTACTCGAATGGTCTATCCGACACAAAAATATTTTATTGATGGTCGAATCATTATAATTGTTTTTTTTTGTGATACTCATAAGTGCTTATATTAAGCCCATTTAATATAGAATATTTGATTCGATTTGATATCAATTCGTTTCCTGAGATAAACGCGTTCGAACAAACAAACAAACTCTTCAGCTTTACGAGTATTCTATGTATAAGTACAGATTTGAATAATATCTGAAACTAAGCACTTATTTTTGCGACAGTAACTTGCTTGCTTAGTTAATGGCAAAATAACGGTGTATTTATTACATATAACTTATTTCTAACTTCAAAAAAGTCGAAATCTAACTTTAAAAATCAAAACATAGCGTGTCAAGAGCCCGTTTGTACGTAAGCAATAACTCATGAGGTTCACCACGTTTACCACAATTACCAACTTTATCACCACCACATAAACGCCATAATCGTTTAACGAAACAACGAATTAATATAATGTATCTTGATTACATATTTTTCGGCCGACATCACTCCATATTTCATAATGTTGAAAAAATCTGACAGTTCCATTTTTATAAAGAGCTTACGCTGAATTTACGGCTATATTATTTTAACTCGTGAAATGTAATTAGAATTTTAACTGGTTTTTGTGTAAGAAATAGGCTTAAGACTCGCGAAAGAGTGGTCAGTGAAAAAGGATTTAATTAAAATAATTCATTCAGCAATTTGATTCACTTAGTAAATTCTTTTGTACGTCAAAACTATTTTCGCCCTACCAGCAGCGCCTCGACGTGAATGGCCTGCTGAGAAGAGACGCCGCGGAAGAAACTCAGCAGTTAGGTACGCTTTTTTTAAATTAATTTAAAAATGACAATTATGTCAAATCTAATTGCAAATTAAGTGCGGCCGTGCTGATTAACTTGTCCATGCATTTTTGTCATTCAATTAATCATCTTTAATTATTATAATCTTCTAATTACTCCTAGAAGCAAAATACTTACATGTTAACTGGGTCTAAAATGTACCATTGTACTAATATCATGTACCTACTTCAATGTTTATAGTTGACTAGCTGTAGCCCGTGACTCCATCCGCATGGATTTCGGTTTCCGCACACATAGTGTTGTAGGTACAACAGCCTCAATCCTTCCTCGTCAAATGGACTGTCCAACACAAAAATATTTTTTCTAATCCAACCAGCAGTTCCTGTTATGAGAGCGTTCAAGCAAATAAACAAACTCTTCAGCTTCATTATATTAGTATAGATTCCTAGTAGGAAACCACCCATACGTATAAAAGAGGGTTCTAAGTGAACCCCGCACAGGAAAAATAAATTTTTTCACAAGTTACCGCAACCATTACTTGTACATAGTGTAGAAACGTTGACAGTAAATCAATGATCGATTCAAAATGCTTATAGCCTGTTTTATTCCATAAGAAATTAGGTCAACAAAGAAGCAGATGAAATAAAAAAAATATACAATTGGGCAGTGGAAGTACTTTCAGAATTTTGACACTTTTCGTCCATGTTATACGCCCGGCAATTTAAAAATCCACGCTTTAGGTCTTTTATACGTTATATTATAGCATAAAGCCTTCCTTATTAAATGGACTATCCAAAGCCAACATTTTTTTTCAATTCGAACCAGTAGGTCCAGAGATTTGCCCGTTCAAACCAACAAAATCTTCGGTTTTATCCTAAGTATATAAAATAGTAACCTCACTGGTTTTCTCTCGCCATCGTCACCTGTATCCTATAAACCTCTATGTAGAGAGACCGTGCTCTATCTCCCGTAGAGACCGCCGCACAATTTATATGTTAATAAGCCTCCGTCAGATTTCATTATTACGTGGCGTATCGTGGTTTCAAGGGGGTTATTTTTATAAGATTTTAGACTTTTGCGTTGAATTACTATACTGGTATTAGTAACGGGACTAAATGCGATATATTTAATAATCCCGTCTAATATTATAAATGCGAAAGTAACTCTGTCTGTCTGTCTGTTACGCTTTCCCGCTTAAACCTCGCAACCGATTTTGATGAAATTTGGTACAGACAATCTTTAGACCCTGAGACAGAACATAGGCTACTTTTTATTTCGAAAAAAAGAAATCCACGCGGACGGAGTCGCGGGCGGCCGCTAGTCCCTAATAATATTATGAATGAATGCAAAAGTAACTCTGTCTGTTACGCTTTTCCGTTTAAATTTCTCAACCGATATTGATGAAATTTGCCACAGACAATCTTTAGATCCTGAGAAAGAACATAGGCTTCCTTTTATTGCGAAAAAACGGATATGAAATCCACGCGGACGAAGTCGCGGCCGGCCGCTAGTATAAACTACTTACTGCTTGAAGTTTAGCTGTTTTAAAACAACCGAAGCGTCAACCAGAAGTTTGGGGATTTTTCTTCTTGAAGAAGATGGACTTTATGTAGTTTTACTTATTAGAAAAGTAAAAAAAGTGTCAACCTATTAATGTCCCACTGCAGGGCAATCGCCTCTATCATTTGAAATCAAGTTTTCGTTACAAAGATAGATTTTGTCTAATTCACCACGCTTGCTCATTTGATCAAGAGACTGAAAAAAAATCATCTTTTGTTGAGGAATGGTTATGTGACGAGTGTATCACTATTTAATTATGTTTCTAGAAGAATACTATGTATAACTAACAAATTTATTTATTACTGTTTTATTAGCAAACCGATAGGAACAATTTCCCTTTATTACAAATCTTTATAGGCAACATAAAGCTGAAAATGTTTCATTACAGCAAAACTGATACTTGCGGGATGTAATAAAATCCCTTATTGTCATATCCACATAAGGCATTTATTGGGCATTTTTCCGCGACATATGGCCGGAATAGTGAATGCTCCGCCTTACAACCATAGACAATATGAAACTGACAGATGCGGTTAATGGCGGCAAGCTCTCGACCAATGGGAGCGCGCGGTTTTTTTTTCATCACGCCGAGCGCGGCAGCTGTGTGTTTTCGGCCAGTGTTAACGCATTATTAGGTGTTTTTATAAGTACACCGAATGTGGGGAGCGACCCTTGTTTTTTGTATGGAATGATTTGTTGGAATTGTGATGCACTTTTGATGGTGAAATTGGAATTTGTAAGATGGATATCTGGATCGAGTTTTGATTACTTTGTGAGGAATTGAAAGCGCGGGGTGTGGTTGCGTTGATGGGTTTGTGTAAAATGATGATAAAAAAGACATTTTGAATTCCAATAACGTGTCTTGTATACATCATTTTGGTAATGTCATTTTCTTTTGACGGGCCGGTTATGGCATTCAGTGATTATTTTAATGTAAAACATGTGCGGGAAACACCGGTTACATTATACACTAATATACAGTGTAGAGAAGTCTGATTGTAAAATATCTTAATTTACCGTCCAGATTAGATCTCAGCGTTTCATACAAGGTTGATTAACAAAAAACATATTCAAAATTCTTGCTTTTAACAAAATCTACATTATGAACCTTTAACTCTCTCGTGCTAGAAACAAAACTATGTAAGTTTAAGTTTAAGAGAGGTAGAGCTTAGTGAAAACTTCCACTCGAATGAGCCGCTCGTCTGGGAAAGTACCTCCACCTTACAGAAGACCACAATGAAGTAACACTTCAAAACTGTCGTGCTTTGCTTCTGCTGGTGAGTAAGGTCGCCAGAGCTCAGTTGGGGAGGTTATGGAGTCTTTAAGGCAGGCAACGCATCTGCGACCCTTGTGCGGTTGTTGATGTCCACGGGCAGCGCTTATCACTTGCCATCAGGTGAGCCTCTTTTTCGTTTTGCAACCGTTTATATGTATAACATATAAAATAAAAATATAAAAAGTTTCGAATTTTACTTTTAATCCAATTCCTATTTAAAGATAGGTCATCAAAAAGCAGGGACTGGTAATAAAAGCGCAAAGTGATCGTCAGTCAGCATTCCATTAGTGCATAAATTACTTCATACCGCGTAAAAATATCACTTTATCCCAACCAATTAAGCTAAGCCCTTAATTTGAGTATTGGAGTAAGGCTGTGTTTACAACAGTGCCGTAAATAAAAAATATCCTTTCATTCCGTATCATCGTCTGGATGTAATTATTGATTGGGTTCGGCTGAAACTGGAGCTGTAATGAAATTAAATGTTTTTAATACATTTGAAATTAAATCCTGTTGCCTATCGACCATTTTTCTAACGCATTTCGACGCAAAATTCTGAATGGCCGGTTGATAAAAAAAGCCTTGGAGTCTTTGATAAAAAAGCCTTTGGAGAGTTAGCTTTACGCTGATGTTTCATAAATTATTATTAAAATAGTTAAAAAGATACTTTTCTATACGAATAATGAACCAACGATCACAACATACGCTGCACTTATGATCCCGAATCGGCTTTAAAAATCGAAATGCAAAGTGGTTTACAGTACTTTTGCACCCAATTCGTAAACAAGCCAAAAACTATAACCCCACATAATTATAACGCACCTTACTGTTACCATGGAAACCGAAGCTGGTTATAACCAACCGCCCAATCAGAGGCAGCTAGTAAAGATATATATTTACGACGGACAGACGGAACGACCAACTTATGCGAGACCATAGTGCCAGTTAAGGGCCCTTTGAGCGGCTTCGGTATAGAAGGTCCCGGGTTCAAGTCTCGGTTTGAAAGTTGATTTACTGTTTAGGTACGCTTAGGCGTTAGCAGCATAGTATTAAGTTGTGAGTGCCATTAGTAGTTACAACTAATAGTTCTAGTCAGTGTTTCAATTGGTCCGGTTAAATAATTCGAAAGGTAGAGCTTTGTGGATCTTCCACTCGTATGAACCGCTCGTCTGGGGAAGTACCTCCACCTAATAGAAGACTACAACGATGTAGCACTTCGTAACAGTTGTGCCATGTTGCTGCTGGTGAGTAAGGTCTTGCTCACCTGCAGAAACATAGGTCTCTCTGCGACCCTTGTGCGGTTGTTGATGTCCATGGGCAGCGGTGTTCACTTATCATTAGGTGACTCTCTTGTTCTTTTGCCTGATTATTACCAGACAAAAAAACAGCAATGTCAACGTTAGAATACTTACTCCTTACTTACATATACTCATATATTATATCCAACACCCTTAAGGACAGAAAAATGCCACTAAAAGAAAAACCAAACCACCATCCTATTTTTAAAACATCCAACAAAAATCTAATCTTCTTTCTTTCTAATCAAAAACTCGACAAAATATCGAGCCATCGCAAATGTCTGAATAAACACAAAACTAGCAAAAGTGCCCAAAGAAAACCAATCTCACACAGGCTGACTCAGCTGGCCGAATCCAATAACGCCTTTGCCGATATTGGGGGGAAAAACTCTACTCTTGTCTATGGCAAGACACTGGCGGCCATTACTGATAAGTAATAACATTTGGCGCGAAGCGTCTGGGTGATTTATTGTCGAAATCTTTAACGTTTATTAAGAGGAGATCTAGAATTTAATTGTAATGTTGACCATTAAATAATTACATAAAAAATATTTTCAGCCGTGATTGTCTCCGTGGTGTAGTAGTAGTAAGAGCGCTGGGCTCAAAACCATGGGGGTCGTGGGTTCGAATTCCGTCGCAATGTCCGCCCATGGACATCAACAACCGCGCAAGGGTCGCAGATGTGTTGCCTTCCTTTAAGACCCCATACACTCCCCAACTGAGCTCTGGCGACCTTACTCACAGCAGCCTAGTGGGTTCCGACACTAAAACCTATTTTAATCCTACTACTATTATAAAGGCGAAAGTTTGTATGTGTGGATGTATGGAATGTTTGGATATTTTGTTACTCTTTCACGTAAAAACTACTGAATGGATTTCAATGAAACTTTACCAGAATATAGCTTATACATCAGAATAACACATAGGATATTGGAAATCGAAATCCACGCGGACGGAGCCGCGGGCGGCCGCTAGTATAGAATGTATTGAATATGAATCTGAGTTTGAGAGCGCTCAAACCACTTCACCAAAGCAGTCGCTTCACAAAGGCGATATTTTATTATTTACCCGACAACCCAAGGATAACATTAAGTCTTCCAATTTACCTTTCTCTCCCGAACCCGCCTTTTGTACAGGACAATCACAAATTATGTACCAATTTACATAGAAAAAGTGACGGCAAACATTTGTAGCCCATTGTACTGTGAAGTATTACTCTTTGGAAATAAGAACTGGGGGCTGTGAGCGAGTTTGTACTCTAAGTCCTTGAAGATATGGTTCAGATTGGATAGATTTTTAGGTTAGGGATGGGCAGTTTCAGTTGGTTTTGCGGGAACTGGGAAATATTCAAGGGGAAAATTAGGAACCTTAACTGACTTTAGGATTTCAATATCTTGCAACATACCTGTAGCTTAAGTACGGGAAAAATTAACTTACGCGGACTGAATGCACTTTCCATCTTGTTCATGATATCACTTTAAAGGAGATGTCACTGAACATAAATTCATAAATTATTTGGACTAACACACCAATTCCCTAACCCCAAACTAAGCTCGAAGTTTGTACTATGGTGCTAGGGAACGGATAGACATACTTAAATACATTTATAAACATCCATGACTCGAGTAAAAATGCCGATGTTCATCACACAAACATTTGCCCCTAGCGGGATTCGACGATTTTTGCAGCCAGGGTCTCTAGCCACTCGACCAACGGGCACCTCGATAAGAGGGAACGGATATTTTCACAAATGTAGACTCAGAGTCAAATACCGGGATTTTAAGCTCCTCCCTAACCCTCAGATCTTATTTATATTTATAAAGTCCGTGTTCGGCCGCTAACAAGACGTCGCCGGTGTCAGCGGCCGTCTCTCTGTTGGCGGGAGACCTGTGTCGGATATATTATAGTGCACAGGTGCACTCCCTATGCCCTCACTCTCATAGTTCGACGCGACCATAGAGAGGATTAGGCGCAGGACCAAAGTCTTTAACGTGCCTCCGAAGCACGAAGGAGCTCAAGTTGAAATATACGATGACAGCCACTGCGAAAATTGCTTATCTTTGCAATCTTTCGGTTAATAGGTATCTTCTAGGCAAGCATGTTACAGCATAGGCCGCATCAACGCTCTCCCTCAGGTGTGATTGTGGTCAAATGCAAGCCTATACATATAAAAAAAAATCGTTTTACATACATAAATATGTTATGTCAAACAAAGTAATGCTAAAGTTTTCGGGATATCTACATATTTAAATCTTTGAGGGAACGAATACTTAAACAAACTTCATATCTAGACTCAAGAGTTCAAATACCGGGATTTTTCCCCTACTCCGTCATCCCTAACCCTCAGATCTTATTTATATTTATAAAGTCCGTGTTCGGCCGCTAACAAGACGTCGCGGTGTCAGCCTCTCTGTTGGCGGGAGACCTGTGTCGCGCGTTCCGAAATCAAATTAGCGCGGGGAAATATCGCGCGCTCCCTTTTGTTTATGGCTGTATGTGTTGAGTTTCCTTTGCTTAAGTTTGGCTGCTTTTTTTATCGAGTCATATTAATAGTAATTGTGTTTCATCATACATTTAATATTTGCTACAATCTTAATATGACACAATACATATGACACATAAGTTTGTAGCAAAGATTAATACTTGTTTGAAGGGCCCGTTGGGATAGAGGTTAGAGAATCTGGCTGCAAAACAAAGGGTCGCGGGTTCGAATCCCGCCAGGACCAAATGTTTGTGTGATGTGATGAACATCGCCATTTTTACTCGAGTCATGGATGTTTATAAAAGTATTTATAAATGACACTTAAACACCCAGACCAGGACAAACAGACATGTTCATGCACACAAATGTTTATCCTGTGCTGGGATCGAACCACTTGGTAACTTCTTGTCGCTAACAAGACGTCAAAATATATTAAAAAAGAAAATATTATACTAAAACACCGATTGCCTAGCCCCAAACTAAGCTCGAAGCTTGTACCTATGTAGTATTGAAGCTAGGGAACGGATAGACATACTTTTGTAAACATCCATGACCCGCGTACAAATGCCGATGTTCATCACACAAACATTTGCCCTTACCGGGATTCGAACCCGCGACCCTCTGTTTTGTAGCCAGGGTCTCTGATCACTAATCCAACAAGCCCGTCAAATTTAATTTTAAAGTACTGTCCAATCACACAATTATGATTAAATGTAAAAGCGAAAGCAAATAAATATCATTATGAATGAACCTATCGGTGGACATGTAATTACACGGGTAATTCAAACCTTATTATTACAAGTACATCTCTCAAACATTGAGACGTAAATCAATTCGATTGAAAACCAATCATATATTGTAATTACTAATGGCGGATAGCTATTAAATAAATTACTTTAGCTAATAAACACACAACACTGTGCACCTATTATATCTTTTTTGTTGTACATACAAAATAATATACCTACTATACAGCTAGTCATTACGATCTATTATATTATAATATAATAAAGCTGAAGAGATTGTTTGTTGGTTTGTGTGTTTGAACGCGCTAGTCTCAGGAACTACTGGTCCGATTTGAAAAATTCTTTTTGTGTAAGATAGTCCATTTGACGAGGAAGGCTTTAGGCTATTGAAAATCGAAATCCACGCGGACGGAGTCGCGGGCGGCCGCTAGTAATATAATAAAGCTGAAGAGATTGGTTGTTTGTTTGTTTGAACGCGCTAATCTCAGGAACTACTGGTTCGGATTAAAAAAATCATTATGTGTTGGATAGTCCATTTGTCAAGGAAGGCTATATAAGCTATAATATATTTAACAATATGTGTGCGGAAACCGAAATCAACACGGACGGAGTCGCGGGCGGTCACAAGTCACTACATACGTATGATAGTATAAAAAAAAGTCGCTATCGGCCGTCTGTCTGTCCCTATGTATGCTTAGATCTTCAAAACTACGCAACCGTTTTTCATGCGGTTTTTTCATAAGATAGAGTTATTTAGGAGGCATATATTTGGGTATAATTCGTGTAGGTACCCATTGCAACTTCGTTGCACCCATGCAAAGCCGGGACGAGTCGCTAGTAGGTATATAATAATCTTTCAAATTTCGAACTCTATACAGTTAAATCGACCACATGCCCACTTTCAAAACAGTATCTCTGATTCTCAATCACCCGTTTCCTGCCCAATGGTAGGTAGCAGCCGCATTTAGTACAATCAAAGGTTATTATTCTTCCCACTACCTGCTATTAGTTTAGAAGTAAGAAACAGATTACATAAAACAAAACTACTTCCTTTCCCCCAAAAAACAACAACACAACGCTCTATTCCTTTGCCATAAAAAAAACAAACTCACTCTATGGCCGAAAAAAAGCGATAAGACTAAATACTCCGTCGAAATCAAAAATCCGTGTCCGTTAAAAAGCTGGCTGGCTGGGGTGACATCCGTAAAAATTGCCGCAATTAAACTTTAGAAGAAAAAGCCGTTCCAAATTCGAAAGACAATGGCCCATTAGGAGCCCGTAGATAAGTATCTAGACGAGCCAATTGTAGATTCCTTTTTTGAATTTCGTTTGTTTTCTTTTTTCTAGCGGCGTGCCGTGGTGTCGATTTTTGCGGCTAACGATTTCGGCAGTCGATTTTGGTGTATTCGAATAAAGAATCGGAATGTTTTAAACGATTCTCGATTATTCTGCTCTCTGTATTGAGTGTAACGACAATTTTTTGGATTCGACCAACTTGGAAACGAACATGGCGTGCGTTCAGCGAAATAACTTTTTAAATTAAATTAAATCGCACCGATTAACGACTTTGATGAGGTTGTTTATGTGCTTCACGTGTAAGGATTCCGGGATTCGATTCTCAGTTAAGTATTTTATTAGGTAGAGTTAACATTTAGTAGCCATACTTTACTAGACGACAAGCTGTTTTATTTCTATAGATATAAATATGAAAATTTAACTAAATAAAATAGACCTCCATGTTTCATAAATGTGAAATGAAATATTACAAAACGTACAATAGAAACCCGCCATGAAAGTACTCAAACCGGGAATAGAACTCGAAGCTCAAAGATCAGCACGTAGGTACTTAAAACGTTCACGTAACACACATAATCTTTAGAAAATACTTCCTTTCATCAAGCTACTAAAGCAAATACTTTCAATAAACCCGATTAGAATCTTTTAATAACGGTCCCACTAAAGATTAAATGCTAAAATAGTTTTTTAAAATATTGGCTTAAAAGTTTTTGTGCCATTCCCATTATTAATTCATTCTGTCCTACGTGCCTCGCCGCGAATCGCGCATATCAAAACGTCGTGTGCGGTCTTCGCGCCAAACGAAGTTCGAAGTTCAAAATTTGAATGACATGATGTGACGTTCCGTTTTTTACCTCTTTTTCTCGGCTGCCAGTGATTTATTCATTTTCTGAGGGCAAACCTTTTTTGTTGAGATAATAGTTTGCTTTCCATTTTTCCGTTTGTTATTTTACGTAATTCGTAAAAAAATAACACAATGCTTTGTCTGTGCATATAAAGTATAAACTTGTTGTCAACAAAAATATTTTTTTATATGCAAAAAGTCCTTTTTCCATTTGGAAGGGTCTCGCGTTAAAATATTTTATTAAAATCACAATAATAATATCCACTATCTCTACCACCAAGCTTACTGAGTCTATTGAGCTAAGTACCTACCTAAGTCTTTATTTTATGATCATCCAATCTTTGTTCGAAAATCAATCTGTCCATCCATCCATTTTCTACCCCACCCAAAAAAATTTCCGAGAACACCAACAACGTTAATCATGCAGTTAAGCCCTATACCACAAAAAAACAACAAAAGTAGTTGAAATAAAATGCACTTCCGACATTAAATCCCCGTTTTAAAGGAGCTCTGTAAAAATATATTAAAATCCCCTTAAATACAAAAGCACACTTAAATCGTATGCGAAAACACGGACGATAAACCGCAGGGACAAACACAAATAAATAATTACCCGCCATTTTGTACGAATGTCACGCTGACAGGACGTTTCGCGCGCTTTCTGCGGCCATAGATAAAGGGGTTAACTTTTTAATCGTCTCTTTTTTGACAGCCAGTTTTATTGTGTTTGTACAATGATGATTGTCATGTGCGGGGTGATATGAAAATGGGCCACTTGTGTATTCTTTTCAAACGCTTATTCATAAAGGTTCATGACTTACGTCTGTGTTTTCATGCTATCGACTTTTGGCAAAGACTTAGATCGTTAGATTTGCCCTCGCTCGCCATACTTCGAAATTAGAACCAAGATAAGAGCGACAGTCGCTTCTTAGAGCAAGACAGCACGTTGACAGTCACCCATTTAAATCTATGGCCAATGTGATGTCTCCCACACATAAAAAACATTGAACGGAAATCACTACATAGCATAAAAATAGTCGCTTTATTCTGTCTGTGCCTTTGAAACCATGCCACTGAATTTCATGCGTTTTTTTTTCAAGGTCTACTAGAAAAACACTGATAATTTTCATTGTACCCGTGCGAAACAGGGGCGGCTCGCTAGTTCGTGACAAAAACACAAGTTCACCCCCATTTTATTGCATCCCACATTAATTATTATAACTATCTATTCTCTTCTAATTCCGCCATTCGCATTCTAGTCGCGGAAGCGGGACTTTTCGGCATAATCGGCTGTAATCGGCTACAATCGGCTGCAATCGGCTGTAATACTGTTTTATTGCGTCCGGTTGCTCGTGATTCGGTTCAGTAGGCAAAGGGTTTAGTCTCGTCAACTAGTGGCAGAGAAGAGGTTAAATGATTCGTTGATATTAACTTTTTTGTAGCTTTATTTGGCGACTAGCGGCCCGTCACGCGGTTTCACCCGCGTCCCGGGGGAACTACTTTCCGTACCGGGATAAAATATAGCCTATGTTACTCTGGGTGAATGTAGCTTTCCAACAGTGAAAGAATTTTTCAAATCTGCCAAGTAGTTTTGGAGCCTATTCAATTCATACAAACAAACAAAAAATCAAACCTTTCCTCTTTATAATATTAGTATAGATGATATTACACGGTTTTTTTTTAATTTTTTTTTTAAGGACTACTGGTAGTACAGTGGAATAGTTTTTTTGGCTGACTGCTCTTACAATTATAGGTAGCCACAGCGTGCGACTATTACAGTAACATCAACAAAAAAAAAAATACAGAATTCAATCAAGACAAAATACAATAATGAATAATGAATTATACGCACATACGTTATTCTTTCGATTACTAATATAATACCAGTAGCGGCCGTATATGACTTCGGCCCCGTGGATTTTCGGGTTTCCGCACACAACGCATAGTGGTATACTATATCTTAAAGCTGTCCTGGACAAATGGACTATCTTATACAAAAATATCCAGTAGTTCCTGATATTAGCGCGTTCAAACAAACTCTTCTGCTTTATTATATTAGTTTAGATGAGGCATTAAGTCCCTCTTTTCTTCTTTTTTAATGTGCAATAAAAATTTAAGATAAAACCTGAAATAAACATTATAACATACAAAAAGTAATTGTTAAAAATAAAAGATTAAAAACAATATCGCTTTATTAGGATATGGAGAAAATAATGATGATCATGTTAAGTAATAGGACGATGATCCTTTGAATACTTGTACCCATTACTCAAGACCTAATCTTTATAGCGTTCGACTATGATAATAATACCCTTCGGTCGTATTCGGTCATGGCGGCCGATCTTAGGATCAGCCAGGTACGCAGGATATATTTTAGTGCACAAGTGAGTGCGCAAGCATAGGGAGTGCACCTGGCACTCCCTATTCCTTCACTCTCATAATTCGGTGGGACAGCAATCTGACACGACCGTACAGAGATCAGGCGCAGGACCAACGGCTTAACGTGCCTTCCGAAGCACGGAGGAGCTCGAGATGAAATTTTTCGTTCGAATATAGTAACTTTGTTAAAAATATGGTGTTTATGATTGTATTTACATACGAAATCAAATCAGATTCACATTTCACAATACAGAAAATCTTCTTCATTAATTATAGCTTTTACATCGCTTATCAACATCATCGCAAACACTGCCCGCCATCTTTAAAAGCAGACATTGTGTAAGAATTTTGTTTAACTAAAATAAATACAACCATTAACTGTAAACGGTTTAAATAAGCGGTTACGCATTTTTTTATTCCGTTTGTAATGTTATGAATAGTGTATACAAATTGTTTGCTTTTTCAATATCAATTCTGTATTTTAGTATCACGTGTGGATGAAATGACGTTTATTGTCTATGGTTTTTAGTTTTTTTTATTGAATACAAGCAAAGGCTTTAAGGATCATAAGTCGTATGATGAGTTGGATATGTTAATATTTTGACAGGTTTTTATTTTTGAATGAAATTATTTTATTGACAAAAGTATTTTATAATGTTTGTTGGAGGCCGGAAGTACCCGTGATCGGTTATGCACAATACATGCATTTTATAGACAATTATACACATGCCTTACTCTTTTTTTATGGGTCACAGATAACAAATAAGGTTCCTGCATCTATAACAAAAAATAAGAGCGAACTTATTTTATACTTGCGGCCGCCCGCGACTCCGTCCGCGTGGATTTAGATTTCCAATATCCTATGTGTTATTCTGATGTATAAGCTATATTGTGGTAAAGTTTCATTCAAATCCATTCAGTAGTTTTTACGTGAAAGAGTAACAAATGTATGGATATACATCCATACTTACAAACTTTCGACTTTCAATGGGGCTATGGGAAAAGCATTGAGCTATTACAGCTTAATGGGAATAGATGTATCTGTATGAATCTCATTACTTGATTTACCTATTTGCACAATTTACAATAAATTTGAAATAAAAAATATTTTATATTACGCCTCCCGGGATCTCTCTATCTTGAAATAAAATGTTATCTAAATGCATTTCATACAGAGACAAACAGAAATATTTATAACATTACTTTAGTATTAATACATTGACTATCATGCTTTTGAACCCACGACCCCTGCTGAGACTAACAACGGTAACTCAATCGAGTAAGAAATATAAATAAGGCCCAAACTTAGAAGCTTGTAGGTACTATGGAAGCTAGGAAACGGATGGACATACTTAAATACTTTTATCATCATCCATGACTCGAGTACAAATGCCGATGTTCATCAACATTTGCCACTAGCGGGATTCGAACCCGCGGCCCTTGGTTTTGTAGCCAGTGTCTCTGACCACTCGACGAACGAGCCCATCGGTAAAGCCACGCGTACTACAAAATCATAACTATAGAAATTTAAGAAAAAACTCAATTTTACAAATCGGATCGCCTCCCATCACAACAATCGCATGTTAACACAAAAACACAATAAACACAAAAGGCGGCAAATGCAAAGAGTTCCGTTCTATTTGTCAAAAAAAAAACGTAAATAGACGAAAAAATGTCAAAGTCATTTTGGTTTTGCACAAAGACGCGGTGAGAGCGTAGGGTGTGGTTGATTTTGGTGAGATTGCGGGCTTTTGTGGTATGTTGTTACCAAGATTAATAAAAAAACAACTACATTATTAAATTTTATTATGTACAAACCTTAGATTCGGACTTAAATATAAATAACATTTTAATTTTATGCAGAGTTAACTTCCGTAGAGTTAATGAATTATTTTCTATTCTTATCTTTTCCATAGACTGTGATAATGGCGTATCTGTTAGTCAAAAGCTCATAATGAAGACACATAATACTATGCTATGTACAAGTTGTCTTTAAAACGTGTTCTTATTAACCTAATTCTAAATTACCAATTTCATGCCTGATCTATAAGCAGGGATTTAATCCCTTACTTATTTAGTAAGGGTACATGTGGGTACATAAGAACTTTTTCCCTACCTATAAAGTAAATAAAAATCCATATGGCACCATCATGAAACCCAGCCAAAAACTATCAAATAAATCTCGCAACACCCTAAAACCATGGAAACCTGACAAGAAAATAAGCTAACCACTTTAGCGGCGCAAGCAAAAGCGCAAAGCGCCGCGGGCGTGCGTATTTCGAAAATATTTTGACATTTATAGTCCGCCATTGTGGTACCTGTGACATATTGTCGCTGGCCGACTTTTTTTTTCTGTAATCGGCGAAGGTGAGGCGTTGTAATGTTACCTTCATCGTTTGTTACTTTTTTTCTTCTTTTTTTTTTCGCTAGCGGCACCTCAGATCGATGTGGAGGTCCAAATCTTTGCTAGTGCAGTGACTTTTTAAATCTTGTTGTCGAAATAAATTGTATTATTTGTTACATTTTTTTTTTGTTCGTTATATTGGCTCCACTCTGCGAGATAGTTAGCAAAATAGCCTTAATCGCAATGACAATAGATGCGGCACCATCGTGGTATCACACTTTTCCACAAGATATTTCTTCACATAGAAATGCCCTATGCTCTCTTCGACCGGCTTTAAAATTGGCATTAAAATTTGGGGCGACCATCGCTTATTTTCGCAGTGACTGCATGTTGAATCGTACGTCAAACAATAAAGGTACTTAATGCCACAGATATCTAGTGTCCGGGCATGTCTAAAGATTTATCTATGCTTCTTCACACTTCACTTGAAGGAGTCATAGAAGAAATCTTATTTTGTTTGCTTGTTACTTTTTAATCTTATTATTATTGCGTAAACGTTTTGATGTAAACTTGAGGTGAAAACCAAACCAAAAGATTATCTTTACGTGCAAAGATTTGTTCGATAAGAAATGGAATGTTGTTTGTTTAAACTGAGCGTGTAAAACGATTACATCTGGCGTATTCTTTACATATTAATATGGATTATGTTTAGAAATAAAGTGGATTTAATGCCTTTTTGGAATACTGTTGGTGACAATATTTAATACAAAGAGCAATGGGAGAAAGAGAACCATTTTATGCCATTTTGAAGATTTTGCACGATTGTCAACGTGAATTTGAATCTGAAGGTTGTTGTTTCGATTCCATTACAGTGATAGCTATGATATTTGTCACATCAACTTAGTGTAGGAACACACTGCTAGTATAACGCTATGTGTGCGGAAACCGAAAACCACGCGGACGGAGCCGCGGGCGGCCGCTAGATTCAAATATAAAGCCAACAATATACATACATTGTAGAGATCGTAGGTATGAATACTGAACACTAAACTAAGCAAACATGCATTGACGCTGTCAATATATGTATTATGTAATACAAATAACCGTCTGACATTTACATTGTGTTACAACAAGATCCTCTTTCTTTCAATGTACTCGTTACATATATTTTCCATCTGTCCAAGACTCGTGCTTAGGAGCACGCCACCTGCCTAAAGTTGTTTATTTACAACATATGTTCATTTTGTTGTACGCATAAACTTAAGAAAACACAAAAGAGGTACACACTTTCATCCAAAAAAAACCTCCTTGTTTATAGGCGAAAAAAAAAGTTGACAGCTGTCATTTTTCCCGCGCTCAAAGTGTCCGCCGCGAAACGAAATCGACCGGACAGAAAGAACTACATACAAAAGTGAATGCAAAAATTTGTTTTTGTAAACAAAAAGACGCTTGTACAAACGGACGGACATCAGCTGTCAACCGCAAACTGACCAGCGTAATGACTGCAATACAATACCGACAATTTCGTATTGTTCAAAACAATAGCTGTGGCCGTTATAATATGAGCCGTGTGGATTTACAACTATTTAACAACAGAGAGATCTTTTAATACTGGCCGGTAGTCTCTTCGTACGGACCTCTATAAAAAGGAACGCTTTGGCCCGAGTTCTAAATACAAAAGTTTTCTTTTCAGCCGGACAAATTAAAAAGATACCCCCTATCCAACAATTGGTAGGAACGAAGAGCTCAACATAAAATGGACGTTGCTCAAAATTTTGTTTGAAAAATGACGCGTGCTACAAAAGAAGAATTTTGCGATACCGTTTAACTAAATCACTCTTAATTCCTTATTAATACGGTTGGGTTTCGAATGACGTGTATTAAAATGTTGAAGTCATTGTTTGTATTAACAATTGATGTAAATATACTTGAATGATTGTTTTTCAACTACCGGTGTTACCCGAGTAAAAAATATGTAAACAAGCCACTTGTGTGATTTTTAAATAAATCCTTTTTTGTTCGTTTGTTCTGTGTAAATAATGTGTGGGCGCTTTATTGTTTGACGAATCTTTCCGGGTTCGGTTCTCAATTGAGCAAATATGTAGTCAGTAATCTAATCCTAGATGATCAATGCGTTTTTCACATATTCACACTTATACGTGCGATATTATCTAGAGTTTGATTCTCAGGCAGAATAAAATTCATGTTACGATTTTTTTTCTATCTCCTTTGCGTATTTAAAGATAATTTAATATTATATTTTTACCTATTAGTAGTAGTTTCCTACTTACGGATCAAACCAATGAAGGTTTAAAAGTTGTTTAAGGGTGGATCAACTTTTTAACCGACAAAACGGGCAAAAAATTTCGGCGTGTTTCAAAAAAATTTTTTTGCTTATTTAACTATTTAATTTACTCAGAAGTGTGTTAAATATATCTGAGATACGGCTTCCTAAGCGAGCAGCGAACTTTTTAAACTACTTCTTATTGAAAAACTCAAAAGTGTAAAGCTTGACCCAAATTTTTGTCACCGGAGTTACCCAAAGTTATTTCGCTGCAATTCTTGAATAAAAAGAGACTTAAATTTTTATTTTAGTGGATTTATTCTGTCATGCAAAATCAAATAGTTTGGTATACAGCATTTGTATGTAATTGTAATATATGGGCATTAAAATATGAGATGTATGTATGCTGAGTTACTAACGAGTCAGACACGTTGTTAATTTTCTCTGTACTTCTTTAAAAACTTAAAATTTAGTCACAGTTTTTTCTGAAATTAAAGTAAATAATCTTATTTTACCCTGAACCTAAAATAGTCATACAAATAAAATCAAACACATATTGTTACCTTGCAAAAACGGCTTACAAATTTAGGGACAACTAGTAACGCCTGAGACATTTTTGGTAACTCAAGAGACAAGAGACAAGAACAATCTATAAACTTCTGCACATAACTACACTCGCGAGCAACCAAATCGACTCAAGCGCAACCTTTGCATTCAAACATTGTTCTAAGTAAAAGTATGCAACATTATAATACAAATGATATGTCATTTGGAAGCTTAAAACTTCAGATTTGATGTGATATCAAGTGTCTGAACTTGAATGAGGGAAAATGGGATTTTGGGTATTCATAGGTGTTGAGATCACCATTGACACAAATAAAACAGGGTTTTTTCTTAAAGAGTATTAAAATTATGGGTCCAGGATTTAGTACTGCCTAGCCCTAATTACAGCCCGTAGTCGGTTCTTCATCGACCTTATTTATTTTTCGACGGTGTCTTGAGGAATACCTCCCCAATCCTCTAATTAAGCTGCCTTCAACTCTTCTGGGCTTGATGGGGCTGAATTTCTTGTTCATAACCTTCGTTTGAGCTCGTCCCATAAATGCTCGATGGGATTTAGGTCTGGACTTAGCGCAGGCCAGTCCATTGTGTTCAAATCGACTCTTTGAAGGAACTGCTGCCTAACGCGCGCTGTGTGGCATCGAGCTTAGACCTGCATTAGGATGAAGTCTTCGACAAAAAATCCTGCGTTGGGCACAACATGTTCCAGAAGAATGTTTGTGATGTGCCCCTCAGCTCCTAGTCCTTCTCGGCCTCATCCAGGCATGAAAGCGAGCTCGGTTTTACCTTCCAACGAGATACCAGCCCACATGATGCCAGAACCGCCACCAAAGGCAACGGTTTCTGCGAACCAGCATTGGGAAAATTGCTCTCCCGGACGCCTGCAGTCCCGGTCTCACCTGTCACATCATGCACCCTTTGTGAACAGGACCGACCTCCATTGCCCAAAACTCGAGTTGAGATGCTCTCCAGCAAACTGTAACCGAGCTTGCCGGAGGCCTGCAGTCAATTTTGGATCTGTTTCAGTCAGGTTGGCTTCCTTTAGACGTCTCTTTACTGTCCACTCGCTGACAGCTACATCTCGAACACGCCTCAGCTCACCTGCACGGCCACACCCGTCAGGTGTCGAATTCACAGGCAGATAGAAACAATGAAACGGTCCTCTCGTTCAGAAGTACCACGGTAGCGGCTGGTTGTTAGTCTCCAAATAATGATCGAGTCTTTTTATATTGTTTGTAAACTCGGGATACAGCAGACTGACTAAAGAGAAGGTAGGAAGAGACTACTCGCTGACTGAGCCTTTGTTGCAATAAAGTAACAACTTGAGCGGCTTTATGAGGTGTGTTATACATGTTTTCCATCATGGACACCGCCAGTAGCAAGTTTACAATCTGAAAGTAATTTTGATTACGACTTTTCATGAAACTATGTCTATGAAAATCGCACAATGTCTAAAGAGTTGCAAATTGTCTTTGGAGTTACCACTTTGGTAACGCAGTGTACAGGCAACTCAGCAGACATTTTTTACATAATGGCTTGTAAATTAAAATTTACTAATATGGCGAACGGTTTGAATTGACCAATAGGAAATCAGCCTTAAGGACCTTCAAAATTTGATGAAGAAATTAAAAGACAATTACCCGTTCATCGAAATAATACGGTAACTCTGCCGACACTGAATAAATACACGCTCACTCCTCTAGAGTTTGCTGCGAACTGGCGGCGAGCCGGCAAGAATTTAAGGCTCGCCGCCGCGCGTGCAAGGAATAAGATCGTATCGCCGTTCTTTACTAGAAATTTGTGACGTATTGCATAATATTTTTTACGTTTTTTCGCCGTCACTCAGTATACACCACAAAATGAGATGACTTAAGGACAGAGCTTTAAAGCCTTTTTTCCTTTAAAATTAAGACCTATTTTTATATTTAACATAGTAAGAACTAAACCTTGTTTAATTTATAAGCAATATATTAGCAGACTTAAGAATGTTCCAAGGAAAAAAACTCTTAAATTAGCAATTACATATAGCTACCTCGATGAAGGGACAGCTAAAATTTGTATGGAAAGGTATGTCTTATGCAAAGTCGTATACTGAGTTACCATAGTTTTTACGTTTCCTTCTTCATTTTATCTAGATATCATTGGTTTTTTATTAAGGTTACTTAACTGTTAATTGAACAAAACATAGAAATAATTTCTAAATTGTCTTAATTTAGTCGTTTTTGAATGCGATGTCGTCGGGACAAACTTATGTCGGTTAAAAAGTTGATCGACCCTTAATCATGTTTTCTTTTCTCAAAAATTGGTACAAAATCATTTCATTGATTCTGTGTACCTAAGGCAAAAAGTTACCTAATTACAATAACTAGGTATTTATATTTTTAAATAATTATGAATCTTCGATTAAACAATAATGCAAACAATTTACACAAAAAAGTTTTTAATCTATTCCCAAAAAAAAGAAGTTTTCATATCTATGGCGCCCATCTTTTTTTTCACCAACAACTTTCGTAAACGGTCACGCGTCAAAACTTCGTAGAATTAGATTCCTTTCTGTTGGAATTATGTTAACATTTCTTTGTAACAGGATGTCCCCTTGTAACGGTTGCAGTTTGTGAATATTATCAATGATAAGCCATCTGATATGAGTTTTTGGTGTTTAGAGTCACGTCTAACAGTATAAAGTTATATTAAAAAAAAAAACTCGTACTTAAATTCATGTATTTTTAAGTTTTTTATGTTATAGGAAGGCAAACGAACAAGAGGATCACATGATGGTAAGTGATCACTGCTGCCCATGGACATCAAAACGCACAAGGGTCGCAGATGCGTTGCCTGCCTTTAAGACCCTATACCCTCCCCAACTGAGCTCTGGCGACCTTACTCACTAGCAGAAACAGCACAACAGTTACGAAGTGCTACTTCTCTGTGGTCTTCTGTAACTGTAAGGTGGTGGTGGCGTTTGTAGTGATAGTTTTAATAAAAATACCCTGCCGCTTTCGACCATGGCGGCCGAACTTATGTTCAGCCAGGTCAGCAGGATATATTATAGTGCACAAGTGAGTGCGCAAGCACAGGTGCACTCTCTATTCCCTCACTCTCATAGTTCGGTGGGACAGCAATCTGACACGACCGTAGAGAGATCAGGCGAAGGACCAACGGCCGCATATTACAAATGCCAATCGGCGGTCCTTCATGCCTAAAAGTTTAAGAATCGATGTTCTGAATAATATTTAATACTAGCGGCCGCCCGCGACTCCGTCCGCGTGGATTTCGATTTCCAATATCCTATGTGTTATTCTGATGTATAAGCTATATTGTGGTAAAGTTTCATTCAAATCTATTCAGTAGTTTTTACGTGAAAGAGTAACAAACATCCATACATCCATACATACAAACTTTCGCCTTTATAATAGTAGTAGGATAGCAGGATTTTACAATCACAACACGAATGGTTAGAGAAATTATTGATAATTTTGAAGCAATTCAAGAATTAAATTTATTTATTTATTTATCTTCCATAACACCAAAATTGATTGCGTGTTTGTCCCCATTAAGAGCCACATAACATTAATACCCCCAGGACCCTGTACCCACATAATTCCCCCGCTCTACTTAAAACAGATTAGCTAATTCAATCCCCCGGCTTTGCTCACAAAGATTATTATTTATGAACTTGGAAATACACCCCATATTTCACGCCCTTTTCACAATTAGGAGCGCCTCAGCAAACAATTGGTTGAAGGTATTATATTGTGTGTTGGGGTAAAATGGCCTCGATCGTCTAGTGGTTTGAGTTCTGAGGTCTTGGGTTCGATTCCTGGGTTGGGTAAATTTTTGTATTTTTTTGGATTAGGCACAGCTTTGTTTTGTGATTACTAAATCCGCATTTGGCAAGCGTGGCGATTACTAGTAATTACTCCGAAACACGTTTGTGTAACGATAACATAGTTTCAAATGATGGTGGCCTTTGCCCTGCAGTGGGATATTAAAAGGCTGATACACTTTGGGTAAAAATAACTCGGTAGCCCAGTGGTAAAAACGCTTCACATTCTTGAGGTCGTGGGTTCAAACCAGCTCAGGCATCCTCTGGGAGTCTATCATTACTCGGCGGTGAAGGAAAAAACCGTGAGGAAACCTACATGCAGATAGAATTCTGACTTTAGTTCAGTTAGATCTGAATGTGTAACCATGATCCAATCTGTCTGGTTCCCCTCTAGGGGTTACGAAGGTCTGATGGCAGTCGCTTCACTGTAATAACCATACTCGTCAAATTCTGGATCACGGTCAAAGCGGATCCCGCACAGAAAACGGAATACACGCTAGGAAGAAGAAGAATGTTTCTCAGAAATCATTTTGGTCTAAGATCCCGCCATACAAGGACCTTCATCGAGCTGGTTATTGGATGAAACATGTTTTATACATAATTTAACATGTCAATTATTTTATTGCATATGGGTTGCCTAGTAAATTTCAGTCCAGGATATTCTTCTTCTATTCTTCCAGTTTAGTAATTAATAACTCCAAAATGATACACAGAATATCAAAGTCTATCGTTATCCTTGTCATTTGCACTATCAAATAGCACGCGCACTCTTTTTCATAGCGGCAATATTTCACTTTTCAAAATGCGACAACCCTAATTCTGGACTGATTTTTCGGAGGCAACCCTGTACCACCATTTTCATAATGAAATAATCTTTATTTTCATTTAACTTTGATTCAATAACTTTTTAATTTTATGTATAATTTTTTTTTTATCCTGGACTGAAATTTATGAGGCAACCCATATGCAATATAATTATTGGCATGTAAAATTGTGTATAAAAATGTTTCATCCAATAACCAGCTCGATGAAGGTCCTTGTATGGCGGGATCTTAGACTATTCCACAAGTTCTCAAGAATAAGTACCTTAGTACGATACCGGTATAAATACTTATTTAAAATATTTTATGTACAAACTGACCTGATACTGGCCGGTATGAGAAAACGGAAAAAAAAATAAACCCGATGATTTAAAAATAATAAGAAAAAATGGCGCGCAATTCCCTTTTTGAAGAGACCAATGAGAAATAGCGGGCGATACGAGATGCTCTACCGAATTTTGAAATCTGAGATGGTTTGGAATAGGGAAACTATGGAGTCGAGATATGGCTAAATAATTATAAAAAAAATAGTTTTGCACGATAGCCTTGAATTTGGAATGAGAAGTGTAATTTTACCGTAGGAACTGCTGTCAGAACTTTAGCTGACAAGAAATAAGGTCTGTTTTTGATTTACAACATATTATGTAATAATAGTCGCGTGTAATAATAGTATATGTAATAATAGTCGCGTGACCTAATTAAATGAAGCATTCGGGAAATAACATATATTTACTGTTACTAAACAAAAGTAATGCAATCGTCAATGAAAAGAGCAACTATCGAGTTTCCTGCCGCTTTTTCTCCATAGATGACTGCATTCCGAAGTCGGTGGTAGATTCAATCTGTTGTTTTTTTATTACCATTGACGATTCATAAGTGCTTTTCAGAGGCCTATTTGAATAAATAATATTTTGATTTCGAATGATTTTAATAATTGAATTCCGAAATATTTAAAACTACGTCGACTCCATCGTCTTCTTCAGCAATACAATATTGCCTCCGAAAACCGTTTCAAAACAAGAACAAGCCCGTTCCAAATTCAAATCTCGCGCCGCCGCCGCCGCCGCATATAAATTTGTTCGAGTTTTTTTTTCATAAAATTTAAGGCGACGGTAACCTTGCGATAAAGTGCTTACCGACTTATTTGCGGACAGTAACTTTTTAAAGTAATTTATTGAAATGAGGATTTTATATGCAACGAACCTCTTTTGGTTATCTAATATGGCGATATGTGCATCTCTTTCGGTTTTGAAGTTTTGTTTCTGGTCCCTTTAATTTGGGACCTTTTGAGGTCGTTTAATACGCGTCGTGAACATTTTAAATTATTATTATTGAGATACATAAAGAAACATTGTTATCATTTTTGTCGCCTCTCATAATATGGTAAATGTTAATTGACATAGTTCATAATAATTATTTTCATATAATGTAGCGAGTTTTGCCATGATGCTATAGTTAGTTCATTAAGATACAATGAAATACCTACCAAAGATCAAAAATCTAAGACTTTATTTATTTTAATTCAATAACAAATATAATAAGTATGTACTTAAGTGTATGTTCTTAGAAAAAAAAGTAAAATGACTATGATTACAGAAAATGATATCACGTCCAAAAAAGGAGAAGAAAATTTAGGCCCAATAACAATGTCTTTGCCTGTAAAAAAAAAACAAAAATCAATGATGGCGGACTCTCAAAAACTCAATCAGTGCCGTAGTTGAAATAGACAAAAAGCTATTGAAAGATAAACAGATGAAAAAGTCAATCTTGGGAGATGATTGAGCTCGTTTTTGTAAAGTTTGATCCCACGGTTGGGTATAAAAGTTTCTGTTGGCGCCATTTTGTAACGTATGACTTTTTAAATGTATTTTTGGATAATTACGTGCTAATAATCATTATATAAGGGCTAAAGTCCTGTTAGTTCGGTTTTTGTATAAATTGAGTTTTTCCAACTGAAAATACATTTTTATTGTCCCGCTCGGGATTTCAACCAAGAACATTAGTGTTGCTTTGAATTTTGGCCCAATAGCGACATTACTAATACATAATATACATGCCGGCGCAGTTGTAATTGTGAACATTAATAATCGATACCAAACTCTGTGGTTAGAATTTTGAATACCGAACTCTTTGGAGGGAAGCGAATGTCACTGGCTGGTTGGCCACGAAGGTTGGCGGGAAAAGTGACAGCTCGCTTGACGTAACTCAGATCGTTGGTTGTATCGTGCGGGATAAGATCCAATGGAATAATGGGTTGGCATCTTGCGCATATACCACGCTTTCTGAGGAATGTCTAGTTATTTTACAATCCGTTGTGCAATTATATCTCCGTGTTAATCCAAGCCATCCTTGAACATAGACGTAAAACTCTAATATGTACCGCGTGCCTACATCAGAAGTGGGATTCACTCAAGCTCACAAGGCGGGGTTCACATCACGGGATTAACTTAGGCTCGCACAGCAAAACGAAGAAACCAGTTGTGAAAAATGGCGGAGGAACTTTAGCAGAAAAATGCAGTTGCATCATAACTGCAACGTCTCATATTGTGCTACGGTGGTAGTTGTGAAAACGAACAACTTGTTACGGAAAATAACGTAATGAATGGAATGTGGTGCGTGTCTGTGGAGCAGTAGAATCAGGATTAAAGCTCTGATATAAGCGATGAAGACGGCTACTTCGAGAACGGCGGACGGCGCGGCGGCGGCCGTGCGAAGGCGACGACGACATCGGCGGGAGCGACAAGAGGGCAACAAGGCGGCACATCCGCAGGCCGGGAGCGGGTGCAGGCAGATCAAGTGAGCGGCGCGTGGATTTCTGCCTTGTTCGAGTGCACTTGGGAGCATGATCTGGTGAGCTGTATTGTTTTCATAGTTTTGTATTCACGTTGATTAAAAAAGTTTAAAGTTAGTTGAAGTAAACGAGCTTGGCATGGGTTACGGCGTATAACATCGTGTACATAATTAGTTCCTAGACTAAATAAAATGAAGAGTGAAAATGTCTGAATAAAAAATAACAACAATGGCGCGTAGCGTTGTCATGGCAACCGACGCTGATGGTAAAGCAGCAACGCGCGCTCCGCTGTCGGTGGCTAGGTGCCTGCTTGCGTGAACAAAGAGTACCTAATCCTTACATTTTATTAGACGCTTTACAGGGTAGATAATTACAAAGTGACATCATGTATGGGTAGTGTGATTTGATTTTTGAGGATTACGCTAAGCATTTTTTGGGAATATGACAGCAATAGAGGTGCGTTAAAGTAAATTCAATGAGATTTGTACCCGTAATGTGGAGACAAATCTAGTCTCGCTAGCCTTTCGGAACTTTAGTTCAGGCCTGTGACACTCTAGTTCCACTGTCGACGTAAAGCGCTAGTGTGCTTATTCCCTATTGGTCCGCTCCATACTGAACTGTTATTGGTTAAGCACCGCCATTGTTGTTTTGACGTAATGTCATTGTGATAGCGCCTTAAAGTGAAAAAAGTGCCGGTATTATTTTGTGTTTTCCTCGCTATTCAGCTTGAGTTGAGTCGCAAAACCAAAGCCAATACGTTCCTCATTATATAACCAACAGACGCTTCATTTATATACGCCATGGCTTTGCGAAAATGCTGTGTTGGAGATTGCCAATCTACCAATCGTTCTCATTGCCTTTTCCACTTTCCGAAGGACGTTAAATAAGAAAAACTGTGACTTAGATTTGAGGAGCTGGCGAACAAAACCGGACTTGTCCATACTATCAGTTTTTTTTTTTATTTTACATTTTACTTTAGAAAGTACACATCTATGTATTGCCGAAATATTGTCAATCAATTCCAGCTCTTTCTCATAGTAAAACTACTTCGAAATTTGCTTTTTCAATCAGAAACGGACTTGTCCTCCTTAAAAGTTGATATGCATGTTTTAAAATTTTGCCTCTCCTGTAAAAAAACATTAATTGGACAAGTCCGCTTTTGTTCGCCTGCTCCTCATTTGTGGTTCCCACAAATATTGGACTGTGTCAACTGTGTGGTTTATCAAAATATCAATAAATGATAAAAACTTATTTTTTAAGGTTACAGAACAATTTGTAAAAAAAATGAAAAATAAATGATTATAGCTATAAAACTTTGTTTCATTTTGACATTACTATTTATTTGAAATGTATTTATGTTAACCCTATCCTATAATATGAATTAAAAAACAATAAATCTAATAAACCTTGATATATCGATACAACTACATACAGCACAACACTAATATGTCGATAACGAGCTTCGGAATATATTGGCACCACACTAATCCCGTCATACCATTGGCCGAGCGAGCTACAGCGACACTAGCGCTTTGCGTCGTAAATGAAAAACTAATTCTCCTCTTTGGAGTGTCCTATCTGTCTCTGACTAGTTATAGTAATCTGTGCTTTAGTTTGATTTACCTGTTACTTTATTACCGGTATGCCTACAACGCGAGGCAATGGTGGCAGGTTTTAATTTAGATTAATTGTCACACAGTGAAGTGATGATCATATACGATGACCTACCAGTCCATGAGTGTATTCTTAGGTGTTGTTATAGGCAAAAATAATTAAGCCTAGTTGTTCGCAGTTCGCTAGCCTTACTCTTCTAGTGAAGAAGCATAACGTGAAGGTTTGTTTTACGTTCCATTCTGTATAGGAAGAATCAGCGTAACCAGATGAAATTGGACCCCAAATTCAAGAGATTATTTGAGGTCGTTGAGTAATTATGTGGTGATCATCACAAACAAATATGCCCGAGATAGACTGAGAAGGATGCCTGAAGGTTAGTTGTAGACGAGTTGTTGATAACAATGACGATGATAGGTACCTGAAGTTCCTTACACATCGCGTGATTAAGGTGATGAGGTGTTGTAACAAGAGCGCTTGATAGAGGCATTGAAATCATATCGCTCAAGAGACGCGTTTTGCTTGTATTTCTAGAGTCACAAAGAGAATATTGTTCCTGAGAAAGGTTGTGTGTGTCTCGATGTATGCGTTCTGCTGTATAGAATCGCGATACGCGTTCAGCTTTGTAAGGATATGTTACGATTTGTTTAATTATAAAATAGGAAGTAGCTTTAGATATTAAAGGTTTAAAGCGCAGTCTTAATCCGTCACTATCGTTGAATTTGTTTTGTGGCAATACGAAGAGTGTGAGACAGCAAATAGCCAGACAATGCTGGTTTGACTGAGATATACCTTGGTTTAGTTTTAATGGTCTTATGGCTCATTTTTGGTTATTGTTGATTCAATAGTAGGTATGCAAGTCGCTCAGATTGTTAACATCTTCGGTGTATTTGTAGACGTAGGCATTAATCGGATCCCTAGGCGGCCACGCTTGTGAGTGACATGCGTTTAGATCAGAGAAGTGAATTATTGGACCAGTTGGATCGCCGGATAGAGGTTCTGCGTTATGGAAAGGTTCAGATGGAGGTAGCCCTTGAGTGTGATACTCTGAGATACAGTTTGGAGTGATAACCGGGTAAAGGCTGTCATTGAGTGCTGGAGCATCTGAATTGTAGAGTATTGTATACTTCACCTAATTCACTGTAGGTAGATACATTATGAGTCTTGTTAAATCTGTAATACAAAGGGGTTTGTAACGATTTGCATACACCTAAAAATGTTAAGTCGGTTGTTTGTGTGGTTCACGTAGCTGTTGAAATCGATAGTGATTTGAATAATGACAAGATGGATTAAATTGTGTGTTAAAACTCGAGTATGGTGCTCCTGTGTTTGACCGTTCCATAGTAGTTACTACGTAGTCGTAGCCCGGTGGAAATCAGTGTCTCTAAAGGCAACTCAAGTGGCCCGTGGGAAAGCGGTAGGCGTATAACACTGGAGGAGGACGGGGCCTGGAGAGACGAGACTGGAGTGTCTAATCACTGAGAGATATAAACAGATTCACTGGTTGAATGTGTGAGAGTAATAGGATTGAAGATCTGCAAGTTATCGTGGCGTAAGGGGTATGACTCGAGAGGTACTGTCAGTTTCTGTTGTAGTAGAAAATGGGTAGAGCTTAATGGTGTACTACCTCTCAAATGAGCAACTGCCTGGGGAAGTACCTCCACCTATCAGGGGACAGCGTTGAAGTACCACCTCGTATCAGTTTTGCTATGTTTCTGCTGGTGATTAAGGTTTCCAGTACTCAGTTGGGGAGGGTATGATATGTTTTAGAGACAAGCAACACATCAGCGACCCCTGTGATTTTGATGATGTCCATGGGTAGTGGTGATGACTTACTATCAGGTGACCGTCTTGCTCGTTTGTCTTCCGCTGATATAAAAACAAAAGCAACAGTATTGCGTGATCCAGGCTAATGATTTCGGATCTTCGATAATTTTACCATGTTTGTAGAAGCTTGGTCAAGAGTGGCCGAGTGGTGGCAAAGTATACTGCTGTCGTGTTTCTTTTTCAGATACGCAAAAGGACATTTCACGTGTAAAAAGTGCTGGCGAGATGGCGCTTCGATGAAGGTCCACCGTCACTAGTCACCAACAACTTCACACGAGGACGTGTGCCCGCAGGATGACCGTGTCGGAGCATCAGCACTGTGCTGCCATCTATCGAAGCTGGAAGATATATAGTTTTAAGCGTAATCGTGGCTGCGTAGATTGCAACCGGTTTCGGTCAAAGTTTATGAGCGACTAGATGCAAGGGCGCTAAGCGAATACGGCGGGAACTACGTTTCGAGGCTTCTCTAACGTTTCGCGCGCTTCGACGGAGTTGTTAAGGCGAGGATCGATTGGACTAACTCATAGTGATCACGTGTCTCTGTCCGATTTTGTTCTCAATTGCATTGCAGACCGTGATCGAAATTATTAATCGCTTCAATCAATCATGGAAACCCCTAAAGTGATACACTAGAGCGAGATATAATTGTGCAATAATTGTGCCCCGCGATCAATGGATAGTTAGAAGCAAATTCATGTCATTTATTTGGTGAGACAGTTCCATTTTTGTCAGAAATGTGTGTGAGGGTGATGCACGTGTACGTAGATTGGAGAGACTGGCCTAGTGGTCGACGTCCTTGGTTGAAGTGATACAAAGCATTCTAAGAGATTTGCGCGTGTAGTTGATTGGAAGGACTGACCTAGCGATCGACGTCCTCGGTCAAGCTGATACGTAGCATTCTGAGACAAGTGTTTGTGTGTGTGGTCGATTGAAGGGTTGGCTCAATGAGCAAGCCGACGCCTTGATGAGATAGAGGGTAGTCTCAATGAGTGAGGCTACGCCTTGATGAGATAGAGGGTAGTCTCAATGAGTGAGGCTACGCCTTGATGTGATGATGGGTAGTCTCAATGAGTGAGTCTACGCCTGGTGGGCAGGCTCAATGAGTGAGTCTAGGCCTTGTTGTGATGATGGGTAGTCTCAAGGAGTGAGTCTACGCCTGGAGGGCAGGCTCAATGAGTGGGTCTATGCCTTGATGTGTTGGTGGGTAGGCTCAAGGAGTGAGTCTACGCCTTGTTGAGATGTCGGTTAAGCTCAATGAGTGAGCCTGCACCTTGTGTGAGATGGAGGGTGAACTCAATGAGTGCGTCTACGCTTTGCGTGAGATGGAGGATTGGTTCAATGAGTGAATGTGCGCCTGTGAGGTAATGACGTATGGGCTTGCTCGTGAGAGTCAATGTCCAGACCGTCTTCTTTGTTCCGTTTATCCCGTGGGGATAGAGGGGGCAGCTCGTTGGAGCGTATGTCTGAGTCATGTGAACGTTGTTCTTTTCCAAGCTGTTATGGTATTGATTTGAGTCAGGAATGGACGAGCGTAGTTGCTACCAGATAGTCTGCGTTTGTAAGACGTAGAACGCACAGGGACGTGCGTATGTCAGGTTTGGCCGTGCCGGCGCAGTTGTAATTGTGAACATTAATAATCGATACCAAACTCTGTGGTTAGAATTTTGAATACCGAACTCTTTGGAGGGAAGCGAATGTCACTGGCTGGTTGGCCACGAAGGTTGGCGGGAAAAGTGACAGCTCGCTTGACGTAACTCAGATCGTTGGTTGTATCGTGCGGGATAAGATCCAATGGAATAATGGGTTGGCATCTTGCGCATATACCACGCGTTCTGAGGAATGTCTAGTTATTTTACAATCCGTTGTGCAATTATATCTCCGTGTTAATCCAAGCCATCCTTGAACATAGACGTAAAACTCTAATATGTACCGCGTGCCTACATACATAATTATACATTATATTATTGCCTTTTTAACGTATAATTATGATAGTTAGTTAAAATAAATTTGTTTTAAAAAAATCGAATATAGAACACTTATTATACGAAATTATTGGGTCACCCATCCACTGTATCCGTGCAAAAGGTAGCTTAACTTGCGCGTAAATGTCCTGTGCGCATTATTTACGCATCAGCGTATTTAATAAATAAAATCATTACTGCGGCGGTCAACAAACGAATTATCACGTTGCTCCGAAAGATTACATATACAGGGTGTTTCGGTATCCGTCGCCCATTGGCTAGATCAGTGGTTCTTATCAGAGATGTTAGGGAGCTCCGTAACCGAATCCGAAATATATCCATACTTCCATACTTTATTTTAATATTATAAATGGTAAAGTGTGTCTGTCTGTCTATCTGTATGTTTCTCTTTCTTTCACGGCAAAACGGAGCGACGAATTGACGTGATTTTTTAAGTAGAGATAGTTAAAGGGCTGGAGATTAACATCTTAGGCTACCTTTTGACCCATTCCAATATCCCACTTCCCTAAAATGGGGGGTGGAAGTTTGTATGGAATATCTAAACTACTTAAGTTAGACGCTTGAAATTTGGCATGCAGGTCCCTTAGTCAACTTTATGCTTAGTTGCAAAAGGATATTACAAAAATTCCCACGTGAACGGGAGTAAGCGGGAAAAACATTTGTATCATGAAAACCGATTTCCACGCGGATGAAGTCGCGGGCGGCTGCTAGTCGGATTATATCAGATAGGGGCGAAGCCTAATTGAGTGAGACACGTTATTAGTATGTCATTTCTCCATCTACCAGCCGCCGCTGCTGAACTACAATGCGCCAAAGAACTTATACATAAATCCATTTTATTAGTCGTAGTACCTTTGAAATTCCTTAAAATCAATATTTGTAACCGAAATTATCAGAAAGCAACTAATAATCCGAAATAATTTATATCCTACATCCGAATCCAAAATGTCTTACCATAACAACCCTGAGTAAAATGGTCGCTTAGCGTTAAAGGTTAAGAACCATGAGCGGATTTGGGCCTGTCTATAATACTTAATGAGATGAGGCATAAGATCGCCTTTCCTTCGCTATTTCGTAGTGCTGTAAGGAATAAATTAATAACCAAGTTTGAACTCAAATCTTATCTCAGTTTAGTCTGTTTTAAAAGGAGAAGGTTCCGGATTCGTTACCCGAACGGGTGTTCTTGATAGATTTAATGCATTTTCACGAATCTGTTATTAAAAGAAATTAAATTATTTATTATAAGCTTATAGTTTCTCACTGCAGGGCAAAATAAGAAATTATAAAAAAAAAATACAACACCCTTTACATAAAAAACAATAATGACCACAGCGGCATACACCTCTATATCTTGAAAAAAGCCTTCTGTCCTACTCTAACACTTCGCTAATCACTCGTGCTGTCTTTTTCTAACGCACCCAAAAAGCTTGACTGGATGAAATTAATAATTTATATCCAACCATTTTGTGTTGACATCGGATAGCATTAAAATATTACGAATATAGGGGTCTTCTAAAATTGGGCGTTACGCATCAGACCATTTTAGAAAGAGATCTGATTTCTAATTGACAGTATGTGTAGATAGGTCATTTTATTTTGGAGTTATCTTTTCCTAGGGTCCGCGCTTGTATATAATTTACTTGAAGAGTAAAATAATAATTATCTTACTCCGTCAGTTTTTTGGTGCTGTCGAAATTTCGGTGACCACACTTTAGGATAGGATAGGCCTTATCGTTTGATTTGCTTCTGTAATGAATGGGTTTTAATTAACTATTTTATAGGGAAGTAAAGGAACAAACGGGACACCAGATGGTAAATTAAATTATCATCGCTGCCCTGGACATCAAGAACCTCACATAGGTCGCAGATGCTTTGCCTGCCTTTAAGACCCTATACTCTCCTCAACTGAGCTCTGACAACCTTACTCACCAGCAGAAACATAGCACAACAGTTAAGAATTGCTACTTTAGTATGGTCATCTGTAAAGTGGAGGTAGGTACTTCCCCAGACGAGCGGCTCATATGCGTGGAAGTTCTACAAAGCACCTCTCTTAAAATTAAAACACTTTAGATTATCCAACCCCACTGTCAGATCAGTTCTTGTAAGACTATCTTATTTGTTTGAACCATCTTATTCAACATTAAAATGCAAGCAAATTGATTTATTAACTGTAAAACCATTAAGAATTGTTATTTTGCTGCCAAAAACATAGAAAATTAACATACTATTGTAATTTAAAACAACAATAAGGTATTCAAATTTGGATTCCCAGTGTTGCCACCCTACATCCAAAACTATCCACCATATTGGATTGTTTTTTAATAATAATGGCGGCGGCAGCCCGTAGCCGCGGGATGACTTCATATAATCTATGGCCGCACGATGACTCTATATTATCTATGCCCCGAGATATTAAATACAGAGGGGATTCCGTGACGAATAGCATTATGGGTTGCACAATGAGTAGATTCTAAAGATGTAGCGGCAAAGGTCGTGTGTTTGATTTCGGGTTTAGTTATTTAGTCATGTATAAAATTATTCAGTGATAATATTAGATGGTACCAGAAATGTTAGGGAGCTCCATAACCATAACCGACACTATCTGTAATGCGATATGAAAAATATCCGAAGCCGTAACCGAATCCGTAATAAAAGTTATGCGAAGCCTAATTTAGACACATTTTTATAAGAATTATGTTATTTTCATCAGCCACCGCCGCTTCTGAAATATAAGGCGCCAAAGAACTTATGAATAAATCCATTTCATTACCTTTTGAAGGCACATATTATGTATTTACATGAATTTTGAAATTTCTTAAAATTGGTTAAGCAATCCAAAAGTAACGGATAATCCAAAATAATTTCATATCCGTATCCAGTAGGTATAGTAATCAATCCTATGTATATTCGTATCCGGAACATCATATCCATAACATTCCTTCCTGGTTATACTGTACGGCAAAAGTAAACTGGCTCCGTCGAGTAGTCGCTTGTAGGTCGCTTTAAACGACAGCCGAGCTAGAGGTTCGAATCCCAGGTTTGACCGAAAAATGTCTAAGTTTTCCTGTTGAAATAACTGAAAAGGCACTGTTGGCAAAATTATTTAATACATTTATAATATCAATAAAATAAGATAAGCGGCCTCCGCGGGGATTTTGGATAATCTTAGTTAGTGTTAGTTTAAAATCTTACCTACATGTAAAGTACTTTATATAGATCATTATTCATTAGATAGTTATTCGTTTTCCTTATTAAGACAAAGCAATACCTTCTGCGTTGTTTAATCTATGCCACTACTTACATTATCTATGGTTTTTTCCTCCCAAATTACCACAGACCATCGCCATGGTCGTTCCTATGGGATTCTGTTATTTATGGGAATGGGAAAAGATAAAAAATGTTTATAATTATATTCTCTCGTTTGAAAACTAAATCACAAAAAAAGTTGTGTTGATTATTTTATGGGAACCTTATGGCTTTGTTGTAAACTTTTTATGTTATATTAGGGAAAGTCGAGATTAGGAAATGCTATTATTTCCTCAAAAAAAGAAGTGTAAGCTCTTTCACAATTTTATTTTTATGGAAGATTGGGCGACCGAGTATGTGTCTTCTGATTTTAAGTGATCACCGCTGCCCATGGATATCAACAACCGCACAAGAGCCGCAGATGCGTTGCCTACCATTAACAACACTCCATACTCTCCCCAACTGAGCTCTGGCGACCTTACTCACCAGCAGAAACATAGCACAACCGTTGTATTGGCGTAGGACAGTGATTTAATAATATTTAGAAATAAAAATATTTAGTTGCGTGTTGAGAGTTTGACGTTTAATGATGAAAAAAAAAAACAATTGACGCGCTTAAAGCGTCGACGAGTAAAATGCGGTGCAGCACGGAGGTTGTGAACAGATGAGGTCGCATGACGTTCCAACAACCGTTACGAAGTGTTTATTCACTGTGGTCTTCTGTAAGGTGTGGGTACTTAGTGGAAGTTCCACTTAGAACTTTCTGAAACTGGTTGAATTGTTTTGCTGAACACTGTTTTGTAACTCAGATTTTGTAAGAGATTAATAAATAAATCCTCTTTGAATAGTATTCCCCATTACTGAGAGTCGTGATCATTGTATGAAATTAAAACACAGAACAAACTCTCTTGGCAATTTTAATGGAGTGCTCTGCCATTGCCTTCTCCATAATAAATAAATTATTAAATAGTGTTTTTAGTAAGGAAAACTCACTTTTTTAAGCGACATCGTATTACTAAGTAGGTTTTCCACGTCGGTTTCCTAGTCGCAATAATAGGGTATTTTACACCATGTAAGAAAAAATATAAAAATGCATTTATGTGATAGATTTTGAACAAAATAAATAAAAAAACGTAGATATCTCACCAAAATCAAATGCGTAAATTTAATAATTTAATTTTAAAGATCGACATTTTTAATCTGTTTTAAATGTGTCAAAAACAGCAAACGCCATTTTAGAATCCGATATGACGTCACACCGATAGTTTTTATGACTAATGTTGGTACGTTTTGTTAACTATTTCACTAACCGAGTGAAACGTCATGGCGGCTAGCGTTTTCGCACGTCAATGTCAATTCCTAATTTTAAACATAAATTTAGACCGTTTATCGGTATTTAAAAATCAAAATAAAGTATTTGGTAGTACATTACGGCACAAAGATTGATTTAAAGCAGTTTTCAAAAATTGGTGTAATACCCTATTGTAATGAAAGGTCTAGCTGTAAGTAGGTACTAAGTGCTGGTCCGGTTAGCGGTAGGTTTATTAGTATAATTAGCGACCTGACTGGGAGGGTAAGGTCTTACAATGTGTGTTCAGGGCTGGGGAAAGATGGTTGAGTAGTTTTAATGGTTTGGTGGAGTTTTTAGAAATAATTTCGGATTCAAATAATGTATGTATTTATTTGCATTTTTCTATCATGAATTTATGACAGATTCGGTGTACCAGTTGGCAAGAAGTTCGTGGGTTTGATTCTCGCTCTATACAAAACATTTGTGTGCATGATATGCGTCCATTCAGAACCAATGTTTTGTACCGATTTTTTTGTACAAAGTTTGATTTAAAATAAGTATTTAGAAGTTGACTGTTACATGGTGTATGAAGAGTGTGTACATGAACTTGGATGACAAAACAATTTTAATTGAAATGAAATTTTTTTTTTTTTACAAAACCATTTTTAACATTACCCTTGGTTTTAAAGCAATAATGCATTTATTATACGAGGGCAGTTTGATAAGTTCGTGCAAAAATAAAAAGTATGTAACTTTTTGAGGTAAACCTTTTTTATTCTTCGACATAGACTCCTTAGAGGCTTATACACGTAATTTAACGCTTTTCGAATTAGTTAATCCTTTCCAAATAATAGGATTTGTAAAGGTCTAAAAAATAGCCAAATTTTTCAGCCATCACCTCCTTGTTTGAACAAAATCTTATTCATGCAAATATTTTTTTTTAAATAAAGCTACAGATTTTAGTCAAAGGGAGTCTATTCTGTAGAATAACAGGGATATAAAACAAATTGGGAGCCTATTTCTACTAATTTTGGGACCACAACTTCTGGGGTGTGGGCTGGTACATTTCCATAATAAAAAATGACTTTTTCAGACAGCTTTCTCGTCTCTGAATGTTGGTGAATAATATTATGTACTCGTTGATTCGAGATGTCCATAGCACTAGTAATCTCATGCATCTTCACTGTTCTGTCATCTATCACTATGTCATGGATTTCAACCAACATTACTGCAGTAGTACCCTCTACAGGACGTCCAGATGGCTTAGCATCACTTGGACCCATAAGATCACTGCAATTTTTTTAAAACACTTGATAATGTAAGGTGCAGAGTCTCCATAATGTTTGTCAATCATCACTTTTGTCTCCTGAGGAGTTTTGCTTTTCAGACAGTAATGTGAAATCACCACACGAAATTTTGTTTCACAAAATGTTCTGAAAATCACTCGACTTCCTTTACGCGAATCAATGCCAAACACAAAGAAGTCGGCCGTTCAAGCTGAAACTTTGCGTATGGTCCTCTAAAAGATGCTAGTAATCAAACATAAACTCAAAACGAAGCAATAGCATAAGCTCTCGGAATTTGCACGAACTTATCAAACTGCCTATGTAATATTACTTTGACAAGTCAAGCAAACTAGTAATACAAATCACATCATTGTTCTATTGAGATTTGGCAAATTTTTGATAAAGATAAAGATATAGAAAATGATTACTAACTTAATTCAAGGCGTAGGTACTTTCTGTAACTTTCTTTAACTGGTATTTATACCGATTATATAAACCGATTTCCCCAACCCTACGCAAACCATCAATTTGCTCTTCCTTCGCACGTGACATTTATAGTTCGCGATACGGAATCGAACCTGTGATTCAAGCATTGTTCCAGCTCATACCCTAAGTAATGCCAAGCTTTTATCGAGTCATTTGATTGCAAACGTCCGTCAAATCGTCACTCTGAATCAACAGAGTAATGGAGTTATAAGTACTTTCATAGGGCCTTACATGAGTGTTATTCCTCCATTTGACGACCCGCTTGGTGTAGTGGTCAAGATGTTGCCTATTATACAAGAGGTCGCGGGTTCGATTCCCGCACAAAACAAACTATAGTGTGTATGAACATGTCTGTTTGTCCTGGTCTGGGTGTTATTTGTATCTATTTAAGTATATTTGTAATTCCGCTGTTGATTCTAATGTCTGTAACCCAAGTGCGTAAGCTACTTAACACGGAGTTAGATCAATGTACCTATGTGAAGTTGTTGTGAAAAATATACATGATACATCCATGTCTAAACACAAACATTTTCCCCTAGCGGGATTCGAACCCTCGTCCCTTGGTCTTGTAGCCAGGGTCTCTGACCACTAGACCATACGAGCCTTCAGAGTCAATAAATATACGACAGTACCTGCCTCATTCAAGAATTACGTTCATATTTTCTAGAGAGTTTATTTTAGAAAAGTAATTTCATACATTATCCGTATCCGACAAACGATTTCACTTCTTATTAAAATACTACTATTATAATATCTGTGGTTAAGACAACCGCCATTTTAACATTTCGAAAAGGAACTACAATTTAATTTACTTTTATTAATTCAATTGAAACTATTAACAAAAGGTATACAAACAATGAAGAAGATTACTGCCCTGACCGGAAACCGAAGCTTGGACCACGCGAATGTTATAAACCAACAAGACATTTGGCGACATATGGTCACTGTGGTCACCCACTCCTTAAGTATGGTCATTACTTACAGTTGGACCTCATTATGGTCGAATGTGGTCAAAAATGGTCTTTGTACAATTGATATTATGGAGAAAGCTAAGATGAATTATAAGTGGATCATAATATCTACAGTTAGTTCCATTAGTAAAATACTGCGATTGCTAAAGTTAAGCAACTTTTGCAGAGGCCAGTCATCGGATGGGTGACTGAAAAATTTCAAATTGAGCTCCTCCGTTCTTCGGAAGGCACGTGAAGCCGTAGGTCCTGCGCCTGATCTCTCTACGGTCGTGTCAGACTGCTGTCCCACCGAACTAAGAGAGTGAGGGAATAGGCAGTGCACCTGTGCTGGCGCATTCACTTGTGCATTATAACATACTAGCGGCCGCCCGCGACTTCGTCCGCGTGGATGTCGGTTTTCATTATACGAATGTTTTTTCCCGCTAACTCCCGTTCCCGTGGGAATTTTGCAATATCCTTTTGCAACTAAGCATCAAGTTTACTAAGGGACCTGCATGCCAAATTTCAAGCGTCTAACTCAAGTAGTTTAGATTTTCCATACAAACTTCCACCCCCTCATTTCGGGGAAGTGGGGGGTTGGAATGGGTCAAAAAGTAGCCTATGTTCTGTCTCAGGGTCTAAAGATTGTCTGTACCAAATTTCATCAAAATCGGTTGCGAGGTTTAAGCGGGAAAGCGTAACAGACAGACAGACAGACAGACAGACAGACAGACAGACAGACAGACAGACAGAGCTACTTTCGCATTTATAATATTAGTTGGGATCCTGCGGCCGCCATGATCGAAAAACGGCCAGAAGGGTATTACTGTGTATCAAACAAATCTGACATAAATTCTGCCTGCCGCGGTTATTGAACCCTGGACTAAGAAATCCCAACTAATATTATAAATGCGAAAGAAACTCTGTCTGTCTGTCTGTCTGTCTGTCTGTCTGTCTGTCTGTCTGTCTGTCTGTTACGCTTTCCCGCTTAAACCTCGCAACCGATTTTGATGAAATTTGGTACAGACAATCTTTAGACCCTGAGACAGAACATAGGCTACTTTTTGACCCATTCCAACCCCCCACTACCCGGAAATGAGGGGGTGGAAGTTTGTCTGGAAAATCTAAACTACTTGAGTTAGACGCTTGAAATTTGGCATGCAGGTCCCTTAGTAAACTTGATGCTTAGTTGCAAAAGGATATTGCAAAATTCCCACGGGAACGGGAGTAAGCGGGAAAAAACATTCGTATAATGAAAACCGACATCCACGCGGACGAAGTCGTAATATTATATTTTACTAGCGGCCGCCCGCGACTTCGTCCGCGTGGATGTCGGTTTTCATTATACGAATGTTTTTTTTTTGAGGTTTAAGCGGGAAAGCGTAACAGACAGACAGACAGACAGACAGACAGAGTTACTTTCGCATTTATAATATTAGTTGGAATAGTTGGGATTGCATCAAACATAATTCTTTCACACCCTTTTATCTTATTCCTAGCGTTTGTTCCGTTTCTGTGCGGGTTCCGCTCTGACCATGATCCAGGATTTAGCGAGTCTGGTTATTACAGTGAAGCGAACCAGACAGATTGGATCATGGTAACACATTCAGATCTAACTGAACTAAAGTCAGAAACTGATCTGAATGTGCAGGTTTCCTAATGGCACAAAGATTTCGAAAAGTCCAGAGGTGTGGGTCCGGATTCGAACCACGGACCTCACGTATGTGAGGCGCGTTCCGTGCCACTAGGCCACCATCGCACGCACCCTTTTATAAGGAGGGAAATAATTAAGTCTAAAAATAAGTTTTACAACATGCTAAAATGCCTTACGGCAAAAATGTTTTTACATTTAAGTAGGTATTACTTAGTACGCCTTACATAGTTAAAATTAAATTAAAGTTATTTCCATAATAATAAACTTCAATATCTTTAATATTAAATGAGTGTGCCACTAAGGTCTATAATTAAATGTGACACCAGTAGCTATCTATGTACCTACCTACATCTGTCGCTAAAAGTGTACCATTTTATATAATCATGTGGTAACATATCCCGTACTATGACAGCGGTTCTCAATAAGGGATAATCACCTACATACTTTTTGAGCATGCAATGACTGTTTTTTTTGTACACCATATATGAATAAACTAGCCGCCACCCGCGACTCCGTCTGCGTGTATTTCGATTTCCGCATACACTACATAGAGCCTTCCTCGACACATGCGACCAATAGTTCCTGAGATTAGTTCAAACAAACAAACAACCAAACAAATTCTTCAGCTTTATAAATTAGTTTAGATAAATGAAGATTATGTTCTGTGAAGTCAGAAGTGGAGGTAACTTATTTCCCAGATGAAGAGCACTTTCCACCGTACACCTCCAATTAAACTGTAGGTATTTATTTTTACTTGTAAATTAGACTACTCCAAAAGTCATTTATGAATGACAATAGCCAACGCAAGTCCATTTTCAAAAAGCCTAAAATCAACAAAACACGATCCATATTAGTCCGTCGGTACTTCCTTAGCGGCGCTTCAAACAACGCCATAAATAAAAGTATAAAGAAATTTAGTAAACAACAGATTGTAAGTGTCCCCAATTCAATTACGACCACCCAAGCGGTAGGTGATATATTAGAACGACAGGTAACCGTCCATTGACGATTTGACGCAAAAACAGCTGTAAAGACGCCGCCATATCTATAAATTACGTTTACAAATGGCGGCGAGCTGTCAAAACATTTACGTGGGAGGTAGGTTGATTCAGTGATTAATTGATAATTACGTTTTGAAAAGATTATTTTCTCGTGTGAGTTTTGATGTCATTGTTGCTTTTTTATTTATTAAGTGATGCCAAGATTTGTTCTTTTGTCTGTTAGGTAAGATTAAGTTATGAAACTCGCGAATGTTAACATGGATTTTGGATTAAAATTAAACCGATACGTAAAATAAAAAATAATGTTGATTTCTAGAATAGCGGTAAACGCACTCACAACATTAGCAATAGCATCAGATAAAGATAAATGTTGATAAGAAACAAACTAATTTATGAATGGAAGCCTTTCTAAAGACACTGAACTCTACACTCTACATGACTTTTCCTAGGAGTATTCGAACCCACGCCTTGCCAACATTATTAACCACTGTCGTACTTCCAATCGACGAGATGGCTCACTTAACAGTGCTCAAAGCTGCGCCATAACAGGATTCAATATCAATCGAAATAGGTATTTATTCTGATTTATTCATACAAGAAAATGTTAAATAAAACAAAATATTATAAATTTCCTCTTTATATAAAAAGTGTAAGTAATGGGAAAAATAAAAGTTTTTTATTTCTAAGCACTATTAATATAAAAAGCACCACAGTACGTCTTCATCAGTAATTAAGATATTTGCATTTGAATTAAGTTGCTGCGCTAAATTAGTATGTAATTCAAAATTACTATAACTAGCGCCATCTATCGTCTAGTAGCTGAATTAGTTAATTGGTCGTTGAGCGCCATCTATGGTCGAGAGGTTGTACTGTTTATTAAAGCAAGCTAAATACTAGTTCATAGCTTATCTAATAGATGGCGCTGTTTGTGCTTTTAGTTCAGTAACTTTTCTAATAGATGTCACTGTTTACAGTTTTAGTTCAATATAAAATTAAGAGATGGCGCTGCTCTAACAAGCGTAGTTTCAAAATTTAGTAAAAATAAATATGGGTCTGTCTGTATTGGAATTAAAGGCAGAAATCAGTGTAACATAAAATATTTAATATATTCCTTAAGCCTAGGACATATTTAACGTTATTTATACTAGATACAATTACATACATCTTTCCACGCCACGCGACCTTGCAACTCAACATTTTTGACAATAATAGTCTTACAAATAAGGTTCATACATATTAATTCGATTAACTACGATATTTAAGATATTACCTCTCTGATGCCTGTGTGACATGTAAGGGAGAGAACGATTTTTCAGAAAAAAACATCAAGTAAACTCATCGATGACTATAACCAACGTAAAAATATTAAATTTATATTTTAATTATTATATGATATTCAATATTACAGTTTTTAAAGAACAGAGTTTGTGGTATCTTTCAAGAAAAGGTTAGTTTTACCCGAAATCACAATTACATTTAAGGAATGTTTTATCAATATCACTTTTAAACATATATAATTTAATATTTAGCCATATTTGCTTACTTGAAGAAAAAAGCTTTTCATTTTGATGTCAGTGGAAAAAGGTTCTGAGATTGTAACGAAATTAATTTCAAATTATGGAGGATTTTGCCCTGCAGTGGGACATTCTGACTGATACTTTTACTAACACAAGTACACATAATATTTCAATACAGTCATAATAATTTAGTCCCAATATTCCATTGAAATAAGCATTCCATGAAGTTTACCTACTCCCGTCACTAGATGGCGCTTTTACCACTTTTCTTCTTTTTCTTCTTTCTCTTTCTAACTTCAGAATACTCAAACTCCACCGTAGTCCCACTCAAGTCTTGATACCCATCCGACTTCCTACTGTCATAATCAGGAAAAGTTATACCATCCGTCTGTTGATAATTCTCCGAGAATGTTTCTGAGAATTTCGTACTAAGCGTTTCCGAACCGAAGAATTTGTTGGTGAAGTTCTCCGCGGGTTTCTGTAGGTTCTGATACTTCTCGTTCTGAGGGTAGATCGTGTTGAGTATGTTGGTTGCTATGGCAACGGGCGTGGCCGGATACGCGCCCTGGGACAGCGGTCAGAACTTGAGGTCCTAGGGATTAATTAGTTAGTTAAGTAAGTAATTTTTAAGTTAAAAAAACATTAAACAACATATAATTTTACAGCTTCAAGGCTCAAAAAATCATGAAATGAAAGTTTTCGCAGATGAGTAATCCGCTAGATGGCAGTAGGTAGGCGCAGGGTCTAACTGGTATGTGATTGGTGAATTTTGCATGACATTTTACGTCTCATTCGTGTGACGTAGTTTATGGATGGCCGCTATAAATCTCTAGGAGAGGCCTGTGACCAGCAGTAGACTGCGGTAGGCTGATGATGATAATGATTAAGATAATGGTGGTGATGATGATTAATAAATCACTCTCAACTCTGAGATTGATCTTAAGAGCGAATTTTAGAATAGCTATTCTAAAATAAACCAGCATCTCAAGTTGGTCAGAGTTGTGAGCGATTTATTAATACGAGCCTTGGGAGCGTTTTCACATAAGCTGAGCTGCGCGGAAAAGCAGACATGTAAAAATTGACCAATCACATTGTTCAGAATACACATCTCATCTCCGCTCCGATTCTGATTGGTCAATTTTTACAAGTCTCTGCTCAGCGCCGCGCAGCTCAGCCTATGTGGAAACGCTCAATGCCTGTAGAAATGCTCCTATAGGGAAATCACCCATTCCCTAAAAGTTAGAAGTACTTCTGCCAAGCGGGTGATCTAGCTCGGGGACCGAGGTCCTTACTGCACAGTGTTGGTGCAGTCGTAATCGTATATATATGCTAAGTCGCACGGAAACTCTGCTGGCGCGATGTGGATTTGTATGGAAATATCGCGTTTGTATGGGATGTGCGTGTCAGCGCCATCTGTTGAGCTTTTGTTGAGATCGGAACTACTCCTTTTTGTGGCGATGTAGATAGATGTCGCCACACTCCCTAATTCGTATAACTTCTCTATCTTTCTTGTGATCGCTGTTACCTTGATGGCCTGCGGCAGGTCGGGCAGCTTCATGTCCCGGAGCTGCTGCGGCAGGTTCATGCTCTTGACTGCGGAGACGGCACGCGCCGGCGCCGCTGATATACCCGCCTGGAATGTACCATAAACAATACATAACATATGGTACAAGGGTCGCGAGTTCGTCTATGCATCTATAGCCGTCTTTCACAAAGTGGGCGATAACGCCCCCTTGTGGGCGCTACATCAACTAATATGAATTAAAACTTTGCTCAAACTCGGTTCTATATTTCTCTCCGCGTAGTTCATATATCTGTCCTATTTTATTGAATATAGGGGGCGCTAAAAAAATTTTTAATTCTCAAAGTGGGCAGTAGACAAAATAATTTTGGGAACCACTGATCTATAGGTACTAATATAATAAAGCTGAAGAGTTTGTTTGTATGTTTGTTTGTTTGTTTGTTTGAACGCGCTAATCTCAGTAACTACTGGTCCGATTTGAAAAAATCTTTTTATGTTGGATAGTCCATTTGACGAGGAAGGCTTTAGGCTATTGGAAATCGAAATCCACGCGGACGGAGTCGCGGGCGGCCGCTAGTTATGGTATAAGGGTCGCGGGTTCGAATCCCAAATCGAATCGAATGGTGCAATCGAAGGGGCAAATGTTTGTAAGATTAACATCAGCATTTGTACTCGTGTCATGGATGTTTATAAAAGTATTAAAGTATGTCTATCCGTTCCCTAGCATCCGTAGTATAAGCTTCGAGCTTAGTTTAGGGTATGGCAATTACAATTGCCAGTTTTCGTCGCACAAACTCGTGCCCCTAGCGGGATTCGAACCTTCGGATTTATAGCCAAAGTCTCTAAAGGTAGTTTCTGAGATAAGCGCATTACAAACAAACAAACACTCAAGCAAACAAACTCTTCAGCTTTACTAAACATATTTGTATAGATGCATACCAGTTGACTAGTAGAGAATGCCATGATGCATTAAGTCCGCTTTCTTTACAACTTCTATATTGTTTATTAGGGTTTTAATAAATAAATAAAAAAAATACCTCAGCCTTCTGCATCTTATTCTGGTCATGCAGCCGGCACAGTATATCGGCCATGTTGGTCTGCAACACCATCCCTCCCATGACCAGCTCGTCCAGGACCTGGTGCGCCGCGTCCGCGTGGAAGATGAGGTCCAGCTCGCAGACGTTCTCGAAGCATTTGTCTAGAGTCTCTACGAATACCTGGGGGGGAGAATTAAATAAGTGGTGATCTGAATATTTTTTTTTTTTTTTTTTTTTTTGTGTCCTATCTGCAATCAGTCCTGGAACTTTAAACAGATCCGTTCTGTGAGGTGTATCAGTCAGGAGGTTCTCCCCAGCGGGGCACTCTCCCACAATTCAGAATCGCTTCTCGAGTCCCTGTATATCATGGCGCTTGAGGCGTTTTTGATACGTAATTTTTGTTAGGGCGGTAGCTAGGTCGTTCGGGTGGTGCTCAAGTCGGGTTCTGTAGTTAGAAGCAGACCTCCTTATCTCGTCCTTAACTGTTGGGATATTCAGTGACGCGTGAAGTTCAGCATTGGTTACAAACCAAGGAGCACTCGACATTGTGCGCAGTATGCCATTTTGCAGCCTTTGAATGAAGGACAAACTTGTGGCACATGCGCTTCCCCACAGTTGGATTCCATACAACCAAACTGGTTTTAGTATAGCTTTATATATTAGGAGCTTGTTGTCGACTGAAAGCTTCGAGTTGCGCGACATCAACCAGTACATATTTCTGTATCGGATGTTTACTTCGTCTCGCTTCATCTTGATGTGCTTCTTCTAAGTAAGACGTCTATCCAGGTGGAATCCGAGATATCTGACAGTGTCATGGTGAGGAAGGACGTTGTTTCCGAGGGTCACCGGTGGACAGTTTCCTTTTCTAAGTGTGAAGGTAATGTGCACAGACTTAGAAGCGCTTGCCTTGATTCGCCATCTCTGGAGCCAGTCATCTACTTCCCGAAGACTAATCTGGAGTTTGTTGGAAGCTATCTGAGGACATTTATGGCTAGCCAATATCGCAGTGTCGTCGGCGAAGGTAGCTGTTGTAACATCGCGTACCTCAGGGAGATCCGCTGTGTATATAGTGTACAACACTGGGCCAAGGACTGAGCCCTGGGGTACACCAGCCTTACTGTAATAGATTGCCGACGTATCTCCATCCTCTCTAACTTGGAAAGTGCGGTCAGACAGATATGACTCCATCAGTAGGTAGAAACTATGAGGTAGCGACCGTTTGATCTTACATAGTAGACCCTTGTGCCACACCTTGTCGAAGGCTTGCTGGATGTCTAGAAATGCAGCTGAGCAGTACTCTTTTGTTTCCAGTGACTTACGGATTATATCACAGACCCGATGTACTTGCTCAATAGTTGAGTGTTGTTGCCTGAATCCGAATTGATGTTGGGGAATAATGTCGTTTTCGATCAGTATAGGCGTAATTCTGGCTTGTAGCAACTTTTCGAATACCTTGGAGAGAGTCGGCAGCAGACTTATCGGCCTGTAAGATGTAACTTCTTCTTTAGGCTTTCCCATCTTATGTATCATAGTTGTAACTGATACTTTCCATAGTCTAGGGAAGTACTGCACCCGAAGTATACCATTGTACAAAGTAGTCAGAAAAACCATTGCTTTTCGAGGCAGTTGGACAAGAATTTCCTTGGTGATCAAATCAAACCCTGGAGCTTTTCTGTTTTGAAGTTGTTTTATGGTTCTGATCACCTCATTTATTGTCACTGGTTTTGGAGGCTGAGATAGTTGAAAATCCTGGGACAGGGTTTCGTCTATTTCTCTCTCAACGTCTGCGCGATCACTTTCATTCGGCTGAAAGACATTGGCCAGATGGTCTGCGAATGCTTTGGCTTTTTCTTTACTAGTTCGAGCCCATTGTCCATGTCCGGTCCTCAGTGCTGCTTTAAACTGCTGGGGTCTGTTTAGGGGTTTCGTGACTTTCCATAGTGAGTATTCTGTTGCGTATGTAGCTGTCAAGTTCTCAAGTTTCCTCTGCAGTGTATCATTTTGTATGTTATTCAGCATTTGTCTTAGATCAGTGATTGCTTTGTTTAACGCAGCCTTGTCACTTGCATGCCTTGACTGGTGCCAAACCCTTCTTAACCTCCTTTTTTCCAAAAGTTTTTGTTTAACTTCTAGTGGTACATTGCGACTTACTTGGATTTTACTTTGGCTGGGAGTGTTAAGCCAGCATCCTTTTTGTATGAGGTTAGTTATATAGAATGTTGCATCTTCTATTTCTTCTTGCGTTTTTAAGGATATATGTAGCTTGATATTCTCCTCTATGTACTCTCTGAAGCCTTCCCAATCAGTAAACTTATTATATAGGTGTTCTGGCCTTTCATATTCAATGAGGGTTGCGCTTAGAGTCAGGATGACTGGGGTGTGATCAGAATTACTGTCAAGGCATGATTCAGCCTTGAAGTAGTGTTGTGACAATCCTCTAACAATAAAGAAGTCCAACAGATCGGGATGCTTATTCGGGTCTGTAGGCCAATACGTTGGTTCACCAGTCGAGATGTACGTAAGGTTATTTGTGTCATTGCTTAGTTTAAGTTGTCTTCCCCTAGTTGTTGTCAGTCTCGATCCCCAACAAGTATGTTTGGCGTTCCAATCGCCCCCTGCAACAAATCTGCCTCCCAAGGTTGAAAAATAATCATTAAATTTAGAATCATCTATTTTAGGTTTCGGTGGGCAGTAGACTGCTGAAAGGTTGAGAAATCCACTTTTGGATTCCACTGATATAGTGGTCGCCTGGATATGAGAGGTTTTATACTCAGGCATCGCATGGTGTTTGATAGACTTCCTTACCACAATGGCTGTTCCGGCGTGTCCAGTTCCATCAGGATGTGTAGTGACATATGTATTACAACCTTTGATCCTGATGTCACTTCTTTCTGTACAGTGTGCTTCGGATATACCTAAGTACAACATCTAGTTTATTATTGTCCATTAATAGTTCCAGTTCCAGTTTGTTCGGTGTTAGACCATTTATGTTCCACGTGGCTATCCTGAGGCTCAGTTCCGTGAAATTTTATCAAGCAGTGTGGTTACGAGGCCCAAAAGGGTACTCATTTGTTGTAGGATAGTATCAAACTTTTCAGTTTGTTTTATTAGTAGCTGTTCTAAACGATTATAGTCATTGGGTTCGAGGGGTTCTTCTACTCTTTTTTGTTTTACTTTCTCTGAGTAGAGGGCACGATTGTTCTTTTCGTTTAGAACGCTTGGTACGGGATCATCTTTTGACTCTTTTTGCAAGTACTGTTTTTTGGTGTCCGCCAATAAGGATTTTGGTCTTCGTTTTGAGAGAATTTCTTTATAAATTTCACATCCTTTGTAGTTAGCTGGGTGTTCACCAAGGCATAAAGCACACGTAGCCGGTGTATTGCGATCTTTTTTAGGACATTCCGAGGTTTTGTGTCCTTGGGCGCATTTTACGCAACGATAGGGTCTCATACAGTAATTTTTGGAATGACCATATTGTTGGCATCTTTGGCACTGTGTTATTGTTGTTCGCTTTCTGGGATCTTCAACGACAACCGACTGATGGTAGATGTATTTGATATCTTTAACCTTTTTGTTGTTTGGACCTGGTAGTACGTTGACAAAGAATGTTGATGTAGGTTTTTTGTCTGGTCCGTATTTTTCCGATCTGAATATCCGAATAAAATTGTTCATCTGCGGATACGGATATGAGGTGCCAAGATCCGCGGGAAAGAAAATCCGTATTTGTGTCCGTTTCGGTTTTACAATAAACATACAGTATTGTTTTGCAATATACATATTTGATTTGATTTAATTTGATTCTGAAACTTTTCATACCCTTTTACGGAGGCCTTGAACGGATTTTTTATTTACTAATTTTATATTTTTAAATTCACTTTTGCATAAGAAAATAAAGATCTAAATTTATAGCGATCTGGCACATCACTGAATGAAATTATTACTTAATGAATTTGCTATTACAATACAAAATGAAGTTTGTCCAAATCTCTGGTGGTTATAGAATCTATAACCACCAGAGATTTGGACAAAGTTCATCTATAATATAGATGATAACAATATTAGACTGTTTACTTACACAAGCAACAATATGTGTATAAAAAGTAAAATACAACTTGGTCAGAAATATACATATTTTTATTATATGATGAACACCAAGACTTAAATAAATACCTGAATAAGATCAAGGATTCCCAGTTCACTTTCTGATGAATCTACGCAAAACACAAAGTAGAGTGTTGCGTAGTGGCGATAGATCAGCTTGTAGTCTGAACCACCGATGAGGCTGGAAAGATAAAAGAGATTATTACTGTATGATAGCATTATTATACGACAGAGACGAACTTCTTAGCTATCCATGGATTCTCCGTGAGGGTGCCGGGTCCATCGCATGGAACAAAGAGGAATGTCTTATGAGGAATAGCTCCTTGGCGTAGTGGTTAGCACGTTTGACCTATGATTGCTAATATAAGCAACTAACGCAGAGGCCAGTCATTGGATGGGTGCAAAAATCATCAGGAAGGCACTTTAAGTTGTTGGTCCTGCGCTTAACCAGGTGACCATCAATATGCTGTCTTGCTCTAAGAAGCGACTGTCGCTCTTATTTAAGTGCCAATTTCGAAGTATGGTGAGGGCAAATCTAACTATTTAAATCTATGATTCACTCACCTAGTTCAGTTAGATCTGAATGTGTAACCATGATCCAATCTGTCTGGTTCCCCTCTATGGGTTACGAAGGTCTGATGACAGTCGCTTCACTGTAATAACCAGACTTGCCAAACCCTGGATGGACAAAGCGGACCTCGTATAGAAACGGGATAAACGCTAGGAAGAAGAAGATTCACTCACCTGCCGCCTTCAAGAAAGTTGCAGACGTTGTCGTCTCGTTTCGATACCAGCTGGAACGTTTCCTTGATGATCTGTTGCTGCATATCCTCATTCTGTAATGTTCAGCGAAAACATGGTTAGGCATATATTATATCTGTGTCCCATATATTAAAGCTGAAGAGTTTGTTTACTTGTTTGTTTGTTTGAACGCGTTAATCTCAAGAATACTGGTTCGATTTGGGAAATTCTTTTAGCTTTGAATAGTTTATTAAACGAGGAAGGCTTTAAGATATAGTGTCACTATGTGTGCGAAAAGAATTCCACGCGGAAGGAATCACGGGCGGCCGCTAGTATTAAATACTTTCAATTAAATCAACCAAATTCCCAACAACTATGTCAAGCATGTAACACACCCCCTACAACTCGGTCATTAGAAATAGTTAAAATAAATAAAAATAAACTTTCACTCACAAAGTATTGGTAGAACTTGGACAAACGTGGTTTCCCATGGTTATTGAACACTAGGATCGCTTTGATCATTGTGAAAACTAACACTAGTCTTAATTACGTCTAACTAATAATTATCAAGCTCTCATTTATGGCTTCTTCAACTTTAATTCAGGACACAAAATGCGACAAAAATTCTTATCGATTTTGTCAATTGTCAAATTTGACGACTCAGTGTCTTTGACAAGTGACAGCTGTCAGTAGATGTGTGACATTACTTTTCTTAAAAGTATGGTCCGAATCGTTTCGTCTCGAGATTCAAAGTAATGTAATGAAACTTAAAAAGGGCGCTGCTATCGACAGTTTGAAGTTAATTATAAGACTTTTCTATTCGTTTAAAGTATTATGTTTAGATAGGAGCGGATTTTATCTTTGTAAACTTATTCTAATTTGTATAAAATGTTTGTTTTTCACATAAAGAATATTGTAGGAAATTCTAGAAATACATTCATTCCATTCTTTTTACCATATATATTAAACTTCATTCAAAAGAGATTTCTTTATTCAAGAGCTAACAACAATGAACTATCATTTTATATACTAAAATTTATTTTTAATTTCATTATTTTGATCTCCTCGTAAAAGCGTCATTTTGCGTTAAATTATCTTGTTGTGGTTTTGATTGTGACCACAGTTAGCGTTACTTAACTAGAATAATTTATATCAATCAACAAAGGTTTTATTTTTATGACACCAAATAGAACACCATATTTTTATTCATATTGATATGAGTAATTATTTTCGGACCGTGAGAAAAGAAAGTTGACCTAATTTTTGTCGGCTAGCAACACCGGTAAACGTGCGAACGCGTTGCGCTCGGCGCTGTCTCCCGTCTGTCATTGGTGCAAAATCGTAAAAAACTAAATGAGTTTTGTGTGAAATATTATCAAATTGTTGTCGGCTGTGCTTTTAACTGTGTTTTCTGTTGAATGGAAGTTTACTGCCGACCCGCCATCACCGTGGAGGCTGTATACAGGTCAGTGGCAGAAATGGTGGACTGTCATATTGTGTTGTCTTTATTTGGATGCCGGAATACGGTTTCCAGCGTATCCGTATATCTAAATAAACTCGTAGCGGCTTGGAGCGAGTCCTACGCGCCGTCCACGCGTAGTATTCGCTGGCAGCATGCATCGTAGCATGTTAAAATTAACTGTTAATTTCTGTGTGATTATGCGTTAATTATTTAACGAAAGTGCAGTCCTAGAGCTCTGTGCGGCCTGTTTGGAGAGCGATCTCGTACTAAAGTGGAGGTCAGACGCCGCGTTCGGCATTCTCAGATGAGGAAATTGACTTTTTACCTAGATTTTGTACGACAATACACTTTTGACCTATGTTTTTGCCCGACAGACCGTATTTTGCGCGTGATAATAAACAAAAACATTGGTTACCGTATAAATCTCTGACGATTATGTCAACAATGTAGTATTATGAGAGATTCTGAACAATTTTGTAAACAATATCTGATTTCTTTGTGATGAAATGAGTCTGATGACAAAATTATTATAATAATCAGTATATTATGTACATAAGTAGTGTTCAAAAAGTATTCTAATAACTAAAGTTTAGTTCAACTAACTTTGAAACTTTTCTAGAACTATTTGGTTTAAATTAGAAAGCTATCGGGTTTGTCAAATCAAGTAAAGTCTTTGTAACTTATGGATCATCATTCTCAATAACTTAGGTGTAAACAAAATTAGTTCAAACTTTATTTTATACTAGCGGCCCATCACGCGGTTTCACCCGCGTCCCGGGGGAACTACTTCCCGTACCGGGATAAAATATAGCCTATGTTACTCTGGGTGAATGTAGCTTTCCAACAGTGAAAAAATTTTTCAAATCTGCCTAGTAGTTTCGGAGCCTATTCAATTCATACAAACAAACAAAAAATCAAACCTTTCCTCTTTATAATATTAGTATAGATTTGTTTTAACTCGTTTTTGACAACATAATGTTCCATACATTATGTTTGGAACATTATGTTGTCTGTATATGTATTTCTCAGTACTAAAAGTTGCATAACTTTAAAAAATAAAATATCCATATATGAAACAAAATTTAAAAAAAGCAATAGGTAGATACCTAGATAACTTTATTTTAGATAATGTAAAATAACTTTAAACACTTATTGTAACTAACTTAATACGATTAACTTATTAGCAAGTTTCTCTCCATACAAAGTATCAGGTCAGGCAGGAGTAGAAAGTTAGTGAAAACAAGTAACTTGAATCAAAGTAATGATACTTTATCAATGCTTATTATCTTCCCAGTAGAATACTTATGCATAGATTACAGCATCCAGTAATAATTAAGCAAGATAAAATGTAATACTACCACATTGACTGATAACGTGTAATTGGTGTATCTATATCTATAAAACTCAAAGGTGACTGACTGATTGACTGACTGACTGACTGATTACATAGTGATCTATCAACGCACAGCCCAAACCACTGGACGGATCGGGCTGAAATTTTGTATGCAGGTAGATGTTATGACGTAGGCATCCGCTAAGAAAGGATTTTGATTAATTCAACCCCCAAGGGGGTAAAATAGGGGATGATCGGTAGTATGAAACTTTGTCATTTTTTAACCGATCGGCTTGAGACTTTGCGTTCATAAAGCTACTATGACGTAGGCATCGCCTAATTAATGAGATTGATAAATCTATCTATATCTATAAAACTCAAAGGTGACTGACTGATTGACTGACTGACTGACTGATTACATAGTGATCTATCAACGCACAGCCCAAACCACTGGACGGATCGGGCTGAAATTTTGTATGCAGGTAGATGTTATGACGTAGGCATCCGCTAAGAAAGGATTTTGATTAATTCAACCCCCAAGGGGGTAAAATAGGGGATGATCGGTAGTATGAAACTTTGTCATTTTTTAACCGATCGGCTTGAGACTTTGCGTTCATAAAGCTACTATGACGTAGGCATCGCCTAATTAATGAGATTGATAAATTCCAACCCCCAAGGGGGTAAAATAGGGGATGAACGGTAGTATGAAACTTTGTCAATTTTAAACCTATCGGGCTGATATTTTGCATACATAAAGCTACTATGACGTAGGCATCGCCTAATTTATGAGATTAATAAATTCCAACCCCCAAGGGGGTAAAATAGGGGATGAACTTTAGTATGAAACTTTGTCATTTTTAACCGATCGGGCTGGGACTTTGCATTCATAAAGATAATATGACGTAGGCATCCCCTTTCACAGATTATTTCAAAAATCCACCCCTAACGGGAAAAAAAGTTGATATAGAAACCAAAATCCACGCGGACGAAGTCGCGGGCGCCCGCTAGTTTATTTATAAATGAGGAGCTTAAAAAATAAAATCTAGATTTCATTAAAGTTATATTTCCTTTTTATTTTGATTAAGTTTATTAATGTGTACAATCATTAACAGATAACATACTTATAACTTTGTGAACAGATACATAGTACGTTGATATATTTAATATTGTTTGTTGAGTCCTTAAAAATCTCAGAGTTCAAATCAGGACAGGTAAAATTCATTTCACATTTACGAACTCAGCACAAGCTTGTTAAAAAACTAAATAATCAGACAGTAAAGACTCTTGTAAAATGTAATATCATCTTTTATTTATTAATATGAGGTGGTCAATCCTATGGCTATCATTGTCATAACATGAATTCAAAGGGAGAATTTTCCCAAAAACAGAATGTTGTGCGTCAATACTATTATTGATGTAAGTATGTATATGGGCAAACCAAACATATCATCGGGTAATTGATTTTATTGGATATTAATAAAGTATGGTTGTATGACAATTGATTGATTGCTGACATGGGTAGCGTAATTGTTACAGAATATTGATCCTTACACTATTGAGTTAAGGATGGTATTGGCTAAGATATTATTAGGTCTTGGGAAGAATAGTAACGTAACTTTCAACCTTACTGTATAGAGTTAGGGTTGATACAATATTTGAGGGGTCTTAAAAGTACCAAAGTTTATTATAGGACTGGTAGTTTTCATCATGTCATATTTATTACTTAACAATAATGTTTGTCCCTGTACGGGGATCGCACCCGCGACCTCTTGGTCTAATAGTCAACTTCTTGACCATTACACCAAGCGGCTCATCAACCCGACCCGCTACCCGCAACCCGACATTCACTATGAGGAACTCGATGGCGCATGGCGCAGTGGTGTCGCCGTTGTTCCTGCGCGTCATCTCTCTACGGTTGTGTCAGATGGCTGTCCCACCGAACTATGTGAGTGAGGGAATAGAGAGTCCACCAATGCTTGCGCACTCACTTGTGCATATCCTGCGTACCTACCTGGCTGATCGTAAGATCGACCGCTATGGTCAAAAGCGGTTGGAAGAATCATTAATTATAGGGATCTGATGCATCATAAGCGGGATGCGCCTTTGTTTTACACAGTAGTATCGAAAGTGCATCAATTTCTCTCAAACATATCGTAATGTGACGTGTGCGTCTATTTCTCACACTCATTGATTAACAATATAGCAAGCTTTGTTTACTCGTCTGCGCGTGGGCATCGCCACGTGGCAACGTATGTCGCCTGTGTCACAAGTAGATACAGGCTATAAATACTTCTGTCTGAATAGCTAGGTCGGGAATGGTTTCTTAACGGGAAATACTCGAAGATAGGTGCGTTTGATTCATAAGTCTGCAGGCAACGCATCTGCAACCCTTGTGCGGTTGTTGATGTCCGTGGGCAGCGGTGATCACTTACCATCAGGTGACCCATACGATAGTTTGTCACGTTCTCACAAAAATATTGCAATGGCAGTGTTGCAGTTCTCTACTGAACTTATTCTATTATGTGCACAAGAAGATACAGGCTATTAATACATCTGCCTGATTGACTCTATACGGTTGTGAATGGTTTTGTAACGGGAACTGGGCGGGTTAATAAGTGAATCTGTATAGTCTCGCCATACAGAAATAGGTTTTATGCAACTGGCAGGCAAATCAGTAAGACAGTCATCTGGTGGTAAGTGATCACCGCTGCCCATGGACATCAATAACAGCACAAAAGTCTCTGATGCGCTGCCTGCCTTTTAAACCCCATCCCCTCCCTAACTGAGCTCTGGCGACCTTAACCACCAGCAGAAACATAGCACAACAGTCACGGAGTGCAACTTCACTGTGGTCTTCTGTAAGGCGGAGGTACTTCTCCAGACGAGCGGCTCATTCGAGTGGAAGTTCTACTAAGCTCTACCTGTGTGACACAAGCATAGACACAGGCTATAAATATATCTCCTGAATAACTGTACGGTTGGAAATGGTTTCTCAACGGGAACTGCCGTTAAGTGTTCGCTAGGGATGGATACGTTTGATTTAATTGCATCTCTGAGGTTTACATCATCATCATCATAAAAGACCTATCGCAGTCCACTGCTGGACATTGGCTAATATGAATGAGTACCTCCTAGTATTTTGATTTTGTGTGTGAGAAAATTCTCAAGAAGTACGTTTAAAATAGTCATCCCTTTCACCTCATGAGTAGTCTGTGGTGTAAGTCTCCCCAGATGGAGGGTTATGCCCATAGTCACCACGCTGGGCAGGCGGGTCGGTGACCGCAGTATGGTGAACGATAAAACACAGGGGAACGCTGCTGCCCATCCCCCGGAATGTGCCTTAGTCGCTTCTTACTACACCCACGGGAAGATATGGGGTACCTTGTAATAATAATATTAGGACAAACTCATCTATCACATTTCCATCTACTATTTTCCCGTTGTTCATAAAAACAGAAAATATCCCGAAATGAAAATCCTCTGGGATAATACGACGGTAAAATGTGACAAATAGAAAATCAACGAGGGACTACATTATTCCCTAGCATCCTGTTACAAGCTTCGAGCTTAGTTTGGGGTTAGGCAATTGGTGTGGACTAACGTCCAAGGAATTTAATAATAACGTCCAAGGAATTTTATAATTTATTTATTAAGGTATTTGCTAAAGTTACTATTTGGTTACTATCAGGCACTACACTACTTCTTTTACTACTAAAAGAAAACATGTTGCGCCGACCCCGCCTACCTTTTCTTATCTTTTGAATATTTTTTGGCGTGCTAAAAATACTTTTTTTGGAGTTTATTTCCGGTGTACTGATAAACTTTTGATAGTGAAAAAGCTTCAAATAGCCGATATCGATTAGTAAATGTTTATCTATCGATCAAATATATGGTAGTGATACTTATTCGATGTAGTAAATAATATTTTTTAGGAGTTTTAGTTTGATGTAGGTAGGTGCAGTCAGGTCAGCGTCAAATATAGTGACACTCATACTCAAATAAATAGCATTTAGTCTGAACCGACCTTTATGATATATTTTGAATGTGTCGATTTTTTTAACGATTACAATGTAGTTATTGTAGTCTTGTATGTTATTGACTATCTATTTGGTCGCGTCTATCTATTTGAGTAGGTACCTACTATATATATATTTTGTGTCACTAATGTACTATCTATCAGACGCTGACTTAATTGCGACTCCATCATGATCGCAACACCGTATCATTTGAAATCCAAATAACTTTAATCTCTTTTATGGGCACAAGACAGGGTCAGATTTTCGTTTCAGTGTTTCATCGATTCGATAAATAAATTCGTTGGGTACATCACTACAATATGATTATTATCTACGGATGTAAATAATATTGTGTAAGTAAATGTTTTGCAAAATTCGCGCTGCAAAAAGGCTATGTAAGTAAGTAGCTCATACAATGAGGTCGATCGATATCTTAGATCTATTTCAAGATATAGGTAGGTACATATTATGTACCTAGATAGTCTAGGTGTGAATGTTTTGACCGGATATAGGATAGGTTCGATAGGAGAGGGTCGATAACCGAAAGATTGTATCAAATATATTACGCAGGATTAAGACCAATAAAAAACTGTCAAAACGGCACCAGTCCTAGTGTCTATTTTTTAACAGATAGAATGATTGATTTATCAATAGAAACGTTTATTAATATACTAAGCACAATCACAAATCTCTAAAGTAGTTTTTTAATTTTCGGGAGGCAAACGAAAAATATATCCACGCCAACATAGCTCTGGCGACCTGACTCTCCAGCAGAAACAGCACAACTGCTGCAAGTGCTACTTCACTGTTGTCTTCTGTTAGGTGGAGGTACTCCCCCAGACGAACGGCTCATTCGAGTGGAAGTTCTACTTAGCTCTACTTCTTTTAAACGTTAACCTCTCCCAGGGGTTTAGCCCATAGTCACCACGATGGACAGGTAGGTTTCTCGGGTACATATCGGTAAAATTATCTACACTCAAAAGGTCTGGTAGGACAGACTTAGTGCGTTGCGGTGTGAATTATCCGTCCGGAAATAGCATCAATCGATAAAACTGATTGATGTAATAAAATATGGATGGATGTTGACTGCGACTTTGCTTTGGTCATTTTTAGTTGTTGTGTGTCTCCCTTTTTAAGGGTTCTGTAGTCTACTAGTTTTAAAGTGGAGGAAAATACGTTATACCTGCCCCGCTCTTAAGTGTGTTAACAATTCTGCAGAGATAGACTACCCACTTAGAACTTCCACTACGTCCTTTCTCGAAGTCATATTAGCCATTGGAAGACCAGGGTTTTATCCTCCACATTGGGTGTAGTGCCTGCCTAGAAAACACACCATCTCTTCTTGTAGGTGCGTAAGAAGCGACTAAGGGATATCCCGGGGGATAGACAGCAGCGTGTGTTTTAACGTTCACCATACTGCGGTGCCCAGATGGGTGATTATGAGTACTACCTTCACCTAAGAGACGCCTACGTCCAGCAGTTGACTGCTACGGGCTGATGATGATAATGGTATGCTTTCTACGTCAAGCATCGTGACTTCCAATCCCGTTTAAGACAAACTAGCTGTTTTCTCATAATTCTGTTTTCTACGACGCAAGTATCCGAACTTTGTCAGACAATACTTACTTACTAACTCGAGGGGCACGATGGCGCAGTGGTTAGCGCACATGGCCTGCGGTTGCTAAAGTAAGCAATGTTCGCAGATGCCAATCATGGGATGAGTGACCGAAAAATTTCATCTCGATCTCCTCCGCGCTTCGGAAAGCACGTTAAGCCGTTAGTCCTGAGCCTGATCTCTCTACGGTCGTGTTAGATTGCTGTCCCACCGAACTATGAGAGTGAGGGAATAGAGAGTTCACCTGTGCTTGCGCTCTCACTTGTGCACTATAATATATCCTGCGTACATGGCTGATTGTAAGGTCGGCCGCCATGGCCGAATACGGCCAGAGGGTATATTAACTTACTTACTAAAGTTCTGTCACCGTAACTGACCTGACCACAGTCATTTATAATGCGGCCTTGGCGCCAAGGACATGGAAGGACATAATAGGTCATTTGGACGTGTGTTGTGCCATCGGTGCGGCATGATCGGCATAATGGCTGGTGAATTATTGCACCATGCGCACAGTGTTGTTGAGGGCAGTGAGGAAACTTGGTTTGTACCCAAGAATAGTATGTTTTATTGAAATGCGCACTGTGCTTGACCAATTGTTCTTTTTTTACAATTTCATGAATTTCTTGGAAGTGATTTAATTTCACTGTTGTATCACCGCCTGGTTTTTAAACTGGACTATAAAATCGAGGCAGTGATGTCGAGGTCTTGAATTTGTCTCCCAGGCCTATAAAATGTCTGCCGGCTTTTTCGAACACAGCTACAGAGCTGTGTGTATTGGGAATCACAAACAGTTGTGATCCCCAAACCGCAATTGGCAAGCGTGGTAATTAATCCAAACTCCGTCTTTGTAACAATAATATGATTTCAATTGAAGCCTTTGTGTAACATAATTCAAAAGGAGAACTTTTACCCTGCTGTGGAGCGTTTTATTAATAAGCTGCGTTGTATGTATGTATTTAAATTTTTTAATTCTATATCTGAGAGAGGTAAACTTATTGGACAAATATTGTAACAAAACTTGGCGATTTAGTGCCGCTTCTTCTCGGTAGATGACTGCATTCCGAAGTCGGTAGTAGATTCAATCTGTTGTTTTTTATTAATATATTTTATTGACGATTCATCAGTGCCTTTCTGAGGCCTATTTGAATAAAGTATAATTTGATTTTGATTTTATGATGATAACTATACTTACTGCACTCCAATGCACTATACCAAGGGCCTGCATAACAGTTGCATATACGCATTCTGAATACCGAAGTCGATGTAGGCAAAGATAATTGTGTGATTCGAGCCGAATATACTGCCTACCTCCCTGAAGCCGGGGCGGGACATATTTGATTGAATGACGTTATCTGCAGCGTAGAAAAACTAGAGATTTTATTTATGAGTAAGAAAATGAGTATGTAAGAAAAGTTTTTGTTTGGCATATTAGAGGCGAACTTCATCTCATGCGTTTTATTTATGCGCGATCATTGTTTTGATAACCTTTTATCACGCATTGCTCGTAATATGGGATATTTTATGATTGATTGCGTTATGTGTTTTTGTCCTCATGGATTTCAGTTTCCGCCCACATATAGTTTTAATATTATAGCTTAGAGCCTTCCTCGACTATCCATCACATTTTTTTTTCCATTCGAACCAGTAGTTCCTGAGCGCGTTCAAACGAACAAACCATCTCTTCAGCTTTATCACATTAGTATAGTATAGATTAATTTATACATATGTAGCTTTAAATTACAGTTTTTATGAAATTCCTATTCGAGATTTGAACCCACTTTTATTTCACACCCAAAGCGGTAAAAGACATGTATTTGAAAAAAAAATACTACTGAGCGTGGTTCGACCTCTTGCTAATATTCAATTTCTTGGCAATATTATTTTTAAGATTTAATTCTTACATTAATTCGCACGATGACACCAAAAATGTTAATGTAGAAAATGGGCCAAGTTCAATCCAGTTTTAGCTACGCTGATGAAATAGTAAGGGTCAAAATATGCCAAGTTGTATTATTTTAGGAAAATAAGGTTACGCAGTTTGTAGCCTACAATGTTTCACGCAATGTTATTTAAGTTTTAATTAAGCTTTCGATGCTATGCGATGATGATTCTGTGCTTCAGAAGGCAGTTTAAGCCGTAGGTTCCCGACTATGATCCACAAATTGTCTGTTTTGCCTCGTTATATTAACGGAGGTTAGATGGCAGCCGTTCCAATGAAATAACCAGGTGGGCAAATCAGGATTACCCAACCCCGGAATCGATCCGAGGTAATCGAGACCACAGACCGTCACTTAACGACCAAAGAAGCGCTTGAATCCGCTACCACCCCCTTTTTCCAGATTTTAGACGGATAAATGAGTATTTCGCCAATAAAAGATGAGGGATAAGAGAAGAAGAGTTAATGGAAGTTCCATTCAAATGACCAGCTCGTCTGGTGATGTACCTCCACCTATTGTAGACCACAGAGTACTTTGTAACTGGTTTGCCATGTTTCTGCTGGTAAGTAAGGTTTCCAGAGCTCAGTTGGGGAGGGTATGGGCGCAAGTGGCAAGCAACGCATCTGCGACCCTTGTGGAGTTGTTGATGTCCATAGCAGCGGAGATCACTAGAAACAAGAGACACGTGTGTAGTGTACATGTTACTTAATATAATTATCTTGAACTATCCACATACATCTTACACCAATTCGGGACCAGATGAATCGCTCTGACGCATTATGTAATAAATAGATAAGATGACATTATTATTAATCTGCGGGGGACGGAATAAATGAAGACGGGCCGGAATGGGCCACGATGGGCGACAATATTGCATTTGTAGCGATACGACCCAGTGGGCGGTGGGCCAAAACACTTAGGGCTGGCAGGAGATGATGGACAGTGTAGTAAAAGTATCTGCATACTAGCGGCCGCCCTCGACTCCGTCCGCGTGGATTTTGATTTCCAATATCCTATGTGTTATTCTGATGTATAAGCTATATTGTGGTAAAGTTTCATTCAAATCCATTCAGTAGTTTTTACGTGAAAGAGTAACAAACATCCATACATCCATACATACAAACTTTCGCCTTTATAATAGTAGTAGGATTAATGTCCCAAGGCAAGGCAAAGGACACTGGTGCCTTCCCTATTTCCTCACTCTCGTAGTTCGGTGGGACAGCAATTTGACATGTCGAGATGATGGTAGGCTTAATTTTAAAATTGGACGGAGGCATTTTCGTCATCGGACTGTAATTAATTTTCTATACGATATAACGCGACGTAGTTTTGGCATGGTGTGTCGTCAGTCATTTAAAAAACATTTCAGGCGTCATCACGGCGAACTTCAGTCACTTTTTTTTGGCATAGTTAGTTTCTATACTTATAGTTTAGAAGGGCAGTAAGCTCATATTTTGTAGGTTTAAGGCGACTGGGACCGCGGTACCAGTTCTCTACCTGGCCACTGGAAACGCGGTCCCAGTCGCCCGAGTCCTCATATATTGTTGACAACCCTACTCCCCGGCAACTGCCAAGCGGGAGTTCCTTCTAAGATGACGTGCCGTCGTCCAGTGAATAATCACATTCTTTCGGCCAGACGTCATTGCATTCACTTTCATACATTACGATGATGATTATGATCATAATTTTGACGGGCCCGTTGGACTAGTGGTCAGAGACCCTGGCTACAAAACCAAGGATTGCGGGTTCGAATCCTGATAGGCGCAAATATTAATTACAGTATTTGTGTGAAGAATAAAGTATTTAAGTATGTCTATCCGTTCCCTAACTTCCATAGTACAAGCTTCGAGCTTGGTTTTTGCACTAGGCAATTGGCGTGTTCGTCCAAAGAATTTATTTATTTTAACGATTATCCTGGACTCCAGGTTTGATCTAGTAGTTTAGTTCATATTTAAATTACTGGTCTGTGTGGTCTCAAGGTCCTCTGCACGATTCCGAAGTTGGGTAATATTAGTATTTCTTGTTTAAAAATACAGGCTTTGCTAGGTCTGTCTGTATTTTGGTACTGCGCTTGATCTCTATGGTCGTGTCAGATTGTCGTCCTTAGAAGAGTAAGGGAATAGGAAGTGCACCTGGGCTTAAATTAATGTTCTGAGTACTTGGACTAGTAAAGTACTCAGAACATTAATTTAGTTTTTGTATGTGCTTGAATGATGCCAAGTTTTTTATCAGTTGACCCGAAGGAGATTGTTAATAAATCGATACAGAGAACTCAGCTGAGTTCATAATATGATAAGAAATTTTATTAACAACATTGCGTTACATTCATACCAATTTATCTTTTAATTATTAGGTAATACTACATCAATGAAAAAATACTATCGGTGTGGAGCAAAACAACATTTTTATAAACGGTTATACATGTAGTAGTTAAGTATAATTCAGATGATTTTTTAATTAACATTTTGGTACGGTGTCATAAATGTCGGATTTCGCTTTTTAGGGTTCCGTAGCCAAATGGCAAAAAACGGAACCCTTATAGTTTCGTCATGTCTGTCTGTCTGTCTGTCTGTCTGTCCTGGCTCGTTCTCCGCCGTTTCTGAACCGATTGCCACGAAAATTGGTGGAGAGATGTATAGTGATAATTCAAGAATTGGTTTTTAAAATAATCGAAAAATAATTATTTTTACCCCCCTCCCATACAACGAAAAGTAAATTCGAAAAAAAAAACTTCGACTTACCCCATCGTGTGGGGTATCGTTAAAAAGGTATTTTTAAATACAATAAAACTTGCCTTGAAACCATGTGGATCAAACACCCCAGTCTCGAGATATATTAATACAAAGTTAAAATTAGAGCGTCCCCCCCCCCCCTTAACTTTTGAAATACTATTACAATAATTTTGAAAAAAATGTCGTGTATACCTCCAAGTAAGTACTTTCAACGAAAACTATAGCGAACTCTGTATCATACATAGTTATTTTTATACAACTTGACCAACTTATGACGTGCAGTTGCCCTTACTAAATGGTGTCTTAAGCGGTCGGGCCATCTTTTAGCTACGGAACCCTTTCATGGGCGTGTCCGGCACGCTCTTGGCCGGTTTTTTTTTATAAATAAGCAATTTATTTTTGGCTTCAATTACTGTGTTTGTCCACAATTTGTTGATAAAGTCTATATTTATCATTGTTATGACTTTTTTATTAGGTCGTGAACTATTAATTTGAAAAAATCACTGCTTTTAATCTCCCTCTGTGGTAGCCGCAAGCAATCGATCATAGATAAGATAAACTTTTGCGACGACAAGTGACATGAAATACGATCAGCCAGGTACGCATATCATAGAGCAAAAGTGAGTGCGCAAGCACAGGTGCGCTCCCTATTTCCACACTCAAATTTTTCAGTGGTAAAGCAATCTGTCACGACCGTAGAGAAAGCAGGTCCAGGACTAACTAACGGCTCGGCGGAGGAGCTCGAGATGATAAATGTGGGTCAGCCATCCGATGACCGGCTTAGCGAAAGTTGCTAAGCCTCAGCAATCGCAGACAGAACGCGTTGCTCGCCATTTAGCTCCTGAACAAGGAAATGTAAAACTCCTCTCGCAAAAAGTACCGTCCATGCATAAAAACCTTTTTGCTGTCACTGTCAGATGATTCGATTAAAAAACAAAGTGTCCAACAAAAGGGCGCGAACGACAATTTGCCTAATGGAGCGTTTGCGTTTGAATTTCGAACGGTAAAAAAGTGAAAAGGCATCCTTCCGGTTTCCGCGTTGGCGCGAGTTTTTCCCGCGCTTTTGTTAGTTCGTTATAAAATGGCGGATGGTTGACGTTTGGTTATCAGTTGCGGGGTGCCTGTCATCCCCACTGTATCTCACGGTTGTGGAAGGTGTCAGCTTTTCGGGTGAGTCTAGACTTAGATGCTATGATTTTATAGGACATAATAAAATAAACACGACATTAGGTTAAATTCTAATTATGCCTCTGCCAAATTAATGATAGAGTTCTTCTGCTGTCTCTCTCCCCATAAAAACCTCTCTTAATTCTTACGGAACTTTTGGATTTGGTACTAGTTTTACAATTCATCAAATAATTATAGTAATTTTCAGCTAAGATGATTCTAAAGCCAAAAGAACCAGTAGTAGTGGTCCCAGTTGCCTTAGTCCACATTTAATTCGTCCCAGATATTATTAATTAACTTAGTATATCTATCATTTAATTTACTTTAAAAACAAATAAGAGTTCAAAACGTTCATCTGTAAGTTATCGAAACTTTCAAGTTAGCGTAATGTTACTACAAAATAATATCATCAATAGCATACGCAGCAATCTTCTTATCCATACAGACATGTTTTGCACACACATACCTTAATACTACACTACAGCAATTAGTATTTTAATTGATGACCACAGAAGACATCGGCGTGTGGTCCGTCACTCGATACTCCACTGTGACTCGATGTAACAAGACCTAGTATGTTAAATAGCAGAATAGCAGTCATGCGATATCATAATAGCAGTCATGTAATATCGTTACTCGGAATTATGTGATATTTATAGGAACAGTATCCTGTTTGTTTTCGTTTGAGGTATTGATATCTTAGAAATATGTTTACGGAGTACTTTGATAGAATTAAATGGGTATTTGACTGCATAAGAAATAAATTATGACATTCTAAGATTAAAGACGAAATCAAAAATTAGGCACAATTTTTTATCTCACAGTTACTATGGAGCTTTTAACAAATTATTAAAGCTAATTTGAAGTTAAAAGAGTATTGATTTGACACTATTGCATCGTGAGTGACGTCACGATTCAATATTTCATATTTTTTTTCCTACAAGGTTACGTTTTTGACATTTATAAAAAAAGTAGGTGATTTGAAATACCGTATTAAGTCGAGACTCGATACTTAGTGTAGAAATACACCAGGCTGAAAATTGGGCGACAATGCATTTCCTAGGAATAAAACGCGACGTAATATCGGCATGGTGTGTCATCCTCCATTTAAAATACGTTGCAGGTGCAGGCGTAGACGCGTTATTTCGGCCTAGTAGGTTTCTATACAAGACTTAGGCCCTTATTAATAAATCGCACTCAACTCTGAGCTCGAACTTGAGCGTGGAAGTTCGCACTCAAGATCGAGCTCAGAGTTGAGTGCGATTTATTAATACGAGCCTTAGACTTAATAGGTATTTTTTGCAACGGGTCTTAACAGTTTTTCTTACAATTATTTTATTTCAAGAAAATCGTTTTAATTCGATTGTTACAAAATTCGAAACGCATTTAATTAAATTGATTACACATTAAAGCAAATTGATTCTTTAAACAATCAATTTGCTTTACCGATTATAATTACAATTTTCCGGTTTCTTTTTCTATACCTAGGTACTTAATTTATTAAGTATTTAGTGTTTGATAACTATTAAGTACTTATATTAAATTGCAACATTGGAAATTAAAATTAAATTTCATTAGAGTACTTTAATTACTCTCTCTCTCTCTCTCTCTCTCTCTACTAGCGGACAGCTTTAAAACAAGTAAAATAAAAAAGACTTGGCTCTTTTTTGCCGTGACCTTCAAAACACCGGAACTGAATATCAAAGACCGTATTTAGTAGGTAAATAATACATTCAGTAATAAGCATTGCCTAGTCTGTGGCTAGAATTTGCGTATGAAAATTAAAACTAAATCGACAGACAATTAGGTTTTTCCTTATAAATTAGAATAGCTCGTATGTAATACGCCGAATATTGAGGTGAATGACCTAATGTCTTGTTAGGACGTCGTCTCGTCACAGTGAATCCAGATAACAGTGAAGAATGTGGATATATATTTTAGCGCATTATTTTCTACTATCTATATCTACTAGCAGCCAGCAACTTTGTCCCCATGGATTTGGGTTTCCGCATACAGTGCACTTAAAGCCTTCTAAACTAAAGGACTATTCAAAGCAAAAAAAAAAACAATTTTAACCAGTACTTTGAGATAAGCGTGGTCAAACAAACTCTTCAGCTTTATTATATTAGTATTAAGGGGTGCGGGTTCGGATCCCGCTAGGGGCAAACGTTTGTGTGATGAACATCGGCATTTGTACTCGAGTCATGGAAAAAGAAAGTATTTAAGTATCTATCCCTTCCCTAGAATTCATTCATACAACAAGCTTCGAGCTTAGCTTGGGGCTACGCAATGGTGTATTTGACGAGCCGTTTGGGGTAATGGTCGAGAAGTCGGCTACTACACCAAAGGTCGCGGGTTCGATCCCCGCACGGTACAAACATTCGTGTGCGTGAACATGTCTGTTTGTATCGGTCTGGGTGTTTCTATGTATAATATGTACAATTGTACATGTAAAAACAAAAGTATATAAGTAATGTTTATCCGTTGTCTGGCACCCATAGCACAAGCTAATGCTTAGTTTGGGGCTAGATGGCGCTGTGTGAATCATGTCCAGAGATATTTATTTATACTTATTTATTATTTATTTATTAGTAACTGCCTCCGTGGTGTAGTGGTTAGAGCGCTGTGCTCAAAAACTACGAACTCAGAGGTCGTGGGTTCGAATCCCGCGGGGAACACTTTCACTTTGTGTTGGTTTTCCCAGTTTGGTTAGGACATTGCAGGCTTGAATCACCTGATTGTCCGATAAGAATGATGATTCCGTGCTTCGGAAGGCACGTTAAGCCGTTGGTCCCGACTATGATCCAAATTGTCTGGTTTCCCTTGTGGTTACGGAGGTCAGACGACAGTCGCTCCATTGTAATAACCAGGCTTGTCAATTCAGGATCATAGTCGCAGCGTACCCTGGGCTCCAAGGCAATGGCCGAGGATGCAACCGGGAGAGGCGCTAGGATGATGATTATTTATTTATTAGTTCAATATTTTATTTTGTATTATTATAACTCCTGAAATTCCTAAGTGTCATTTGGAGTTGCCTCACTGTTTCTTGTTATATTGGTCGTTCGGAACACACAAACTATAGTCAAGTGTGTTTAAGCAGTTTTTGCCTAACCGAAGGACAGACGAACTCAGTCTATTTTTTGCGATTAGATGCGGTGAATGAAGTAAAATATATTGAAGAACATTTTGAAAGATATTTGACAAGAGGAAGTACCTCCACCTTACAGAAGACCATAGTAAAGTAGCACTTCGTAACTGTTGTGCTATGTTTCTGCTGGCGAGTAAGACCGCCAGAGCTCAGTTGGGGATGGTATGGGGTCTTAAAGGCAACGCATCTGCGACCCTTGTGAGGTTGTTGATGTCCATGAGCGGCGGTGATCTCTTAACATCAGGTGACTCTTTTGCTAATTTGTCTCTCCCTCTTTCTCTCACATAAAAAAAAGATTTTTTATAAGAAATTTAAAGTTAATTTTAGTATCTTCGTTTAATTTAGTAAAGTAAGCCCCTATCTAGAGGAGGCCTGCGACCCGCAGTGAACTCTGACAGACTGATGATGAAGGTTGTTAAATTTTGACGGTCACCCATCCTTGTCTTGACCGTGGCAGGGTCGCTTAACTTTTCGTTTGAACTCAGCACATGCATTCTAAACGGTTAGTTTTCCTCGTAAACGTGAATAGTTGTAACGCTACGATTTTGTATTGAATCGTAAAGTCTATGGCGTATGACGACCTTGGTTATACAGCCTCTGGTGTTTTCCTCTATTGTTTAACGTGTCAAAGATTTATTTCGTGCAGAAGGTGATTTAATATTATGGACTTTCAGCTAAACGTTAAAACACTGTATTTATCTATATCTATAAAACTCAAAGGTGACTGACTGATTGCTGACTGACTGACTGATTACATAGTGATCTATCAACGCACAGCCCAAACCACTGGACGGATCGGGCTGAAACTTGTAGGGATGCCCGTTACGATACGATATATCGGAATATCGATACAGCACTATACGATATATCGATATTTGTTGCGATATTTTGACCATACGATACCCTTCGATATATCGCAGTCTTATAAAAATATCGCATTAACGTATCGCATTAAACTATGTCGGTGTTTCATTTGTACAATTTTAAAAGTTCCTATTACACCATCGCTAAACCATAATAGACAGTGTCATTGTATATATTGTTGGTATTAGTAATAAGAGATAACGTCGACAAAATTGTTTATGGAACAAGAACAGCCGACTTTTGTTTAGACTTGGAGGTCGATTTAAATAAATATTTAGACTTTGTAGTACCGTCAAATATATGATTAATAATAAATGTTTAGTTTATGTTCTCCATTTTCATTTTGTTCGAGTTCGAGCAACAAAACTTTTACTTCATAATCTTTCCAATGGCACCGCCAGTAATGTCAACTGTGTGAAACTTTTTTATAAGGTCAGATAGCGGTGGAGAGTGTAAATTATGTCATATATTTGTAAAGACTTTTTTTTTTAATCTTTTCTTTATACATATAATGATACATTGCTTAAAAAAAATAGTAATATAGTAAACCTACTAAAAAGATAACCCTTGGTACGATATATACTCATTATATCACATATTAATGGGGAATATGCATGATTTTTTTTTAATCGTTTATATGTTTCTACTAGTTATTACATTACCAAACATAAAAATATCACGTCCAAAATATAAACTATTATGCAAAAAATTAAATATTAAAATCGCGATCAATTTAAACGCGGCCATTTTGGCGCCGCTGTGCGTGACGTCACCATTACACGAGTTCGATGTCAACAGCAAAGGGTTTGGTTTACAAAATTACCAAAAAATAAATAAAGTGAGTAAATATCGCCTTAATTACCATGGAAAAGTACAAAAAACCATATTATAAACATTGTGTCGTTCCTCTGTGTCCAAATAACATCAACACTGCACCTGACAAAGTGTATTTCCTTATGCCGAAAGGTGAAAATCTAAGGAAAAAGTGGTGCAAGGCGATGAGAAGAGACAATGTATCGTGTTTGAGCTGTTTATATTGGTGTGCTCGATGGCACAGTGGTTAGCGCACTCGGCCTGCGGTTGCTAAAGTTAAGTAACGTTCGCAGATGCCAGTCATCGGATGGGTGACCGAAAAATTTCATCTCGAGCTCCTCCGTGCTTCGGAAGGCACGTTAAGCCGTTGGTCCTGCTCCTGATCTCTCTACGGTCGTGTCAGATTGCTGTCCCACCGAATTATGAGAGTAAAGGAATAGGGAGTTCACCAGTGCTTTGCGCACTCACTTGTGCACTGTACTGTAATATATATATCCTGCGTACCTGGCTGATCGTAAGATCGGCCGCCATGGCCGAATACGGCCGGAGGGTATTATTATATTTATTACTGTTGTGAAGATCATTTCAATGTACGTAAGGATATTAAAAAAGTAAATTACATATGCAACTAGGTACTATTATAAAGGCGAAAGTTTGTAAGTATGGGTGTATGGATGTTTGTTACTCTTTCACGTAAAAACTACTGAATGGATTTGAATGAAACTTTACCACAATTAACACATAGGCTACAATTTTTGAGGTTTCTAATGTGAGTTCGTAAAAAAATTATTACGGAAATCGAAATCCACGCGGACGGAGTCGCGGGCGGCCGCTAGTACAAATATATATTTACAAAACCATGAAAACGATCATTTATCAAATAAATATATTCATACTATATATACTAACTAATTTACCTCGCAGTTTTTACTCCTCTGAGTTCAGCAGACTTATAATCTGGATTTGAAGCGAAATACGTGGCCATCATAAACACGTCGATTTTCGGAAGATTATCCGACTGCGCTTTAACGAAACCGGTTTCAGTCGTTCTCTAAGTCCTTCTTCACAATTAAGTAATTTATACTTTAAACACACAAAATTATTAACTTAAGATAAAAACAGCGACACTATACAATAACAATTATTCCTCAAAAAAGAAACCATACAAATAGCTTGTTGACAGCAGACGTCTCGTGTAAAATCGACGTCACATCTTGTTCCACCAATAGGGTTGCGTTTCGAAAATTTGCGCGGTAATATCAAAACAGCCACTTTTTGATGATTAATTTTCATTATTAAATTAAAATAAATTCTAAAAATAATTGTACAGTGTGTTTTCAGTAGCAATAAATGTTACAAAAAAAATATTTTGTCCATATTTAAGTCACGTGCATATTCCCCATTGAAAGACATACGATACGGTTACGATACGATATATCGATACAAAGGAAAGCGATAATATCGCGTATCGATACAACGAAGTTCGATACATTACGATGCGATATATCGATACAATACACTTTTTTGGGCATCCCTAGAAACTTGGTATGCAGGTAGATGTTATGACGTAGGCATCCGCTAAGAAAGGATTTTGATTAATTCAACCCCCAAGGGGGTAAAATAGGGGATGAACGGTAGTATGAAACTTTGTCAATTTTAAACCTATCGGGCGTATATTTTGCATACATAAAGCTACTATGACGTAGGCATCGCTTAATTAATGAGATTGATAAATTCTAACCCCCAAGGGGGTAAAATAGGGGATGAACGGTAGTATGAAACTTTGTCAATTTTAAACCTATCGGGCTGATATTTTGCATACATAAAGCTACTTTGACGTAGGCATCGCCTAAGCAATCATATTGATAAATTCGAACCTCCAAGGGGGTAAAATAGGGGATGAACTTTAGTATGAAACTTTGTCAATTTTAAACCATTCGGGCTGAGACTTTGCATACATAAAGCTATTATGACGTAGGTATCGCTTAAGCAAACGTATTGATGAAATTCCAACCCCCAAGGGTGTAAAATAGGGGATGAACGTTAGTATGAAACTTTGTCATTTTTTAACCGATCGGTTTGTGACTTTGCATTCACAAAGCTACTATGACGTAGGCATCGCCTAATTAATGAGAATAATAAATTCCAACCCCCAAGGGGGTAAAATAGGGAATGAACTTTAGTATGAAACTTTGAACCGATCGGGCTGAGAGTTTGCATTCATAAAGATAATATGACGTAGGCATCCCCTTTCAAAGATTATTTCAAAAATCCACACCTAACGGGAAAAAAAGTTGATATAGAAACCAAAATCCACGCGGACGAAGTCGCGGGCGCCCGCTAGTTGTGGTAATAATTCTCTTACCATTACTTTTGTAATATTAAGGAAAACTATAGTAAACCTAACTTACCTTTGCTTTAAGTAATATTCTTAAGACAAAATAGTGAGTTATTACGCTGTTTGTTTTCTAAATAAAAGAATAAAAGTTAATGTATCATGTCGTATGACTGGCCGCAACGTCACCGACCTAATGGTCGCACTTTAATGCTACAAGGTCCTTGGTTCAAATTCCGGGTCGGAACGAAAATTTTGTTGATTGGTTTTTATTAAATTTGTCTGTATGAAAAAAACATTTGATGATAAATCTCAGTCACATCCTGACTGTTATTGCGAAGTACTAAAATTATCTCTTTTTAAAATGTTTTCAGCAAAAAAGGCTATTTTAATAAATTCTGTAAGCAAAATTAAGTACTTTACTATTGTCAAAAACTGACGTAATATGACATCATAATAATAATCTTTCACATTCAATTGAATCGGCCATGCAAAATAATATGTTACTATGTACAAAGCAGCTAATTCTTGGTATCAAAAGACTTAGATGACTTTCAATATAAAAAGAAAATCTGATAATTTTAAAAATAGCATTGCACTCATACCACAGATTATGATATTACAGAAAGCAAATATTATTCAATGTAGCAGCTACTCTATTTATATGAGTTGCTTTTGCAATAGAAAATGTTTAGGTAAGGTTTAAAGAATTTATTCTTATAAGAAATTTACATTTCACTTAAAATAAGATAATATGAATAAATATTCATTAACAAATTAGTTGTTGGTGCTCGCTGCTATGTGTGCCTTCAGTCTTCGCTTAAACGTTCCAATTGTCTCACATATTCTAATGATTTCTGGTAAGCTGATATATATAATAGTTGTGCTCCCTCAAATAATATAGTCTTTTTGCCATAATTTGTCCTCGGAGCAATTAGTTTTATTTTGTTTTGATTTCTTAAGCTATGTTTATTTATTGACGTGACAACGTCTTAAATTAGGTTGCGGCTGGGAGTCACTTATGAAAAAGTGTAACGCTCGGTAACGTTACGATGAGTCACCGAACGAGAGAGAGGCCCGCCGAATGCCTTGCGTCTCTCTCCCACTCAACTATGATCGGTCTGCCGCGCGCGCAGCACTAGAGAATTAGGCGCATTGAATCGACGCATGCTTGTGTCTCTAATTTCATGAAAAATACGTATAATCTTGATTGCGTATCAAACGTTTCTAAGTCAACTACGTTAAAAGGAACAACTATCGACTTGACTTTCGCAAGACACATTACAGCAGAAACACTTCCTTTCATTTCATATTTCTCCTATCATCGTCCTATCCTCAACAAAATCACTCAAATAGGAATTAGTTAAGTTTAAGTTTACATGTACAATGTTTTAGTAAACAAAATATATTTCTATAGTTAAAATTTGTGCAATTCTTATTTTCATTCAATCCCTTGTTCCTATTGTGCAATTTAATTATATTCATATCAATAAATATTCTACCGAGAAAAAGACGTTGTCACGTAAAATCTTCGCCCGTAAAACCGACTTTACAGGCAACCATTTTTTTTATATTAAGATTCAGATTTGATTTCATTGTTTTTGCTAGGATCTTCTTTATGATAATGCACATGTTTAGCATTGTTGTTAGATACGGTGTGTATTTTCAGCCTTTGCAAAGTTGTACAATAGTGTAATATGTTGTAACTTTGTGTCTTGTTATGAATGTGTTGGGATACTTACGGTGATATTGTAAACATTTGCAGTGTTTTAAATTACGCGTGGTTGGTACTTAATTATGTTTGTCTGGCTTTGAATAACGACTGATAAGTTACATTGCAATTATTAATGACTGTAGTAGTAAATGATCTGAAAAGGATGTGATTGAAAAACTAAATGCAATTGATTTATACTAACGTATGTGCAGAAAGCTTTAAAAGCTTTTGCTTTAAGTTTCGTCATTTCGTTAGCGCCGTTTGCTGCGATGTCTTATCAATGTCTTACTTGATACGGAAATTATCTGCTTTTATATATATTAAACATTATAAAATAAATAAATAATAAAATAAATTCATTGGACTAACACACCAATTGCCTAACCCCAAACTAAGCTCGAAGCTTTTACTATGGATGCTAGGAAACGGATAGACATACTTAAATACTTTTATAAACATCCATGACTCGAGTACAAATGCCGATGTTCATCACACAAACATTTGCCCCTAGCGGGATTCGAACCACTCGAACAATGGGCCTGTCAAAAATATCGAATACTTAGTAATGCAATGCATGCAACTAATAAAACTGCTATGTTAGAAAAGGGAAGTTGTAACAAGTCTAATTAAGGAAACACTTAAGATTGATTATCATAATATTATGTATAACGTTATGTTATTACGTTTATGAACAAGCGATAGGTTATCTCTTGTTTATTAGACATCGCTAAGAATATAATTCAGCGGTATTGTATAAATAAACAGCTAAGAATAGTTTCTTTGTCCTTAAGACACATCAATACAATAGATTCGAATCTTAACTTTGATATATAATGTTCAAATATGTGTGATTTTTTCTATCGATTTGACATAAAACTATTTCTGGTAAGAATAATAAATATTTCACAACAACATATACATTGATCTGAAGTCATATAAAGTAGCTTACGCTCTTGTGTTACAGATACCAGATATTCAAAAATATGTAGATACATATAACACCCAGACCAGGACAAACAGACACGTTCATGCACACAAAAGTTTGTCCTGTGCGGGGATCGAACCGCGACCTCGTGGTCTAATAGTCAACTTCTTGACCATTACACCAACCGGGTAGAAAACACTAGTATAAATAAGTTAGAATATTATAAGAGCTCTATTGTTCTAAAATAATAAGCAAACTGCGCTAAATAACTTCCATACTAAAATTTTCCTCTCAAACACTAATTCGATGTAGGCACAAAACCGTTCTCGCAAGTTCGCCCTCTGAATTCTTAATCTATGACGTAACGCAGGCCGCGTCGTCGTTCGTTACGTTACACCGCCGGTAACGGGCGATAGCTTATCGTTGCCTCTCGTTCGTGCCGTGCATCGCGCGCGTTCTAAATTTAAAAATTCGAATCCGACTGCAATTCCTGTTCTTTCTTATTTTTTTATTTCGCGCTTTGAATGTTGTGATGCGATCTTTTTAGTGTTTTTTTTTTTGTTTCGTGCCAGTGTTTATTTGAATTATTGGTAGGTATGTTTTTTGTTTTTTTTTCTGTTGTGTTAGCAACGTTTTTGTGAGTTAAGCCACGTAATTAATAGTCATGTGTGTTATGTAAGTATGATATTTGTGTGTAGTAAGCGTATCCTAGGTTATAACTAATTTATAATTCTAGTACTTCAGTTCTAGTAGAAGGTTCTTGTAGTTGTAGTATGGCCTTGATGATATATTTAAGTAGTAAACGTGGGGAGGCGAATTATACTAGTCCACAATTTAATTAACGCTTCGTCTGTTGGTCAAGTTATAAAGTATGTGAATATCTGAAGTCTTATTTCCCTGTGGTAAGGATGGAATTTAAATGATTGCGCTTATTACAATTGACCGCGTGGCCATGATCTTGGTTCGAGGTTCGATTTCCGGGCCGGGCAATTATTTAGTTTTATGTATAGCGTTTGTAATATCTTTTAGGTAATTATAAAGGCTTGAATTTTGTATTTACCCAAGACATATGTATTGTCATGTATTTTGTATCAAAATGATTAATTATTATTAATGTTATGAGATAAGCTAATGATTAAGTCATTAATATATGTAAATGACATTTCTCATTTAAATTGTCGTCATGAAATACGAGCCCATTAATTATACTTTATAGTACTGTAATGACACAAGGTAATGAATGACATAATCACCACCCTTGCCAATATTAAAAAAATCGAGATGAGTTTAAATAATCTGTCACAAAAATTTCCACCCGGGAATTGAACCAAGGTCCTTACCAAGCACCATCCACGTTGATGACTAACTGTATTACGCGAAGGTTATTGACTTATCTTTGACTTATCACCACGCTTGCCAAAAGTGTTTATGTCATTTTGCTAAATTCATCAATCTAACAGGTATTAAACCCTTTACTTTGCTGTGACCAGGAATCGAACCCGTTACGTATCAAATGATCCAATGTAACGAATAAAACGCTGCCGTAACGAAACAACGACGTTGAACGGAGCGCTGATTCATTACGGACTATAAATAACAATTGACGCAATGAGTCTCTTTGAAGAAAAGGATATTTTCAACCTTATCTGATAAGGAATAGAGGTGATAATTGCTTGTTTTGAAATTCGCGAAGAGAACATTCTGTGTCTTTTCGATTATCAACCTTATCTCATCGTAATAAGAGATATTAATCATTCGTTATTGGAATGTATTGGTATATGACATGGATACTGGTAATTGTAAGTTTTATTTTCAACCTTATATTAAGGGAATGCTGTTAAAAATTGTTTACTTGTATCGAACTTCAAATGAAGAGCATTTAGTGTCTTTGCGATTATAAACCTTATATTATCACGATAAGAGTTGATAAATGTATGAAATATGGCTACATAGTATAAAAACAAAGTCGCTTCCTTCTGTCTGTCCCTATGTATGCTTAAATCTTTAAAACTATGCAACCGATTTTCATGCGTTTTTTTTGCAGAAAGACTGATTCAAGAGTAAGGTTCATGTGTTTAATAAATAAATAAACAAATATTTCACATCATTACATACATTGATCTGACCCCGTGTTAAGTAGCTTAAGCACTTGTGTTACAGACATCAGAATCAACAGTGGTACATATTACAAAAAAACTTAAATAGATACATTTAACACCCAGACCAGGACAAACAGACATGTTCATGCACACAAATGTTTGTCCTGTGCGGGGATCGAACCCGCGACCTCTTGCGTAAAAGGCAACATCTTGACCATTACACCAAGCGGGTCGCGGGTTTAATACATGCGTAAGCCACGTTAAGCCATTTATCCTGCGCCTGATCTCGCTACGGTCGTGTCAGATTGCTGTCCCACTATTTGAGAGTGAGGAAATAGGGAGTGCACCTGTGCTTGCGCACTCACTTGTGCACTATAATATATCCTGCGTACCTGGCTGATCGTAAGATCGGCCGCCATGGCCAAAAACGGCCTGCTATCATACTATCATTTTAGTTTCACCCGTGCAAAGCCGGGGCGGGTCGCTAGTAAAGAAAAAGAGATCAGAATAATTTTCGTAAAAGATTGCATACCAGCATTTTGCGTGTATCTGATTATCAACCTTATATCATCTTATAAAAGTTGATAGTTGTATGATATAGAAATTTAATTTGACATGCATGTGTATAGAGAGTTTTATTTTCAACCTTAAAGTAATGAGAATAGGGTTGATAATCTTTGTATTGAAATGTATTTTGACATGCATACGTAATGTAGGTTTTTCGGTTCTTATGACATTGGAGAGGTCGTGGTAATATCTAGTAATTGGAATGTGTCTCTCGAAATTATTATGAATCTTATATTTATTAAGACATAAGGTTGAATTTTCTTTGATAGGTTATTTATGAAAATGATAGAAAGTACATAGGTAGTATGTATTTAGAAATAGATTGATACTAAGGATAAATGTTATTTATTTGCTTTGCCTAGGTACCTTAGGTTATGTTCTTTTCTCTGTGGCTAGTAACACTAGTTAGTAATAAAATACGTTTTCAGCGGTAGCAGGGGTCGTCGGTTCAGTATCTGGTCAGAGCAATATTGTCAACTAGCGGCCGTCCGCGACTCCGTCCGCGTGGTTTTCGGTATCCGCGCACATAGTGTTATGCTATAGCTTTAAGCCATCGTCAAATGGAATACTGAAAAAAAAACTTTTCGAACCAGTACCTAGTTCCTGTGATTAGCGCGTTTAAACGAACAAACCAACAAATTCTTCAGCTTACTTATGTGTATTAACAAGCGACCCGCCCCGACTTCGCACGGGTGCAATTAAGTTTATTAGTGTTTCTCTACTATATATATTATACATAAAAACCTTCCTCTTGAATCACTCTGTCTATTAAAAAAAACCGCATCAAAATCCGTTGCGTAGTTTCAAAGATTTAAGCATACAAAGGGACATAGGGACAGAGAAAGCGACTTTGTTTTATACTATGTAGTGATAATAGATTTCAGAACCGACAGTTGTATTACAATAGTCAATTAAATAGACGTATTTATTAGAAATATAACTTCTTATTGTTTATAACTCTGCAATTTATCGTTTGAGTACCTACTTACGAATCCGTTACAGATAAGATATTATTCGTTTATCTATTGATAAAAGTAAGAGTGACTAACAAGCCTGAATACTTGGCACATATATATTGAAACCTACAAATAAAATATCTTTTAATAAAATAAATAAATTCCTTGGACCAACACACCAATTGCATAGCCTCAAACTAAGCTCGAAGCTTGTACTATGGAAGCTAGGGAACGGTTAAGCATACTTAAATAGTTAAATACTTTTATAAACATCCATGACTCGAGTACAAATGCCAATGTTCATCACAGAAACATTTGCCCATAGCGGGATTCGAACCCGCGACCCTTGGTTTTGTAGCCAGGATGTCTGACCACTAGACCAACGGGCCCGTAATGTATTTATAAATTGCTGTGGCACGCGGTTTTACTCTTGTTAATAAAGGAATACGCAAAGAAAGCTCTAGTGTTCTAACACACTATGCCAAAACTACGCGACGTAATTTCGGCAAAGTTTGTCATCATCTCCCATTTAAAAGTGTGTCATATCATGAACACGGCGGAACGTAAATTCAGTCGCGTTTTTTCCGCTTAGTGTGTCCTAAACAAAAATTATACAATGTAATAATGAATGTTATCACGTTATAACATGAAACGAGATGAATAAAACTAATTTGAAATGGTTTACTATTCAACATAACATTTAATTTATAATTGATCATATGGTAGAGTGGCTTGGGGTAGCTTGGTCGTTAAAGCAATTGGAATTAAGAAGTAATTAAAGTTAATTAATTTAGAAACGCCTCGTTGGTTTCTAGGTCGTGATCGCGCGGTTCTGGGTTCGACTCCCGCGACGGCCATAATTTGTGTGGTCCGAAATCGGGTTTCTTAATTTTAATTTTTCTAGCGTTTTGATTAAGCTATTATAATTGTTTTATCGCTTCTATCAGATGACAACAGTTCAAAGAGTTATGTTCACAAATTAAATGTATGTCAGTGCTAAGAAAGTTCTTGGCAACATAATATAATTGTAAAAATTCGCCCAAAAGCACGGGTTTTCTCTGACTTTGTCACTTTCTGTTTAAGCACGCCATATTTTTGTACTAAACAAAAGAAGATAAATTATAGAGGAAAATAGATAAACTATTCGTTTTTTAGACTTTAGACGATAACGATGTTTAGTTGTTTGTTGATAGTAAAATAGGTCACCGTAGCTTACCTACTTACTTCTAATAAAATTAGGAAGATGTAACTTTATAGAAATTGAATTTATCGTTTTTTCCTAAGCACATGTTTTATGGGCATGGCACTGCTGTGTCATAAATATTTGTATCAATATTCTAGCGGCCACCTGCGAATTAATCCCCGTGGAATTTCGGTTTTGCGCACGAATGGTGTTATAATATAGCTCAAATCCTTCCTCGACAAATGGACTATCCGACACAAAAATATTTTTTGAATTCGGACAAGAAGTTCCTGAGATTACAAACAAAAAAAAAAGTCTTCAGCTTTATTACAATAGTAAGATAGATTGCAGTTTGTGACCAATACATTTTTACCTCATTGACAATGCGGGTTCTTTCTTATTGATTAGCAAACATTTGACCCCATCTCACCCTAAGATTATTGTTTTATTATGTAGCACGACTTAGGAGGTACGATAAGGCAGTGTATAAAGAAACTAATTCTACTGACAGACAGACATAGTAACTTTGAGATAGTTTTTATAGTGCTTTAAAGTTAATTACATATATACTTAGTGCGTGTATTTATTTAAAACGTTTGATTACAAATTTTTAAAAAGTTGAGTGATTGGCGACACAGGTATGTTTATTCATTTGTTGCATATTTCCTTAAGTTTATTTTATTTTATGTCATTTACCCGGTAAAGTGACTGCCTCCGTAGTGTAGTAATTAAAGCGCTGTGCTCAAAACCTTCGGAGGTCGTGGGAGCGAATCCTGCTGGGACACTTTCACTTTGTGTTGGTTTTCCCAGTTTGGTTAGGACATTGCGGGCTTGAATTACTTAATTGACCGAGAATGATGATTCCTTGCTTCGGAAGACACTTTAAGCGGTCCCGACTATGATCCAAATGGTCTGGTTTCCCTTTTATGGTTTACGGAGGTCAGACGACAGTCGCTCCATTAGTATAACCAGGCCGTTCTAGATCATAGTAGAAGTGTATCCAGGACTCCACGGCAATGGCCGAGGATGCAACCGGGAGAAGCGCTAAGATGATGATGATGACCTGTTAAAGCAAAACGATGGGATAAGAAGACTATACTAACTTTGTGTGCATGAACATGTCTGTGCATGAACATGTCTGTTTGTCCCGGTCTGGGTGTTTATATGTTTTGTGTTTATTTAAGTATTTTGTAATTCTACTGTTGATTTGATATCTGCAAAACCAAGTGCCTAAACTAGATACTTATTACGGAGTCAGAATAATGAATGTGTTTTTATGGGATGTTTCTTATTTAATTCAAAAAAATGCTTGGCCATGTTACTCTCTTCAGCCGCATTTAGTTTGTAAATAGATGTGACTAAATTTTGACATTGAAATTTATAAAAAAAAAATGCGTAACCGCTGAGTTTCTTCCGACATCTCAGCAGGCCATTCACGTCGAGGCGCTAGTAGGGCGAAAAAAGTTTTGACGTGCAAAAGAATTTACGAAGTGAATAAAATTATTTCATTTATCAAGGTGATGGTCTGTCGTGGGGCCAAAAAAACTATCGTTGACCTTTTCTGCCTTGGACATCACACAACCTTCCCTTCATAGTACAACAATATGCTATTAGTTTTCCTCCAGTAAAGACTTTGTATTCTGTACCAAGTGTTCGTTAATTAGACATACGAATATCGAAAGTGGTACTATTAGTATGCTAGTGACGAGAGTGGCAAGTGTGACGAATAGATTTCACGTTTGCTTTGTCGTATTGATATTGTGATGTCATATTCTTTATATTATATATGTAGGTACAAAAGGGTTTGTGTGACGAAAATCGGCAGTCTGTAGTAAAGTCATGCATAATTATGTTAATAGTAGTAGTAACGATAATATTAAAGTCCTTCATCCTTACATTCATCCTCATTTCATTAACTGTGAACCTTTAATTCTTTGGACTAACAAACCTATTGTCTAGCCCCATATTAAGCTCGAACGGATAGACATACTTAAATTATTTTAATTTATAAAAATATAATTACAATTAAACTAACAAATATACTTACAATGAAGGTTAAACTATGCTGGTCAAATCAGAACCATACTGGCAGCTGAAAAGACAATATAGGCAATATATCCTCTACGATTTCTTCAAGTGATATATGTAGAAATGGACCCTGACCCATGACCTTCACACACCATTGCTGGAGACATCGCCACCACTGCGGGGTTACAGAAATAGACAACAGTTCCGCAGTGGTTTGCGCGCTTCTCTGCGATTGCAAAGTTAAGCAACTTTCGCAGACGCCAGTCATCGGATGGGTGACCAAAAAATTTCATCTCGAGCTCCTCCGTGCTTTGGAAGGCATGTTAAACCGTTGGTTCTGCGCTTGATCTCTCTACGGTCGTGTCAGATTGCTGTCCCACCGAACTATGAGAGTGTGGGAATAGGAAGTGCACCTGTGCTTGAACGCTCACTTGTGCACTTAATATATCCTGCGTACCAGACTGATCGTGGGATCGGCCGTTATGGTCGAAGAACGGACGGAGGGGTATTATTATGAAGTATGGTATGGCTAGGGCGGTTCCAGGTTGGGGGTCACGGAGTCATGACCCCACTTCCAGGACTAAGGTGGACCACTAATTGAACATCACCTTTTATTTAAACTTGACCACGACTATGTGACCCCCCCCCCCCCTGGCGCCAAATTTGGATCCGCCCTTAACCCATGACCTTCACACACACTTTAGCCAGGAGACATCGCCACCACTGCGGGGATACAGAAATAGACAACAGTTCCGCAGTGCTTGCGAGTAGGGGTTTAGCAAAAACCACAATCTGATAGTAGCTAGTTTGATTCCAAGGACGCGATGTTTCAATGTCAAATGTTTGTTAAACTCCGAGGGTATGTAACTGAGGATTCACGACCGCTTAAGTGTTATAGTTAAAGTAGAAAAGAGGTAGCGGTTACGATCCCGGAATTAAATAAATAAATGACCACTTGAATCTTTTATAAACATCCATGACTCGAGTACTAATGTCGATGTTCACCACACAAACATTTGCCCCTAGTGGGATTCGAACCCAACAATGTCTGACCAGAGTTTTGAACCCGGAACCCTTTGCGCTAATGTCGTTTTGTAGCTACTGGCCACTGTGCCACGGAAGAACTGAATATTGTTTAATACATAATAATCCCATTCATCTATACTAATATTATAAAGAGGAAAGGTTTGATTTTTAGTTTGTTTGTTTGTATGAATTGAATAGGCTCCGAAACTACTTGGCTGATTTGAAAAATTCTTTCACTGTTGGAAAGCTACATTCACCCAGAGTAACATAGGATATATCGATACCTTAAATCTCAAATGGCGTAAGCGCCAAATTGGTCAAAATGACTTTTGAATGCAGTTTTATTCAGTTTTTTTTTCTCTATCGATCTGTATATTTAAAATCCTGAAATTCGCAAAAAAATGGTCATTACGACCCGATGTTTTTTATAGATTTGAACACTTTTTATAAGGTAAAGAGGTCGTAAGCAGCTATAAATTTAATGCATGAACAACGTCAGGGCGTAACGAGATATTTTAATACATTAATATGGCGTATCACACATAGCCAACTTTATTTGGTGGTTACGCCCTTAGAAATTATTGTAAAGTGAAAAAAAAAGTAAAAATACAAGGGGGTAAGGGACATCATTTTTCGGTTTCGGCGTTTACACCACACACAATTTTTATTATTGAAAGACGTTTACACCCTATAAAAAACACGTTTTTTTTGAGATTAAGGTCGTATCTCCCATAAATTCATAAAAAAAATACAAAATAAGGGGTATTTTCTACATCTTTTATTGTTTTTGGTACATTAAACGGGTAAGAGGATTTTAGTAAACAAAATAAAATCTAAAAAAAGCCAAGGCCGAGAGAATAAGAAGGCCTAATTCGATTAAGCAGTGTAGTGGTATAAAAACGACCCTTATTCTTAGCAACAATGATTTCTACTTATATTAATATAATATTTACGCAATAATCAACTTTAAAATTCAATTAAAGTCCTAATGGAGTTAGAAAAGATTACAGAAATTGTTTTAATTTAAGAATCAATGAATCAAGTAGCTACGTTCAAAAAGTAAGAGATTTTAGAAAGCCTTAATTTTAAATAATCAGTCAAAAAAATTAAATTGAAACTATCAAAAACAATCAAACATAAAAAAACAGTATTTTTCTGTGTCTGTAACTCCGTCCTCTATATCAGTGCCTGGTAATACATCTGGCACATCTTCTGCTGTTGGTAATCGCGGGTGATATTCTTCATGATATGTTTTTGGGATAATGCCGTCTGTGCACAATTTTAATAATAATTTATGAAATCAGAGTGAGCTGATACGATGACATTATAAGGTCGTGGTGTCTTTCTTGCTGATTAAAAGTATGTCGGCCATTGCGATGGGAGATAAGAGCCCATCGCAATGGTCGTGGCGTAGCTACTTGATTCATTGATTCTTAAATTAATACAATTTTTGTAATCTTTTCTAACTCCATTAGGACTTTAATTGAATTTTAAAGTTGATTATTACGTTATTTACGTAAAAATAAACTTTAAAATTCTATTTATTATATTAACTAGCGGCCCGTCACGCGGTTTCACCCGCGTCCCGGGGGAACTACTTCCCGTACCGGGATTAAATATAGCCTATGTTACTCTGGGTGAATGTAGCTTTCCAACAGTGAAAGAATTTTTCAAATCTGCCAAGTAGTTTCGGAGCCTATTCAATTCATACAAACAAACAAACAAACAAAAAATCAAACCTTTCCTCTTTATAATATTTGTATAGATATAAGTAGAGTTGCTAAGAATAAGGGTCGTTTTTCTACAACTACGCTGCTTAATCGAATTAGGCCTTCTTATTATCTCGGCCTTGGCTTTTTTTAGATTTTATTTTGATTCCTAAAATCCTCTTACCCGTTTAATGTACCTAATTCAATAAAAGAAGTAGAAAATACCCCTTATTTTGTATTTTTTTATGAATTTAATGGGAGATACGACCTTAATCTCAAAAAAAATCGTGTTTTTTATAGGGTGTAAACGCCTTTTTGTCATATTTTCAGAAGTCGTAACCGACTTCTATTTTTTTAAATATAAGATTTAGGTGCAAATAGTTCTAACTGAAGCCTTCATCTCAAAATTCTAAGAAATTTGATGTATAAAACATTTTTATAGTATTAAAATATATAAAGTTATGATTTAAACAAATATTTTTTTTTTGTTTTTTTGCTCTCCTGAAAAGTTGTGTTTTGGTGGTTACGCCATTTGAGATTTAAGGTATCGATATTTTATCCCGGTACGGGAAGTAGTTCCCCCGGGACGCGGGTGAAACCGCGTGACGGGCCGCTAGTTAATAATAATCGTTTATTACTGAGTACCTTATTCTGTATTCTGGATCATCAAAATTAAATCATTTACGACTCGACCAACGAATTCGACAAATGCTAATGTAAAATGGCCAACAAAAACAGCTCTGTTCCACTATGCACTCTAACGAGCCATTAAATAATAAAAAAGACAGTAAGTTTTTTCATCTTTTTTATAAGAGAAGACCTTGTGCCAGATAATTGACCGATCAGTCGTCGAATCACTGGTGAATTCAATCACTGTGGTCGTCGTCGGGCGGCGTCTTCAGGTTTTTTCGAATGAATGTTGCAATGTATTTAAGAGTAAAATACCTACCTACTTAATTTGTAAAAAAGAATTCGTTGGGCCTTATAATTGGCTTGTTTCAGTCCACTGATGGATGTAGGCCTTATCCAGAGGTTTATGGCTATAGTCGTAATGGTAGCTAGGGGTTGGTGAACGATTACCTGATTGTCCGATCCGATTTGATTGATGATTTCGTGCTTCAGAAAGCACGTTTAGCCGTTGGTCTCGACGATACAAAAGTTCTGTTTTCCCTTGTAATGGTTACGGAGATCAGACGACAGACGCTCCATTGTAATAACCAGGCTGGTCAATTCAGGATCATAGACGCAGCGTAGCCTGGGTTCCGAGACAACGGCCGAGGATGCAACCGGGAGAGGCGCTAGGATGATGATTACTTGGTTTTGGACTGTATGTTTTCGCTAATATTTTTTGGGTGGTAGAGCCGACGTTGTGCTAAGAGACTCTGTGGATTATATGATGATGATGAGTCTATAATCTAAATAAAGTTACGAAAGTTAATTTGATCCGCACAGTTGGCATGAATCTGATCTCAAACGGTCATCGCGCCAGGCTTAAGCAATTATCTGGAATCGTAACTAGACTTGAACTAAAAGCGCTAATCGTATGAAATCTGTGCGGTCATTTGACACGGAAAAAACTTTCTGTCGAGTAAGTGGTTTGAGGATAATTTGCGCGATTCAGATGACTAAGATTTTTTATAGATTGACCACAGTTTTGTGGTATTTTAGAATAAGTAATGTCAAGCTTTTACATACCTAAGGCTTATAGAAATGGTCTAAGTAATTTAAAAATCATGTTTTCGTTACAAATAAACAATTGGATTAGAATTGAATTGCTGGTAAGATCGCCAGAGCTCAGTTGGGGAGGATTTGTGATCACCAATTCGTATTTGACAGGCTTGTTGATTAAGCCACAAACATTATTAATCAGAACATGATTTCAAATGATGGAAGCCCTATGCCCCAGTGGCACTTCAATTGTCTGATACTGTACTTTTTTTAATTCAATTTCTGCCTCGAGTTTCTATGCCGAGTAACTAGCCATACTCAAACAAAAACCATTTATTTGATTGATAGATGACTTATTCAATACCTAAACGAATTGGTAGGCGATTTCACAGCATCTCCAAATAAAGACAATTTAGACAGAGAACAAACATGTCGACCATTATTTTGTCTCTTCCATCAATGCTACCGAAACGAAATTGATTTTAATAATTCGTCATGTTCTTACAAAAATTGTATGACGTACATGCGATGACTTGTTTATTTAGATAACATTGATGGCGTAGTAGAAATGGTTGTACTTATGAATACAATAATGAATATAATGCTATGTATAGTTTAGAAGTTATCATTCGTGAAATAGTTGTGGTATTAAGTACACCTAATAATAATATCTAGTAAGACGACTGAAAGGTACGGCACACTGTAATAGTCAATTAGTGAGTAAACAAAGGTACACCCCTTAATTCCCCACTCTCATAGTCTGGTGGGACAGCAATCTGAAACGAGAAATCAGGCGCATTCGGAACCAACGGCTTACGTTCAGGAACTAGCTTGATATTCTCAGAAAAATTGAATACTTTCAGCTTCCACTTATTCAGGATTTGGCAATAATAGAATCGCGCTGACCAAATTGACTTCGTCCATCATCATCATCATCATCAGTATGTTGAAGTCCACTGCTAGCCATAGGCTTCCCCAGATGTAGCATTATGCTGGGCAGGCGGTTGGTGACCGCAGTAGTAAACGATAAAACACAGGAGAACGCTGCTGCCAATCCCCCATCGAAATACCCCTAAGTTCCTTCAATTCCATAAGTGTCCATGTTTTTGTAATCTGTGTCTTATAACCAAGTTATTAAAACCCAAATTCCATTGTTTGCAGATCACCCGGCCGGACATGACCGGCGGTTCCTGACAGCCGTCTCTCACACACACACACACGCAAGATGTCGCACCATCTGGTGACTGTGTGTATGTTCTGCCTCCTGTGTGCGGCGCACACGTGTGGATCGCATATAGATATACAGAGGGATGGGGTGCTCACATACGATCCAGATGTACAGGTAAGATACCAACAGAATCTTCTTTTTTATTTTATAGTGAGGCAAATGAAGAAGAGGGTCGCCTGATAGTAAGTGATCACCGCTGCTTATGGACTTCAACAATCTCACAAGGGTCGCAGATGCGTTACCTGCCTTTAAGACCCCAACTGAGCTTTGGCGACCTCACTCACCAGCAGAAACATAGCACAACAGTTACAAAGTGCTATTTTTCTGTGTTTTTCTGTAAGGTGGAGGTACTTCCCCAGGCGAGTGGCTCATTCCAGTTGAAGTTCCTCTTAGCTCAGGCCTTTGCCCTGCAGTAGGATACTAATATACTAATACTTTACTTTCACAGGTTGATCACATAGGAGTTATAGAAGAGAAGAGAAAAGAAGAATCAAACAGAAGATATCATCAGAAACTGCAGAAAATCAGGCACAGAGACCGGTCGAAGAGGGAAATCAAGAATGTTAACCCTAGTTCTTATGTTGAACAGGTTAGTTCAATCAGCTATTCTTCTTCTTCTAAAGTTCAATAATTTACATTTGTTCAATGAAAAGTGTGCCTTAGCTGTCAGGCTTTCAGTCGAAAATCTATTGAAGATTCACAGATTTGTCGAGTCTGGTGTGTTGTTCTCCGTTCAGAACCTGAAATTAGTCTGGTGATTTATGTCTTCTTACTATGTCGAGCAAATGGGCGTCAAATAATGATGTAATAGTAATAAATGTGTCAAGTTGCGACTTTGACTATTTGTCGCACGCAATCGCAGTCGTCGCGACTTATGTCTCCATCCCGCTTACACAGGTACTTCGTGTGCGGGATGGCAATATTAGTCGAAGCGATGGCGACAGTGGTCGAAGTGGCGACTTTCCTAGACCAGAAGTGTGTTAGACTTCAGCCCAAAGTTATTAACCACCAACTGTACCTTATTTTTGTGGAGGGGAATGCATTGACGCACCACGTCGCCGCGGGCTAGCTAAGCCCGCGACCGTGTGTGGGGCTCGGGCGCACAAAATAAGCGCCCACTACCCACTAAACCCCCACAGACCACCAACTGTACCTAAGGGGCCATCCATTTCGTTATTTTTGAGAGAGATAGGTAAGATTTTTAAATGTTATGTCGCAAAACTTAGATCCCCTCCCACTTTGTCGACCCCCTTTACGAGTAACGTACTTAATGGATGACCCCTAATCTTTCATTCTTCCCCCAGATATTCAGGTTGTACGGCGACGCGTCGAGCATGACGATGAACCTGACCGGGTTCAACACCATGCTGGAGAAGCTGGACCTTCACAAGCTGGTGGAGGGGGGCGTGGAGAAGACTGAGAAGATAGACTACATTGGACAGACTGGAGTTAAGCCGGATATTGTCAATGTGAGTTGGATTTTTATTATAGCGATTGAAAAGAGCAACTATCGTGTTCCTTGCCGCTTCTTCTCGGTAGATGACTGAATTCCGAAGTCGGTGGTCGAGTCATTCTATTTTGATATTATTTTATTGACGATTTATAAGTGTCTTGCAGGGGCCTACATAAAGTAAATTTTGATTTTGATTTGCACTGATTAGCTTTAGACGGCTCGATGATCTAGTTCTAGTGGTTTAAGTACCGCGCCGTATTCTCGAGGTCCTGGGTGCGATTCCCAGGTCGGGCATAATTTGTGTTGGTTTTTCCACGTCTCGATGGCCTAGTGGTTAAAGTTCCGGGCCTTGGTTTCGAAGCAAGAGACAGGTGGAGGCATTTGGCAAGAGTAGTGATAAAGCCAAAACCCATTGAAAAGTTTTTTGCGATTTCTGACATTTCTAGTACTCGAACCTCAAACGGTCCCATAGAATCATTTGATCCTTACATGAAACAGGCAGTATAGATTGGCATGTAACTTTTTTTCCAAAATCTTTATGGGTGGTCGCCTAACAAAGTTTTCTTGTAACTTCAACGGTTAATGTACTTGCCCTTCAAATCCTATTTAAAAATTCCACCCTGTATATTCAACCCAGCAAGAACTGCCTTTTATGAATGAATAATTATATAATCATCTTGTTACAGTGTGTCAGCAGCGCTGAACTAATCACAACAGTGAACACGAGATTAAAACCCCACGACGACCACAGTCACAGCCACGATTTAGAAGATCACAATTCTGAAGTTTTCCTATCAGAAGACACCCTTCAGGCCATATGTCCAATCCTGTTATATCAGAAACTAGCCAACACTTCTATAGAACAGCACGGTTGCGTCAAAGAATCAAGCTTACAAAGTAGAAGACAAGATTTAAAACATATAGAAAAAGAAAGTGCATATTCAAAGAATATGCTAGCAGTCTGGCTGTATTCGTGTTTAAGTATAGCAGTTATAAGTGCGTGTGGTCTTCTTGGAGTAGCAGTGATACCTATCATGCATAAGACTTACTATAATCATCTCCTGCAGTTTTTAGTGGCTTTAGCAGTAGGTACGCTATGTGGTGACGCTCTTCTTCATCTAATGCCTCATGCAATGAGTCCGATGGAAAGTCACAATCATGGCGATGTAACAGAAGTAGATGTAAGGACATCTCATGATGATGGGATGTGGAAAGGATTAGCTGCTATGATGGGAGTAGTCTTCTTCTACTTTACTGAGAAGGGGTTGACAGTAGTAGTCGAATGGAGGAAGAGGAGGCAAAAGTTGGAGGAGGACAAACTCCCTCCCAGGGTCAGAGTTTTGAAGGACGATGCAGCTGGTGGGTGCTCTGGTGGCTCTAAAGCTCCAATCACGAACACTTCCTCAAATTCCTTCATGAAGATCTTCAAGAAAGACGAGAAAGGAGATCCCACAACTAAAACATGTAAGCACAAGTATTCAGAGTATCCGTACTGCTATGATGAGATAGATACGGATACACATGATGATCACCATATGAGGGATGGTCAGATACCGCCAAGTCCGAAGGCTAAGCATAACAATTCGGTCAGTGTGGTGTCTTCGAATGCTCTCAATGCTGAGAATAAGGAGGGTGAACCTACTGGTGAGTAGTAGTTGTAGTGTGTTACGATATGTAGGCTATTTGATGTGGTATGGTTTGTCGTTGTCTGAATTGTGCCCCTTTAAAATTTCAAATCTTCTACCCAACCGTGATAGCTTGTAATAATTAAAATAATCTGGAAGCCAGCTGAAAAACTCTCTTAGCTCTTAATATCAAAGGTAGATAGATGTAGTAGAGATCTAAATAAACATAAGAAACAAAAAATAATTTCGGTTTCGGTTTTAAAAGAAAGTAAGTTGTTTTCTGGTCCATTTGAAGAAAATGTAATAATTTAAAGCTTAATTTAAGGAGATATTGTTATTCGTATCAGCAAATAAAAGTTATTTGAATTACTTTAATTTGAATTAATTGAATTACTCATCGTCATCATAAATATATATTTCAACAAAATTACCATGTCTTTCCAGCCAAGGACTGGCTGCTGAAGTCAGAAACACCAGCAGTAGTTGAAATGAACAACATCAAGCATAAAGAAGACGGAGTGAAAGACTTGAAAGACGGCGATAGTTACACAGTTATTTTGAGGTAAGTTTCTTTTTTACGTAAAAGAGAGGCAAAGGAACAAATGGTCACCACCTGGATATCAACAACCGCACAAGGGTCGCGATCCTATGGCATTGTCCAGCAGTGGACTTAGACTGTGACAGGGCGATGATGATGAGGTACAGGCTTAGTGTTACTGCTGTGGTTGTGCCTATCTACTGTTTCTTAATTAAAGTCAAAGCGAGCAAAGTGTCAAATATACCCGTTTTTAGATCAGTATCCGCAGATCTAATTTTTAACGATCCGGCACATCACTTGTTACATATAGAAGGACCACTAAAGGACTTGGCTTATATGTCCATCCCGCAAACGAACTATTTATGTGAGCGGGATGGAGATACAAGTCGTGGCATCTTGGCTAGCCTACCTGGTCTACTGTAAAGATGTTGATGATGATATAAAGAACCCTCCTCTCTCCGCAGGGAGCACTCGCGCGCGCACCACGGGCACTCGCACTCGCACGGGCACGTGCACGCCCCCCCCTCCTCCATGTCGTCGGTCGCCTGGATGGTCGTCATGGGCGACGGGCTTCACAACTTCACCGACGGGATGGCTATAGGTGAGTCAGTTTTGGAGTGCATGAAGCGGTTATAACGTGTTTCAGTAAGCGTAGGACCGTCAGAACCGCCAGGACAGGTGAAGCAATGTAAGCATGAAAGACGTTAGATGGTTACTTCGTGTGCGAGATGGCAGTATTTGTCGAAGCGATAGCAAAAGCGATAATAGTCAAAGTGGCATCTAGCCTAGATCACCAGATCTTAACTTTTTGTAACAAGCACGCGAGGAAAAAGTATTCGGTAATGATATCATGTATTACTACAAATGTGAGTCTGGGGCTTCTGTCACCATGCATGCCAAATGATTGGTAAACGAAAACAAAGTTTAGTTGTTTTTAAAAGAAAACACAGATTTAGTGGCATAATAATTGTATTCAACGAATCTGTACTAAGCAATTAAAATGTTATTTTGTATATTTCAGGTGCCGCGTTCGCTTCGAACATTGCAGGCGGTTTCTCAACAGCCATTGCCGTGTTGTGTCACGAATTACCGCATGAGTTAGGTGAGGATTCAAATTTATTTAATTGTAGATTAAATGCACATAAATGACAGGTAACAATGCTTTGATAATATGTGAGGAAGGAATAAAATTGGTGCCAATATACCCCCTTGGGCACACCAATATATTCTTGCCATATTCAGATATTTTTATTCTTAAACTTCGTGCTTCTTAAGGCCATTATGATAACAATGCATTGTTCCTTAGCTAGTAAGGTTTATAATTTCTAGAATGTAGGAGTATGTCGTAATAATATTTTATAATACACTAAATCAAACGCCTTCATCAAAACCATAAAACCGACCTTATTTGAAAATTATATAAGTAGCCCATAGGATTACAAGCTGTGATTGATCTCGTGTTAAGGCTTGAATCCTATTGGCCGCTTACGAAACATCTCCGCTCCACAGCACACATCTTAGAGATGATGGAGCCTCAACCTAAAACCTATAAAATGAAACCATTTTCATTCAGCAATTCGATTCACTTAGTAAATTCTTTCGCACGTGAAAACTTTTTTCGCCCTACAAATGCCTAGACGTGAATGGCATACTGAGAAGAGACATCGGAAGATACTCAGAGGTTACACCATGTTTATTTCCATGTGTTGGCAGGCGACTTCGCGGTCCTCCTCAAAGCTGGCATGTCGGTGAAGCGCGCGGTGTGGTACAACATCCTGTCGAGCGCGCTGTGCCTGCTGGGCATGGTGTGCGGCGTGCTGGCGGGCCACGCGCCCTCCGCCACGCGCTGGCTGTTCGCCGCCGCCGCCGGCATGTTCCTCTACATCGCGCTCGTCGACATGGTGAGTGGGGCCGGGTGGCTGGGGTGCTCCGGTGTGGTACCAGCAGCGTAGCTACTAGCTCAGATCCTTACAGACGTCCACAGTGAAGTCTTCTAGGCCAGGTGGGGCCCTCAAGCTCGGGGGGCCCTCAATCTCGGGCCCCAATCTCGGGGGGCCCTCAAGCTTGGGGGCCCACAATCCCGAGGGCCCCAATCTCGGGGGGCCCTCAAGCTTGGGGGCCCACAATCTCAGGGGCCCTCAAGATCAGGGGGCCCCAAAATCAGGGGGCCCTTAAACGGGGGCCCTCAAGCTCAGGGGACCCTCAAGCTCAGGGGGCTCTCAAGCTCAGGGGGCCCTCTATCTCAGGGGCCCTACGAGCTCAAGGGGCACCATTAGCTCAGGGGGGCCTCAACCTCAGGGGGCCCCAAGTTCAGGGGACCCCAGATCCTCACAGAAGTCTTCTACATCGCCCTCGTGGCCATGGTAAGTGTCTCCAGGCGTCACCGCCGTGCTCCTCAAAGCTGGCATGTCGGTGAAGCGCGCCGTGTGGTACAACATCCTGTCGAGCGCGCTGTGCCTGCTGGGCATGGTGTGCGGCGTGCTGGCGGGCCACGCGCCCTCCGCCACGCGCTGGCTGTTCGCCGCCGCCGCCAGCATGTTCCTCTACATCGCGCTCGTCGACATGGTGAGTGAGGGTGGCTGAGGTGCTCCTACCAGCGGCGTAGCTACTAAGGGGCCCTCAAGCTCACGGGGTCCCAGACTCTTTATAGAAGTCCTCTAGGACAGGTGGGGCCGTGACCCGGGGCTCTCAAGCTCTGGGTGCCCTCAAGCTCAAGGGGCTCCATGCTCAGGGGGCCCCCGGATCCTTTTAGAAGTCCACAGTGAATTAGCACTTCGTAAGGGGTCATGCATATAGTTAATAATATTTCAATCTGAAATTGCAATAGATGTGTTAAAATACTATGGAAGGGGGGGACGGGGTGCTCAAAAATCATTAAATTTTTGTGACGTATTTTATGGCCAACTATTGTACAATGTTTCTGCTGATGAGTAAAGTCGGCAGAGCTCAGTTGGAGATGGTATGGGGTTTTTAAAGGCAAGCAACGCATCTGCAACCCTTGTCCGGTTGTTGATGTCCATGACCAGCGGTGATCACTTACCATCAGGTGATCCTCTTGTTCGTTTGCCTCCATGTCACATTAAAAAGTTAATAAACTAAACTAATATGCAATTTATTTCCTTACAGATGCCAGAACTCAGTACATCACACAGTAAAGAAGGCACGCTATGCCAATGCATCCTGCAACTGCTAGGACTTGCATCCGGAGTCGGGATCATGCTGGTCATAGCACTCTATGAGCATGACCTGAAGAACCTGTTCGGATAGACCCAGTGACGAAGAACAACTACGGATAGAAGATATAGTGATGTGAAGTGTTGTCGGTGACCGTATAGTGTGGGGAAAGACTATGAGAGATGGTCAATGATCGTAAAGTGATTGGTTGAAGTGTATATAACATCAGTTAGTGACTCTGAAGTGACGTGAAGTAATGGTACATGATCGTAAAGTGATTGTGGCCATGGATAAGATCAGTGGATAGTGACGCAAAGGTGAAATGGTCAAATTAATGAAATTACCTAAAACAAAGTGACAAATGGTTGATGAACATAATAGTGTTCGGATTGACTTAACATCAGTAATTGTGAGTCGAACTGATGGTATATGACCTTAAAGTGTTTGTGGATAACATCAGTGATTGTGTGATGATCAAAAGTCATGAAAAGTGACTTTAGTTATCATAGAGTGGGCTATCAGTGATTTTGAGCATGGTCTCCTCTGTACGAAATTCTTACATTGACATGACACCAGTGATTTTGACCTAAAAGTATTACTAATTGATTGGTCAACCTTTTGAAGATAGTAAGATTGATAGTGTTTCATAGTAAAGTATCTGCTATGGCATCTTATTAAATATTCAGCTAATTCAGAAATTAGCTTGTGGTTTTAATTATTGTGTATTATGAGACCTTACAAATGGATAGCACTTACCATCAAATAAACAATCTGCTATTTCCTTTATGAAAAGGACAATAAAAAAAGCAAACATATTGACTTATTATCAGATACTTGATTGTGAAACACTTTCACTAAACAATTAGTACTTAAATATTAAATTAAACACATTTAAGCTGATATTAAATTGATGTATGAGAAAGGTGCTTCAATTATACAATGTTCTCCTAACAACATTCACTCTCTAACATAGGAATTTATTAAATAACCAGGCTTGTCAATTCAGGATCGTAGTCGTAGCGTACCCTGGGCTCCGAGGCAATGGCCGAGGATGCAACTGGGAGAGGTGCTTTGATGATGATGATGATGATATCATCAATTGAACTCAAACTGAGATTAGACCAGTTTAAAAGTGTTTAATTTAATCTAAACATTAATGACGAAATGTAGTGATATGAGACGTTGGAAATAAACGAAAAATTTGGTGCCAACATACAAAAAAAAGTGATCAAATCGGTCTAGAAAACACTTAAAAAAACAAACCAAGTGATAATGATGTTAGTGTATATCATATTGTTAAGTATACTTAAGTAGAATTGTATGTACTTAAACTTATGGTTGATACAGGATAGAAGGTCCATACAAGGTCCATTTGGATCTTATTATTTTCCATTAGTTTTTGAATGTTAATAATTTTAATAATAAGTTGAAATTGTTCCTTTTTCTTGCTTGAATTGAATTTGCCTTATACGGCATATGTCTGAATGTATATAAAATATAATGGTTCCTTATAAAAGACGGCATATCTTTGAATGTAATTGTTTTGACTTGAATGTTAAAGCCAGTCCATTTTAAATTAAAGGTTATTAAAACTACAGTGTGGCAATACGAACATCAGATTTCACAGCAGTGATATGTATTGAAATGAGACTATATGTTGAAATGTAATAACCAGGCTGGTCAGTTCAGGATCATAGTCGCAGCGTACCCTGGGCTCCGAGGCAATGGCCGAGGATGCAACCGGTGCTAGGATGATGATGAATAACCCGTAATGAAATATATATGCATTTAAAGTACATATCAGTGCTTGTCCACTGTAATTAACAGTTAGCCAACTGTAGAGTTTAAAAACCTATAAAACAATGAATACTTTTTGGCTTAATTAAATCTTTGCATTATCAAATTATATTTTTTTTTGTCATAACCATATGGATGCTATTTTTGAAATTATATTTCTCCAAAACTCGAATAAATTGTGTCTGGCTACATTATTTTGTAGGTGGTATTAAAATTTTGTGTTTTATTTATTATTTTCTTTTCCCTATTATTATGTTTATTAATTTAATGAATTTATATGCAGTAGGTAGCAATCAGCTAATTTCGTATTCCAGTCCTATGCAATTGATATAATAGTTCATAATTTCATTTAGTTTGGTCTTATTTTCGCCAATCAACGTTTAAAATGCCACAGTGCACATAGATTTTTAATAAATTATTGAATTCCATATAAAAGCCCATTTATAACTTTAAAAAAATAATGTAAATAGCTACAATACTTCCTACTTAACACATAACGACATAACACATTAAAAATTGTTTATAATAGTCTTTTGGCATGTTATTACTACTTGACTTGATTACATGTTAATTGCCTTTTCTTTAAATATCAAGAGTGGTAGGTTCGGATTCAATTCAAACTTTGCAAATTAAATAAGTCAACTTTATTTTTTCTGTAAGGGAATTTTCCCTGTAGTCTAAAACATGCCTAAAAAGAAAAATAGTCATATACATTGAAATACTATAACATGCCAATAGATAGAATAGTAGATTTTTCATCTCAACATTTTCTAAATACATGGTACTGATTGACTGACTCACTTAAGAAGGATTCTTCAATTGTTTTAAATTTTACAGATAACTTATTTAAAAAGTAGTCAATCTAAAGTTCCTTGTAGTTTACTACGTTAATTTGATTGATTTTTAATTTAATTCATGCAATTCTTGATACAAGTTTGACATACGTTTCTAAATTAAATCAAACTTTAAATAGTGCATCACTGTTAAAGTTCTAATATTTATTAAAATACTATCAAAACCGTTTTAGTTGCCTCTCAAATTCATATTATATTTTTAATTATAGTGCGACTAAGTTGTTATGATACTTTAACTAGCTTTGCTTCTGTAACAGTAATAAAAATCTTACTGCAACGAAATAATAAGACCGAATTTCGGTTGGCTACTTAACTGGTTCTTATGGCATTTTGTAGTTATATGTTTGAGTACATGGATGGTGTTATGCAATCGTGTCATCTTACAAAAAGTTAGGGGTTTAGCGCCACAACTGACATCTTAGGATACACTGATGATCATTTACCATAGAGCAGGGCTACTCCATCTTATGGCAACACAAAATCTTAACACCCCCCCCCCCCCCCCCAGGATGAAAAAAAAAAACACTTTGGAGAGTTTCCTTTGCGGACATTTATAATTATGCCTATAAGACTCTAGAGGTTATATTCTCGTGACCACTAACTAGTGTCGAAAACCCTGCCATAGAGGAAGTGTTTATTTCGTTTAAAACAAATTATGCCAATAATATTGTTTGTTACCTGGACGTAAGATTCCGTCAGATGGACGAGGGTTATGTATGCCCATAGTCACCACGCTGGGCAGGTTGGTGAAAGCAGTATGGTGAACGATGCAACACAGGGGACCGCTTCTGCCCATACCCCGGAATGTCCCTTAGTCGCTTCTTACGACATCCACGGGAAGAAATATTGAAGTACCATTCTACATTCTACGTCCAGCAATGGATTGCGTGATGGTGATCGCTTAGTTACGAAGTAACACAGAGTAACACTTCGTAACTATTTTGCTATATTTTTACTGGTGAGTAAGGTTCCCAGTGCTCTGTTGGGGAGGGTATGGGGTCTTAAAGGCAGGCAACGCATCTGCGACCCTTGTGAGGCTGTTGATGTCCATGGGCAGCTGTGATCACTTACCATCAGGTGATTGATCGTTTGCCTCCCTATAAAAAAAAAGTTACATGGGTGTGCCGTTATACTTAACTTGATGACACAATTGCATACTCCTAAACTTAACGGTGCATGTATGTTTTGTTGCTTAGCTTAGCTATTTATATTAAGTTATTTATAAGTGATTTTCTGTGCTCCGAGATCATGTTTATGGGATGTGCTATGTTGTGTTGATAAGACCGTTGTATCGGTATAGCCCCAAACTAAGCTTGAAGCTTGGACTATGGAAGCTAGGCAACAGATAGGTAAACGTACCTACTTACTTAAATACTTTTTATAAACATCCATGACTCGAGTAATACCGATGTTCATCATACAAACATTTGACTCCAGCGGGTTTCGAACCCGCGACCCTTGGTTTCGTAGCCCGAGTCTCTGAACACTAGACCAACGGGCCCGCCTAAAATACAGTTTAGAGGCATAGGAAAGCAGCACAGGAGAGATAAAATAGTACCACCAATAACTGGGCTTCCTGCTGGTCCAACTATAGTATGTTTTACATAAGATGATCCGTATGATTTTCAATAGGGTTAATAGTGATTTAAAATAGTGTCGATTTTCCTTGGAATTGTCAATTGTCACCGGGATCACCTAAGAAGAGCAAGCATTTCACCTTAGGTGATCCCGGTATAATTAGTCGGTAAAGTCACTACTTATAGTACTTGAAGATTAACAATATTAAGACCACGAGAAAACGGATTATTCCACTTTGCCCCACCAAGGCGCCCCACTGGTGGGGCAGATTCCACTGTTTCAAACGCCTCTCAATGGAAAACCAAATGATAACAAAGCTTAGGTACAGGGCAAAAAATCAGTTTTATCCTTTTTTATTTCTCTTAATTTCTTTTGGTCCTAATAAATCCCAACTAATATTATAAATGCGAAAGTAACTCTGTCTGTCTGTCTGTCTGTCTGTCTGTCTGTTACGCTTTCCCGCTTAAACCTCGCAACCGATTTTGATGAAATTTGGTACAGACAATCTTTAGACCCTGAGACAGAACATAGGCTACTTTTTATTTCGAAAAAAAGAAATCCACGCGGACGGAGTCGCGGGCGGCCGCTAGTTAACACAATAAAATATCGGCATATTAATACCGATACAACAGTCTTATCTGAATTATGAGTGGGAAATGAAGGGATTCGCCCTCGGGCGTTGTGATGTGATGGACCTAACGAACGATGAAGTATATTGTAATATATGAATTATTCGTATAAATTAAATTGTTTTATTTACCTTTTCCTAACTAACTCATTTTTTTTCTTTACGTTGGTGTCGTAAGAAGCAACTAAGGATCTTTTTTCAGCGGGAGGCATGTTTCCAAAGGAAGAGGGTTAACTGATAGTAAGTGATCACCGCTGCACATGGACATCAACAACATCACGAAGATCGCTGATTCGTTGCCTGCCTCTAATACCCCATATCCTCCACAACTGAGCTCTGGCGACTTTACTCACCAGCAGAAACAGCACAGAAGATGCAAAGTGCTACAACACTGTGGTCTTCTGTAAAGTGGAGGTACTTACTTCCCCAAGCGGCTCATTCGAGTGGAAGAGCTTACCTTACCTTATGCTTACCCACATTTATTCCCTGGGTGTTGAAAGAAGTGACCAAGGGAAATTCCTAAATAACAATTGTGGGCCATTAAGCAAATAAAAGTCATTAATTTCAGACCAAAAGTCAATTTTATATGCACACCGAAAACAAAAAAGTACAAACCAAAAAATCCAAAAAAAATCAACAATAAACAATATAAAAAATCACCTATCAAAAAAACACAATCGCACCATTAATTTCTTTTAACATTCTTCCCCATAAAATTCACCACCTGAGCAAAGGGGGTCAACTTTCCCCTCCTCCCTCTCTTCTTCATCCCCAACTCTTGCAGAACATCTTCAGATTCCGCTACAGAAGAGTCCACATTCTTGGAGTCTTCTGAGTAATCTTCTGTGTCGTTTTTATCTGAGTCAGATTGGTCAATGTGGTCTCTATACTTCCTGTAGTCTACCTTGCTTCTGGGTATAGTCGGGTCGCGCCTAAACTTCACTTCTGGCGCGAATTTGCCGTGTTCAGGCTGGTGGCACATGAGGGTCTCGTAGAAGAATCTGTGGAATAATGATTTAGCTTTACCTACAAATAGCAGGTTGATAGTGACACTTAGGGTACTCAAATAAATAGACGCAACCAAATAGTCACTAATATCGGTAGGTACAAACAAAGTTTCCATATTGCTGTCAACATTCTAATTGTTCAAAAAGTCACCGATATGGTAAAAGTCTTCGCGCTAATGATATCGAAGCATTCTAAGTGTTCAAAAATATGATTGGCGATATGTCTGTCACCAGCTCAGTCCTTGAACCGATCTTTATGACATTTTGAATGTGTCGACTTTTTGAACAAACGTTAAATTGTTGTCAAAAATGTGGAAATTTTGTTTGTACCAACATTATTCGACTATTGGCTATTAAAGATCTATAAAGTGTATCTAGCAGGCTAACGGCTTCAGAAAACTGCAAAGACACATATTTTGAGGAGAAGCGACAAGAAACCATATAATTACGTTTATTTAAATTCGTTAACATTTTCACGATTTGCATTTGGATGACGGGAAAACAGGCTATCCGCCACGATCAAATGACGGTTATACCACAAAATACTGTGGCTGTACCCTTGTGTTTACCTGTCGGCTCGTCCTTCGGCTTTCGGCTTTTTACCTTCGTCATCGGAACTCTCGTTGGACGAGTGCAGTTGAGGAGACCCGGGCTGCGACTTCTTGTGGGGTCTTGCACTAGATAAATAAAAGAAAATAAAATAAATGAATAAATTCTTTGGACTAGCAGAGACCAAGTGCCTAGCCCCAAACTAAGCTTGAAGCTTGTTATCTGTGCTTGTACTATGGAAGCTAAGAAACGGATAGACATACTTAAACACTTTTATAAAAAACCATGACTCTAGTACAAATGCCGATGTTTATTACACAAACGAACGTAGTTATTTGTCGAGAAGAAGCGGCAAGAAACTCAACTACTTTATATACCTACCTACTTTAGAGTTTCATAATTTATTTTGAAAGCTGTCAAACACCCAATTTTCTTGAACTCTGTTAAAACTCACCATCTCTTACTGTCTCCTGGAGTGATCACGGGGCGAGGGGAGGCGGGGACGAAGGCTGAAACAGGCCCTGGCTCATCACCGCTTACCGCCTGGAATTATAATAACTCCTATAGGAACTGGTGATCTTAGTTAATGGCGAGTTTATTTAATTATCTTGTACCTAGTGCCACTCAAGGGTAGTTAACCCTTATTATAGCTCTTAGTTTGGGTTATTGTTTTCTGTCTGTACTGTGGGTGTCGCAAAAAGCGTCATTTTAGGGCGTTGGGCAGCTTGACATGCTTACCAAATCGTCTGAGGAAGTATATCCACCTTACAGAAGACCACAGTGAAGTAGCACTTCGTAACTGTTGTGCTATGTTACTGCTGGTGAGTAAGGTCGCCAAGGCTCAGTTGGGGAGGGTATGTGCTCTTAACGCATCTGCCACCCTAGTGCAGTTGATGTCCCTGAGCAGCTGTGATCACTTACCATCAGTTGACACTCTTGTTCATTTGCCTCCCTCTAACATTTCAACCAACCTTAGCCCCCAAATGGAAGTAGCAGTGAGTGATCCTCTCCACATCAGCCCAGGCTACGATGTACCGTGCCATCGTCAGCGGGATCTTCGGGAGGAAGTTGGAGTGGAACTTCCCCTGGCAGTAGATCGTGATCACATCGGTGTCCTTCACTTCGAAGATTATGCGGAATATTGTGCCTGGAATGAGAGTTAAGCTTAGAGGTGGAGCGTAAAAAGAGAAAAGACTTAAGTATCCTCTGGGATATTTATCGCTCGTGGCATGTCCCTCAGAAAAAAATAAAAATGGTTTTTGCTATTGAGGTTTTGCCACATCGTATTGAATGACATCGAGAAACGAGAACAAAATGTATGCGTCAACTTGGACGGAAAGGGGGCGGATAATTTAGGGACATTTTTTTTCATTTTATCTATTAACTGATACGCCACTAGCTTCATGTTCCGTCCTATAATGATTTAACATATTTTAAAAACATAAGACGGATTTTTTTCATATGACGCCTGTTGTAGGTAAGTATCAGCCTATTAATATACCCACTGCAGGGCAAAGGCCTCCATCATTTAAAATCATGTTTTCGTTACAAAGATGGGTTTTGGCTTAATCACCCACCACGCTTGCCAAATGCGGATTGGTGTTCGCAAACCCGGGCTGTTCAGAAGAATCAACACAAAGTTTGCCTGACCCGCCCAAGTAGCACACAGGCTGAATTTTCAGAAATAAGTAAGCTTTTAACCAGAATAACACTCCACTAGAGATATATAAAGGTTCTGAGTGAAGCTGAAGACTGTGCAAGAGTGATTTTTTCTAGTTTTGTACAGTCTTGCTGATTAAGAGCTGCAATAAAGAGCAACAATATACTCTTAGCATTATAACAGTTAATTAAAAAGTAACTGTCCAGCCACTGGTTGCAACTTATTCTCATAGCTTGTAAAAAACCTTAAGCTTGTATATGTTTGGTTACTAAGGTAACTTATAAGCTCTTGTGCAGACGTTGGCTGTACAACAGTTCGCACCAAAACTAAAGGTTGTTTAAAAGAGTAGGTTTATTCCCTTTAAATGCTATTCAAGTAAGCTAGACAACGGTCGTTTTGGGAACTCTTAACACGCTTATGTTTGCAAAGGAGAATAAAAAAATGTTTTTATATCTACTAAACTTCTAACGAGTTCTTCTTTAAAGCCAAAAGCTTTAAAGTTCTACTAAAAGCTTTAATGCAGCTTGAAGTGGTTTTTTGGTAGGTAAGTATATAGGTAATCAAACTTTAACCTAATAAAAGAAATAAATACCATACATAAATTAAGGAGGTATTCCGTTTAATCCTAATTGAGCAATAGTTTGCAATCAATTCATGGGTTTTAATGTATCGAAATAACTATCGAGTATCTCCAATAGGCTGACTAAAAGTGTAGTCACTATACCGCTAGTCAGATTAAGGTAGTACATACTTTGTACAGACATAAGAAAGCTATGAGCTGATCAACGGTTGCCATAGATACCCGTGTGCAATCTATAGAATTATAACAGCTGAAACAAAGAGCCAGAGCTGCTTTACAAACGGCAGCCATTGTGTGCGATCTTGATAGTAATCGGATGATAAAATAATGTATGTTTTCTGTAATTGAGAAGCTTTTTGCTTTTATTATGAGCTGTTTTAGCTATAAGTTTATAAATATTAATTTTATGGGTCACAAATAATCAAATTATAGACATAAAGTGATTTCACAAAAATTTTCAGCTCACAATTTTCTTTCGATTATATCTTAAATAGGCGTTATATAAAGGGCGCGTGAAAAATGAGATGTAATTTAATATATACATTTACAGTAAAACTTTCTCCGCACTTAGAACACATAGTATAATAAGATAATCGCTCTATAATATAATTTCCAATTCCAGCAATTATGGCTTCCATTCCACGCTCACGCCATAACAATTTATAAAATACTAAGACATTTTTGTCATTTCATTTTAATTTATTTTTTCTTTTGCCACTATCCAGCCACAATGAAACTTACCAATGGATAAAAGCTTGATAGCGGCTGAAAAGTAGAGAATAAGCTGCACAACTAAGCTGGTTTAGCCTAAATGCAGCTCTTTTACAAGACGTAGACAGCCTTTAAGCAGACATTCATCAGCCTAAGGCTGGTTAATTTGGGGCCTATTTTGGAATTACAAGGGTTGTATAGCAGTTTAATCAGCCTTTGTGCAGCTTGGGTAATCAGCCTTAGGTTCAAAATTTATCTTCTATGCAGCTTTTGTGCAGCTCATCTGTGTTACTTGGGCGGGAATCGAACCCAGGACCTGTACTTAAACCACTAGACCATCGAGGCGTTTAGGCTGTTGTATGTTCTGTAGAAAAATACCTAGTACCTACAATGTCTATTTCTAGTATCTAGCTCTATTACACATATTGCGCCGACCCCAGTTAAACTGGGAACAGAGCAGACGTTGCAGGAAACATAAAAAAATAAATAAATTGTTTGGACTAACACACCAATTGCCTAGCCCCAAACTAAGCTTGAAGCTTGTACTATGGATGCTAGGGAACGGATAGACATACTTAACTAAATACATTTGTAAACATCCATGACTCGAGTACAAATGCCGATGTTCATCACACAAACATTTGCCCCTAGCGAGATTCGAACCCACGACCTTTGGTTTTGTAGCCAGGGTCTCTAGCCACTCGACCAAGAGACCGTCAAATGTTTCTGGAATGATGATTCTGGAATGTTCCAGCTCTTACCAGGCACGAACATGTTGTAGTTGGTGTCGTAGTTGCCGCTGCCGATCCACACGCCGTTCTTGCGAGACAGAGAGATGATGTTGTCTCGGTGGAAGCGGACATCGAAGTGGAGGACCACGTCTCGAGGCTCCTCCCCCTCTTGAGCGCAGAGGTTCACCGACATCCTGAGAAAGATGCACATCAATCATCAGAATCATCAGAATCTTCTATATCATCATCATCATCATCAGCCTATCGCGAGTCGCCGAGAATCGGGATAATTGGAGAGCCCTAGGAGAGGCCTATGTCCAGGAGTGGACTGCGATAGGCTGATGATCTTCGTTTCGTGTTAGGTTATATATAAAAAAATGAATTGCTGTTCGTTAGTCTCGCTAAAACTCGAGAACGGCTGAACGGATTTATCTTATCTTGGTCTTGAATTATTCGTGGAGGTCTAAGGAAGGTTTAAAAGGTGAGAAAAATTCGAAAGGGACGGGACAACGGGACGGGACGGGACGGGACGCGGACGAAGTCGCGGGCGGAAGGCTAGTCAGAAATATTTATTCGTTTTCTAGCCCACTTAGCCTTACAATTAAAGCATGCGAACATAAAAAAGAAAATAGTAATACAAAACTGTTTTAAATACAAGTACCTATGTGTTAAAAATAATTTGTTCATTACTTTTTATTATTCTTATTTATAGCGGCAAATTTAAATGATGACATTAGCATAAATGAACACTACAAATCAATAAGCTAATTTTCGCAGTAATAAAGCTCGTACCATAGGTATTAGGGAGTGGATAGACATACATAAATGCTCACTTTGCTCGAGACTTGGCTGGGGCCCTGCTTTGCCTCCAGATACACAAGAGATTTAATACATAGCGGGATTCAAACCTACGACCTTCGGTTTGGGGGTGTCTAACCACTATGCCAGCGGTCCAGTCAAATTGCAGGAAAACTACTGATGGCGACTAAATACTTAAAAAACACTTCGTTTGTGCTAATGTTCTAAGAAACTATTTCAATAGCTTACTTTCGAGCATTTTCCTTGATTTTACCGCCGATCTCAATCCGGTCTCCAACTTTGAGGAGACTTGGTATGTTCGCCGTGAAAACTGGCATTCTGTCCGCAGAAAACTTTGATTTTTATTATATTCGGCCCCCGCTACTTGTAAATCAGGGCCAATATTCTTTATTGACATTTTGAACAAGGAATTTATACATTACACCAATTTCTAAGGTATGTTTGCGAGATTTTTTGGTTTGGAAATATTATCGAAATGTGACATGTGACTAGAAGATTATGACAGCTTTCTTCTTTCATATTTTTCTCAACAAGAAGTCTTATTGTTTTTGAATAAATGAAGTAGGAAAAATAAAAAACTAATAACAACGCCCTCTAGGTTATTTAGTATAGACTAGCTGCTTAAAAAGTTTTGAGCTTTCGTAGTAGCTTAATTTGCCGAAAGATGGCAGCATAAGTAGTTACTTTATAGTTATGCTACTCGTCACGAGATGGCGTACCCAAACACTCTTATTAAATTATCAATAAATAAATTCAACTTACGTATTTAATAATTTAGAAAAAAAAAAAATAATAATAATTTTAATAATTATTTTAGTTTTAATAATTTTAAGATTTATATTAAATAGGGTACTCTCGGTGGTTAATGAAAAAATATAAAAATTGGTACAAAATGAACTCTATGTAAAAATAAACATAGTTAAACTGATTTTGAGTCATAAAAGAGATGTCCCATCCCAGGCCCGCACCATGTACGTGGTACCAAAAAATCGGTAAAATATTGCTATTTCCATTAAAAATACAATAAAACATTTTTGGTCCGTAGTTTAGTGGCTTAAAAATAAAATCAAATTCATAATTGTTCACTTTACTTCGTAAAAATGGCATCTGCAATTTTTTTCTTTACTGGGATTTACAGCTTTGACCCCAGCCTTTTTCGGTCGTTTGTAACTATAGTTGTAAAAAACCCGTTAGCTACCGTTAAATAACCAAATTTTTGGTTAGCTACCGATAAAATGCAGTTGTTAACGGTTAGTTATCTGACAGTGACAGCTAAAAAGGGTATAGTTTTTTCCTTTGTGAAGAGAAAATCGATATTCAAAAGATAAATAAAATTCATTTTAGATGTTATCCTACTACCTAATCCTACTAAGATTATAAATGCGAAAGTTTGTAAGAATAGATGGATGGATAGATGTCTGTTACTCTTTCACGCAAATACTACGAAACGAAAATGTTAAATTATATGTCGCTTTAATTTATAATTGCGTCTCATATACAATCTATTACTATTATTATTATACAAACACTTATTTACATCTAGCGGAATCTAGTGGAATTTAACCGTAAAATGCATAAAATGCGGGTTATTAACCGTTTCTAACGAAAAATGCATATTTACCCGCACGGTTAAAATCGTTAATAACCGGCGTCGCATCTATATTTGTAACCTAAAAATATAAATACTTTGTGAAATAAACTGCATACTGTCAAAACAAAAATAAACTGACGGATAAATGACATAAACGTCATTCAAGTTTGAAAGATGCGTGCAATATATATTTCTTTACTCTATGATGCGTCCTCCGCCATATTGTACTGAGTTGCAATATTGTGGTTTAATTTATTGTTTCTGCCAAAAAACTAAGGTTTTCCATAAGAATTGGATAAAGATAAGATAAAGATAAAGATATTTATTTGTTCAAACATGTGTACAAAAGTTGGATACAATTATTTAGTTTCAACATGCCGTACCATTGCGGTGTACAAATTCATAATGTGTAAGGTAATTAAATTACAATTTAAAACAATATAAATTAAAAATATATATATAATACACAATTTACTACAATTATTATTAATTAAATTAAATTATTAAAAACAGTTATACAATGGAATTAAAATAGAAAATAAAACGAAAAAAAAAAAAAAGTCAATGTATAATTAGGTCAATATGCAATTTGTCATCTAAGAATTCCTTGATATTATAATAGCATTTTTTTGTCAAATGGTTCTTAACCCAATATTTAAATTTATTATAAGGCAATTCCTTGATATGTATAGGAAGCTTATTGTAAATTTTGGGTGCCATACATAAAATGCTCTTTGCCATGAGAGCTGTTCTCGTGGAAGGCATGCGAAGTTTGGTGTTGTCACGTCTATTGCGACTTACAACGTCTTCCATTCGTGTAAATAGTGCAGGATTGCTTTTAATAAAAAGAACCATTTCCAAGATATATAAAGATGGAAGGGTTAAAATCTTATATTTTTGGAAATATGGCTTGCAACTTTCTATAGGTTTCAATCCAAACATGGCTCTCATACACCTTTTTTGCATCCTGAAAACAATTTCACTATTTGTTGAATTTCCCCAAAAAATTATTCCGTACCTTATATTCGAAGCCGCCAGACCATGGTATGCGGAAAGCAGAGCATCTGTGTTTAGTAACGGAGCAAGTTTCATTAGTGCATAAGCAGAGCTACTCACTTTTTTACTAACATATTCTATGTGAGCCTTCCAGCAAAGTTGTTTATCAATAATAATACCCAGAAATTTTGCATTATCAACTTCAGCAACCTTAAAGTGTTGGTATGCCACATTAGGATTTGTTGCGTTTGACCTTTGAGAAAAATGTATGCATTGCGTCTTAGTCAAGTTTATTTTTAAGTTGTTCCTATCTAGCCATGAAATTATAGATGAAAGGGAATTATTGATATCAATTTCATAAGTGTCCGGTCGCTTACGTGCCACGGTCAAAGTACTATCATCGGCAAAAAGAGTCATATGTTTGTTTGTTACTCTTGGAAGGTCGTTAATGTAAATTATAAACAAAAGGGGACCTAATACGCTTCCCTGTGGTACCCCAAATTGAATGTATCGTTCTTTCGACAAATATTCCTCTTCCTGATTATTACTTAGATTAATTCGTGAAATTGCCGTATATTGCTTTCTGTCAGTCAAATATGATTGTATTAAATTTCCTATATTACCTCTAATTCCATATGTCATAAGTTTATTAATTAAAATGTCATGGTTTACGTAGTCAAATGTTTGTGTCATGTCACAAAATACGGCACAAACAGGAGTTTTATTATCAACATTAGGTATGACGTTATTCAGAAATTCATAAATAGCCATATTTATATTTTTATTTTGTCTAAATCCGTTCTGTTCTCTACATAAAATACTTCTTCCCTCCAAATATGAGTATATCTCTTTAAAAATGTATTTCTCAAATACTTTAGAAAAAATTGGTATCAGCGCAATGGGTCTGTAGTTTTCCATTAGGTGTTTACTTTCTTTTTTATGAAGAGGTTTCACTATAGATGTTTTGAGATAGTCCGGAAATTTGCCTTCGTAAATGCATAAATTGATAATGTGACTCAAGTGTCCACATATAAGGTCACTTACTGCTTTTATGACTAATGTGGATATGCCATCATATCCCACACTGTTTGAGTTTTTTAAGCCATTTATAATTTTGTGAATATCATCTGGTATGCTGGGTGCCATAAACATGGAGCTTTGCTGGCTTTGTATATTGGTGGTAACATTAATACCAGAGCCAGGAATTGGTTTTATTTTATCTATAAAATAATTATTAAAACTATCAGCTATTATTTTTGGGTCAGTTATTACGTCATTTCCTATTATTATTTCTTGTACACAATCTTTGATTTTATTTGTCTTTTTATTATTAATTATGCTCCAGATAGCTTTTGAATTATTATTCGATTTTTTTATAGCATAGTTATTTTGTGCCTTTTGTGTTAGTCTCATAATCTTTTTAAATAATTTTGTGTACTTACTAAACATTACTTTGTTGTCAACTGTAGGTATAGATGCGACGCCGGTTATTAACGATTTTAACCGTGCGGGTAAATATGCATTTTTCGTTAGAAACGGTTAATAACCCGCATTTTATGCATTTTACGGTTAAATTCCACTAGATTCCGCTAGATGTAAATAAGTGTTTGTATAATAATAATAGTAATAGATTGTATATGAGACGCAATTATAAATTAAAGCGACATATAATTTAACATTTTCGTTTCGTAGTATTTGCGTGAAAGAGTAACAGACATCTATCCATCCATCTATTCTTACAAACTTTCGCATTTATAATCTTAGTAGGATTAGGTAGTAGGATAACATCTAAAATGAATTTTATTTATCTTTTGAATATCGATTTTCTCTTCACAAAGGAAAAAACTATACCCTTTTTAGCTGTCACTGTCAGATAACTAACCGTTAACAACTGCATTTTATCGGTAGCTAACCAAAAATTTGGTTATTTAACGGTAGCTAACGGGTTTTTTACAACTATAACTGTAGGGTTTAATCTTGAATTCCATAGCATTTGTCGCTTTTTCTTGCTACAGATTCTTATGCCACGGGAAATCCATTTAGGCTTTTTTACAAGCGGTATCTTAAACACTTTCAGGGGAAAGCACAGTTCATAGAATAATTTAAAGTCCTCCATAAAACTATTAAATGCCGAATTAGGGTCATTATTTTTATACATTTCAGAGAATGTTAACTGTTTAATGCAATTCCTAAATTTTTTAATATTTTCGGTACATAAATCTCTCTGTTTTTTCCGCCAGTATTTAATTGATACCAAATTGCTAACAGGACATTTAAGATATTGAGCAGTATGATCCGAGAGTGCAAGTTCAAAGACATCAGATTTACAAAGTTTTTTGAAATTATGTGCAAAGTTGTCGATACATGTTTGGCTTTTAAGCCTAGTCGGCTGTCTAAGGGCCAATTTTAGGTTATAGTTTAAAAGTATGCATTCCAACTCTAAAGTGATATTATTGCTTTTTAAGACATCGATATTAAAATCACCTGCTATAACAATGTTATAATTGTTTTTCTTCTTATTTAAAAGAGTTAACAATTGATCCAGCTTGGTGAAAAATAGATTTAAGTTTTTAGCATGGGGTACTCTATAAATACATACAACAAATGTTTTAAATTCAACTAAATCAACAGCACAACATTCAACCATGCCGGCTACAGAAAGCTTAGAAATTTCTGGAATTGGTTTCCATTGGTAACCTGTCTTTACTAGAATGCAGGCGCCCCCTCTCTTACAATTTTCTCTACAATAAGAGGATGCTAGTTGATAGTTCGGTACTGACAAAAAAACTTCATAGCCAGACATAATAAAATGTTCGGTTATACAAATTATGTCTACATTGAGATGTCTTTCCGCAAGTTCAGTTAGACATACAGCCAGTTCATCAGATTTACTCAGTAAGCCAGCAATATTTTGATGCAAGATACACAAACATTGATTAGAATTAATGCTGTTGGGCAAGAAAAAAATCAGAATTAGTCTTCGTCAAGTTTGATTGGTCAGATATTTCATTGATATGAACGACTATGTCATTGTTTTCATTATTGTACTTAATAAGTTCATCGACTAAGTGTTTAATATTATCAAATATATTTTTCATACCCTGCTTATTCACAACACCATTTAAATAAGAGAACATTTTACTATCATATGTTAACATAAGATTAGAGTCCACTAAATATGCATAATTATAACTAAGAATGTCAAGGTACAGTAAATTGTTAAATAATTCTACTCTCCAATTGAATACTTCTGAGAACCCATTACATCTATATGTTGGTAGACACAGTATTACATTAGTGAAGTCTAAGGCCTGCAGTCTCTTCCGCAGATTTATAATAATGTCAAAGTAATTATTAGTGCGGAGGAAGTCGTCTTGTCCAATAAGGATTATACAATAATCTTCATGTGTATAATGTTTTAATTTTTGTTCTAGATTTTCAGTCAGCTGTTTAATTCCGGCGTTTGGGATAAGATAATGAATTAATTGAAATCCCTTAAAATTACTTTCCGCAATTTGTAATATATTGTTGCCTTTATTACTACTGATAATGCACATTTTTCGTTTAATCGGCCTGTTTGTAGTTTCTTGTCCAGGCATTGATATATCCGATTGGTTGTTACCACTGTTTCTCGTGTTATTTTGCGGTGTTTTCTTCTCACTTAATATTTTGGAGTAATTAAAACTGTAGTACACTTATTCGCCTATATTTAGGTATAGCGTACATGGTCCAGGCCGAGGCTTCATACATTTCTGGGACATCTCTTTTACATGATTGATTAATCATATTAAAATTAAAAATTGATATTTTTAATCTGTATATCACGTGACTAAAAACACGAGCCGCCATGCTGTGTGTGTGTGACATCATATTGGCAATAATAATTTGCTGTCACCTGTCAACCCAGTCCAATATATACTCTATGGTGTAGATACAACAACTCGCACCTACAACAAACTTTAAACGTCAAGCTTTGTATAAATGCCGAAATGACGTCATGAACATGGCGGACAGCGCAGAAGTCTGTTTTCGCGGGAATAAATATATTAAAAATTTTGAAGTATTTTTATGGCATCAAAGCGGGTTTATTTCGCCGAAATATTTTTTTTGGTGTCTTTTAACGATGACACGAACATATTATAGTACTTTGCCAAACAGAGTAGAATACCCTATTAAAAGCCAAGCGCACCTTTTATGTAGATATTTTGTATGGCAATACTTGTTTTCATGTGTCAATCCGCTTTGACGTGACAAGTGTCAATGTCAAACTGATTGCATTTCATAAAGGTGACCGGGCATAACCTATTTCACAAGTGTTTTGCCCACATTTTTATCAATTTATCACTATCTTGTAAGCTTTGCGGCATAACTGCACCCAAAGAAAGATAAAGACATCTTTTGCCGGTAAGTTATTGTATACTTTATTTAAAAACTAAAGATTTCTTCAGAACAATAGTCCCCTGATGAAATATTTGAGTTATTTATGTAAATGTACTTGCATTAAATATACTGCAACTCTTTGTTTTATTCAATGGGCACTAACGACCTAGAAATTCTTCGCTGTATCTGGTTTGAAACAAGATTTAACCCCTCAAAAAGTTATAAATAATGTTTAATTGAAGAACTTTGAAACTAGGTTATTTATATGCAGTATATTGAGCATATAAGTAGCCTAGCAGTATACTAACTGGTAACTTTCTATGTATGTATACTACTCAATATATATCAACATTGTTATAATTTATAACAATATTTCATAATGTTATCAGTTACCTCTGGAATTAATTATAAAAACAATGTATGTAACCTTAATGTTCTGAATTTAAACATTCAATAGGTAACTTCTTCTTCCTAGCGTTTATCCCGTTTGTGGGGTCCGCTTTGACATTCAATAGATAACTATAAAGATTAAAAGATACTTCATGAATATCAACTATTCACCTCATCTTTTACCCTAATAATTAATTTAGAAAATACTTTCTTAAAAAAGCATAACATACATATAAAACATGTGTAACAACTGATATCTGTTATCACAGGGTCATTGCAACATTGTAAAATATTATACTACAAGTTTTGTTATTCATATAATGCTCTTGATTTCGAGTTCTAGGTATGTTTATTATATTTATTTGGACTATAAACAAGGCTCAAACTATAATAAATAAACTTGGGCAAACATGTAACTAATTCTAAGTGGTAATCAATTAAAAATTGCTATGGCATGAAATTGTAGACTTGCAATGGCATTCATAACATATGTGATTTGAAAGTGCCAACGTAAATGATAAAAGAAAAACAAATAAAATAGTTTTGCCTTAAATTGATTGAACCTAATATTATACCTTACTATTAGAAATCTGCCCCTGTGGTGTAGTGTTTAGAGCGCTTGGCTGAAATACTGCGGAGGTTGTAGGTTCGAATCCCGCAGGGAACACCACCACTTTGTGTAGGTTTTTCCAGTTTGGTTAGGACATCACAGGCTTGAATCACCTGATTGCCCGATAAGAATGATGATTCTGTGCTTGGGAAGGCATGTTAAGTCATTGGTCCTGACTATGATCCAATTAATTGGTATTTTTTCCCTTGTGTGGGCTGTGGAGGTCAGACGAAAGTGGCTCCAATGTAACCAGGCTTCGGGATCATAGTCTTGTGTACCCTGGGCTCCGAAGCAATAGCTTAGGATGCAACTGGGAGAGTTGCTAGAATGATGATGGCTTATTTTGTAATGAATTTGCTTCTTGCAGCAAAAGTCATGGGTTTGAACCCTAAGAAAAAGCTTCGAACATTTTTGTATTGAAGCTGGCATACCTACAAAATCCGCCTTTTTGATAAAATCTAGTTTAGGCTGCAAGTCATAAAACTCATGTCAATCGACAGAGTAAGTAATTATAAACAGAAAGTGTTTAAAAATCAAAGCTATGTGACTTGATTGTTTAAAAATGGTGGATTTTGTAGATATGCCAACTGGGTTCGATGCTCTTTATTAACATTCAAAACAGGACAGGCTTAACCTATTGTGGTAGCAGTAACAAGCTGTGATATATGAATATTATTTTGTTTTTTAAACATATATATTTTTTTTTACCCATTCCACGCCACGCTTTTTTTCGAAAGTCGTTCTGTGAACCGTCCGGCTATGAATTTTAAAGTTTAAAAATAACCGCACAAATCTTATTAAATTCGGTCAGGCAAGTAAAAAATATTGATTATTTCTACTATTTTCGTCTGATATATCAGTCTTTGTATATCAGACCTTGGCGTAGAAAAGGGTTAAAGAACATTTCGCCTATCTGTCTCCAGCAACCCGCAGTCATGGTAGTATCCGAGGAGCCCCAGACGACGGTGGAGGGCGACGCCGCCGTCAGCAAGAAGGCCGCCAAGAAAGCCGCCAAGGCTGTGGAGAAGCAGCAGAAGAAGGCCGAGCATAAGGTAACCAATCTGCCAAGGTGAAATGTTTGTCTCCTAACGTATGTTATGTCACGCCGATAGCGTTTTTTTCGTCCTGGAATGATTCGTGCATGTTTATAAATTACACAAGACGCCATTTTATCTATTGTCAAATTATGTAGTACGAATTACAGAGCGCGACTGCGGCAGACTAAGGCAATTGAGGCCCATGGACCCAAATTCGTCTACGGAAATGTTTCTTCGAGGTGTCTACTCTATACTTAGTAGTAAAAGCTCAATGGTTTATTGCGTAAACCCAAGAAAACATTATGTATACTGTTTCTACCTCTTGGGTTTCCTTGGGTCCACTTAAATATTGGTCCGATCAATTTTTTATTTTTATTCTAATCTATTTCTAGACATTTTGTGATACTCATTTTAGTTATGATTAATATCCTTCCAGGCCGGATCGGAACAGCAACAGCAACCTTCAAACGACGAGGACGTGTCTCTCGGCCGGTACGGGACGTACAAACTGCTCCAGTCTTCTGGGGAGCACCGCGATCGAGTTTATACGAAGATAAACGAGCTGACTCCGAAAGACCATGGGAAGGAGGTCTGGGTGAGAGGTTGGTACCTGGATTCATTTTGTTAATAATCTTGGTACCTACATTTTTTATCTTAACTTGTGACTTACTCAGTTATGACAGCTGTCACTTTTAATGTTGCAAGATTTAGTACATGTTATGCATGTTCACATTAATAATAATACCCTCCGGCTGTATTCAGCTATGGCGGTCGATCTTGCGATCAGCCAGGTACGCAGGATATATTATAGTGCACAAGTGAGTGCGCAAACAGGTGCACTCCCTATTCCGTCTCTCTCATAATTCGGTGGGACAGCAATCTGACACGACCGTAGAGAGATCAGGCGCAGGACCAACGGCTAAGCGTGCCTTCCGAAGCCCATCCGATAACTGGCATCTGCGAACGTTGCTTAACTTTAGCAATAATTTATGTTTATTATATAAGTCTAATCCTACTACTATTATAAAGGCGAAAGTATGTATGTGTGGATGTATGGATGTATGGATGTATGGATGTGTGGATGTATGGATGTTTGTTACTCTTTCACGTAAAAACGACTGAATGGATTTGAATGAAACTTTACCACAATATAGCTTATACATCAGAATAACACATAGGATATTGGAAATCGAAATCCACGCGGACGGAGTCGCGGGCGGCCGCTAGTATACTTATAAAATACAGCTCTTCGGAATAAATCTATTAAAAAAATCTATAGTTTTTTTGAGCCATCTCCTTTGATAATACTACTAAATGATAATATACATAATTATGTGTACATACATCCTAAAATACACAAATGAAACATGACATTGCAACCGTAGGTAATTCAACTATATTAACGCTTCCCGCCCTCCCCCCCCCAGCTCGCCTGCAAACCTCCCGAGCGAAGGGTAAGCAGTGCTTCTGCGTGCTTCGTCAGAGCTTCAGCACCGTGCAGCTGCTGGTCAGCGTGAGCGACGAGAGGCAGGTCAGCAAGCAGATGGTCAAGTTTGTCGGGAAGTGAGTATGGAAGAAATATCTGACAACATTTTTTAACATTGTAAACAAAGAAAAATTCATCTGATCTCAGTTGGTTCAGGCGGGATTCGAACCCAGATCAGATTCAGATGAATTTTTCTATGTTAGGAAAAAAAAATAGACAAAGGTATAATAATACGAAGCATGTAAAAAAAGGTTAAAACAAATATACAAAAATCGGACATCTTGTACTTTGATCTGACCTTTTTTTTTTATTTATTTATTGGATATCCAACAGCAGTACAATAAGAGGTACATTAGATACACATGATAGACAAACAAAGCCAATAACAGGATATCACAACATGACTAAATTATAACAGACATCAAATATCAACAATAATCAGATAAATCTGTTAATAATGAACTGTGTGTAGGCACCATAAAAAAAAGGAAGTGGAATCAGTAACAAGAGGAAGTGACAACTGAAAGAACGAGATTAGTGATAATTTTAGGGATTTCAGAAGCACACCCACTACTTAAAATAATCGATGTATACATTTTTATATATTGTACAGATACATACATAAACATAAACATACATAGAATACGTTATTAAGGCAGCAAATAAATATAAGAATAATATAAGAATAATATAAATTCAAAAAATTTAAAAAAGTCAGTCAATTCTTGATTATATCTAGAATTTTTCGCTTAAACAACGAAAATAAGTCGACACAGCTGAATGACTTATTGTAGAGCTCAGTTACACGTGTGAAAAAATCATTTTTCCTGTAGTTGGTGCGGCTAAAAGGTGTATGAAAAAAACCTTGGTAAGGACAGGTGTTGCGGAGTTATTTGCCCAACCACGGCGCACAACCGGTGGGGCAGATTCCACTGCTTCAAAATTTGCAGTGGAAAATGTGAATGTGTTTTGTGCCCTCAGCACTTAAGAGAGTTATTGAGTTTATTCGTACAATCATATTACATTTAAGACAATATAACACTACTTTCTCCTCCATTCCAGCATCACAAAGGAATCGATAATCGACGTCCACGCCACGGTCGTCAAAACCGCGTCCCCAGTAGAATCCTGCACCGTCAGCTCCGTAGAACTGGTCGCGCGGGAGACGTGGCTGGTGTCCGCCGCGCGGGCCCAACTGCCACTGCAGGTTGAGGACGCGGCCCGGCCGGAGAAGAGCGAGGTTAGTTGCGTTTGGGACCACCATGGTGTCATTTGGGACCACAGAGTTGTTTGGGACCATTCAAGGATCTTGGGAATATATTGGCGTTTGGGACTACACTAGTATCTTTTGGGACCGCAATGGCGTTTGGGACCACACTAGTGTCACATGGGACACGGTCGTCAAAACCGCTTCCCCGGTTGAATCCTGCACCGTCAGCTCCGTAGAGCTGGTCGCGCGGGAGACGTGGCTGGTGTCCGCCGCGCGGGCCCAACTGCCGCTGCAGGTCGAAGACGCAGCCCGGCCGGAGAAGAGCGAGGTTTGTTGCGTTTGGGACCACCCATGTTGCATTTGGGACCACATAAATGTCTTGGGAGTGTAGTGGCATTAGGGGCCACATTAGTCTCATTTTGGACCGCAATTGTGTTTGGGACCACTCTAGTATCATATGGGACACGGTCGTCAAAACCGCTTCCCCAGTGAAATCCTGCACCGTCAGCGCTATAGAACTGGTCGCGCTGGAGACGTGGCTGGTGTCCGCCGCGCGGGCCCAACTGTCGCTGCAGGTCGAAGACGCAGCCCGGCCGGAGAAGAGCGAGGTTTGTTGCGTTTGGGACCACCAATATACATTTGGGACCACCAAGTATCATTTGGGACCGCAACGTAGTTTGATACCATTGTGGTATTTGGGACCACCATAATTAACATTTGGGACCACTTTAGTATCATTTGGGACCACTCTAGTATCATTTGAGATCACTATAGTGTCACATGGAACACGGTCGTCAAAACCGCTTCCCCAGTGGAATCCTGCACCGCCAGCGCTATAGAACTGGTCGCGCGGGAGACGTGGCTGGTGTCCGCCGCGCGGGCCCAACTGCCACTGCAGGTTGAAGACGCGGCCCGGCCGGAGAAGAGCGAGGTTTGTTGCGTTTGGGACTACCCGAGTATTATTTGGGACCACAAGAGTATCATTTGGGACCACCGTGTTGATTGGGATCATTCAAATGTCTTGGGAATAAAGTTGCATTTGGGACCACATTATTATCATTTGGGACCAATGTGCAGTTTGTGACCACGTTAGTGTCATATGGGACACTGTCGTCAAAACCGCTTCCCCAGTAGAATCCTGCACCGTCAGCGCTGTAGAGCTGGTCGCGCGGGAGACGTGGCTGGTGTCCGCCGCGCGGGCCCAACTGCCACTGCAAGTCGAGGACGCCGCCCGGCCGGAGAAAGAGCGAGGTCAGTAGCGTTTGGGACCACCAATATACACTTGGGACCACCAAGCATAATTTGGGACCGCAACGTAGTTTGATACCATTGTGGTATTTGGGACCACCATAATTATCATTTGGGACCACCATAGTATCATTTGGGACCACTCTAGTATCATTTGGGATCACTATAGTGTCATATGGGACACGGTAGTCAAAACCGGAATCCTGCACCGTCAGCGCTGTAGAGCTGGTCGCGCGGGAGACGTGGCTGGTGTCCGCCGCGCGGGCCCAACTGCCGCTGCAAGTCGAAGACGCAGCTCGGCCGGAGAAGAGCGAGGTTGGTTGCGTTTGGGACCACCCTGGTATTATTGGTGTAATTTGGGGCCACAATGGCGTTTGGGACCATCGTTGCATTTGCGTCCAATATGCCGTTTTGGACCGCACTACTGTCATTTGGGACCGTAATGGAAATGTAAACAATGTGCAGTTTGGGACCATTTAAGTGGGAAGATAGTGGCATTTGGGACTACCCTAGTATCATTAGGGACCTCGATGGTGTTTGGGACCACTTTGGTGTCATATGGGAGACGTTGGTCAAAACCGCTTCCCCAGTGGAATCCTTAAGTGGAAATATTTTTTCAAACCGGCCCAAGTAGTTCCTGGAATTGAGCGTTCAAACAAACAAACGCTTCAGCTTTATTATAGATTTATTTATCTTACATTTTCAATTCTTCCATTCCAGGACCCCGAGGCTCTCCGCATCCGCGTGAACCAGGACACTCGTCTGGACAACCGCGTGCTGGACCTGCGCACGCCCGCCAACCAGGCCATATTCAGGATAGAAGCTGGAGTGTGTAGGCTGTTCAGAGATATCCTGACGAAGCGAGGTCAGTTGCAATCCAATTCAATTTATTTATTTAAGACTACAAGAGGTAAGGAAGAGCTTTGTGGAACTTCCACTCGAATGAGCCACTCGTCTTGTTCCCAAGAACCCAGTTACTTCCGTATCTCCACCTTAAAGAAGACCACAGTGAAGTAGCACTTCGTAACTGTTGTGCTATGTTTCTGCTGGTGAGTAAGGTCGCCAGAGCTCAGTTGGGGAGGGTATGGAGTCTTAAAGGCAGGCAAAGCATTTGCGACCCTTGTTCGATTGTTGATGTCCATGGGCAGTGGTGATCACTTACCATCAGGTGACCCTCCTGTTCGTTTGCCTCCCTATGACATAAAAAAGATGATGTATATTTTTTATTACTTCTGTAACGCTCGATGGTCTAGTAGTTTAAGTACCGGGACGGGGTCCTCGAGGTCCTGGGTTTGATTCCCGGGTCGGGCAAAATTTGTGTCGGTTTTTCCGAACACACTGTTGAGTTTCTTGCGGCGTCTCTTCTCAGCAGGCCATTCACGTCGAGGCGCTGGTACTAAGTGAATCAAATTGCTGAATAAATTTTTTCATTTTCATTTTCATTTTCATTTTCATAGCCCGGGTTTAGAGATCACCAATCGGCATTTGGCAACCGTAGTGATTTTGTAACGAAAATATGATTTCAAATACTGGAGGCCTTTGCTGTTACTTTTACTTTTTTCTTTTTGTTGTTTCTCCCGCAGGTTTCGTCGAAATCCACACGCCGAAGATAATCTCCGCGGCGTCCGAGGGCGGCGCCAACGTGTTCACGGTGTCGTACTTCAAGAGCGCCGCGTACCTCGCGCAGAGCCCGCAGCTCTACAAGCAGATGGCCATCGCCGCGGACTTCGACAAGGTAACTGTGTCGTTTGGGACCACGTTGATAATCTCCGCGGCGTCGGAGGGCGGCGCCAACGTGTTCACGGTGTCGTACTTCAAGAGCGCCGCGTACCTCGCGCAGAGCCCGCAGCTCTACAAGCAGATGGCCATCGCCGCGGACTTCGACAAGGTAACTGTGTCGTTTGGGACCACGTTGATAATCTCCGCGGCGTCGGAGGGCGGCGCCAACGTGTTCACGGTGTCGTACTTCAAGAGCGCCGCGTACCTCGCGCAGAGCCCGCAGCTCTACAAGCAGATGGCCATCGCCGCGGACTTCGACAAGGTAACTGTGTCGTTTGGGACCACGTTGATAATCTCCGCGGCGCCAACGTGTTCACGGTGTCGTACTTCAAGAGCGCCGCGTACCTCGCGCAGAGCCCGCAGCTCTACAAGCAGATGGCCATCGCCGCGGACTTCGACAAGGTAACTGTGTCGTTTGGGACCACGTTGATAATCTCCGCGGCGTCGGAGGGCGGCGCCAACGTGTTCACGGTGTCGTACTTCAAGAGCGCCGCGTACCTCGCGCAGAGCCCGCAGCTCTACAAGCAGATGGCCATCGCCGCGGACTTCGACAAGGTAACTGTGTCGTTTGGGACCACGTTGATAATCTCCGCGGCGTCGGAGGGCGGCGCCAACGTGTTCACGGTGTCGTACTTCAAGAGCGCCGCGTACCTCGCGCAGAGCCCGCAGCTCTACAAGCAGATGGCCATCGCCGCGGACTTCGACAAGGTAACTGTGTCGTTTGGGACCACGTTGATAATCTCCGCGGCGTCGGAGGGCGGCGCCAACGTGTTCACGGTGTCGTACTTCAAGAGCGCCGCGTACCTCGCGCAGAGCCCGCAGCTCTACAAGCAGATGGCCATCGCCGCGGACTTCGACAAGGTAACTGTGTCGTTTGGGACCACGTTGATAATCTCCGCGGCGCCAACGTGTTCACGGTGTCGTACTTCAAGAGCGCCGCGTACCTCGCGCAGAGCCCGCAGCTCTACAAGCAGATGGCCATCGCCGCGGACTTCGACAAGGTAACTGTGTCGTTTGGGACCACGTTGATAATCTCCGCGGCGCCAACGTGTTCACGGTGTCGTACTTCAAGAGCGCCGCGTACCTCGCGCAGAGCCCGCAGCTCTACAAGCAGATGGCCATCGCCGCGGACTTCGACAAGGTAACTGTGTCGTTTGGGACCACGTTGATAATCTCCGCGGCGTCGGGACGATATCAATATTATTGATATTTATGTTTGATATAACTAATAATATCAATCATTAATATCATTCCATAATTATACAAAAAATAATATAGATCCTTAACTTATTCAGTGTCGCACCTGGTAGTAGATCTTTTAATTTTATTTTTATATATATTCATTTCCCACAATCATTATAGGCGATGTATGAGTTTCTTATCAAACGGTGGACATGTTCCTTACAGCTTTTTTATAGTAAAGTTTTTTTTATATATAATGATGTCTCATTTGTTCACTCACTTTCATTCTTAAAATACATAAAATTATGCTACTGTGACCTTACCTGACCAACTTCCGTCTGTTATTAATTAAGTTTGTTATTTATTCACATTATCAAAACCACCTCGTCTTTCCAGGTGTTCACAGTGGGCGCCGTGTTCCGCGCCGAGGACTCGAACACGCACCGGCACCTCACCGAGTTCGTGGGGCTCGACCTGGAGATGGCGTTCGGCCAGCACTACCACGAGGTGGTCGACACCATCGCGCAGACGTTCACCGACATGTTCCGCGGCCTCAGAGACGAGTGAGTGGCGTTTGGAACCATAGTGTCATTTGGGACCACGTGTGTTATTTCGGGCCACGAGTTTTATTTGGTACCATGATGTAATTTGGGGCCACTGTGTCATTTTGGGATAACGGTGTCACCGCCACTGTCGGGATTCGAACAGGCACTGGCACTTCATGTTCAGAGGCTTCCGAGACAAGTGAGTGTCATTTGGGACCGTGGTCTCTGCCACTGCCTCGCCAAAGATTCGCACACGCACCGGTACCTCACGTTTAAAGCCTCCGAGACGAGTGAGTGTCATTCGTTAGAAAACGCCTACCAATAGAGTTTCACACAAGTGTTGTAGTAGGTACTTCGACATTGAAGAGATAACGCAGTGAGCATAAGCAAATAACAAGGAGAAATTCGTCAGGTCTACTTACGGTCTCGGTAGCTTAGTGGTCAGAACGCTTGCCCGGATTACGAGAGACGCTGGGTTCGATCCTCGCCCGAGCCACCTAAGATCTGATCAATTTTTCTTTGTTTATAATTTTAACATGTGGTGATTAAACCAAAACCCATCTTTGTAACGAAATCATGATTTTGGAACAAATTATGGATACCTTTGCCCTGCAGTGGGACATTAATAGGCTGATACTTTGCTTATTTTACTTTTATAATTTTAACGGGATACACAGAAATGGCACCCAAAAAAGTAATTATACTTTCATCAATATCAACATTGTCTCCTTCCAGGTTCGCAGTTTAAAAAACAGATACACAGGAATAGGACACAAAAAAGTAATTATACTGGTGCAATTTGGGACCACGGTGTCTTTTTGGGGCTGTGAGTGTCGTTTGGACTCGGTGTCATTTGGGACCATGGTGTCTTTTAGGGACCGTGAGTGTCTTTGTGCTGAGTGGAGAGCCCTTGGAGAGGTCTATGTCCAGCAGTGGACTGTGATAGGCTGTTGATGATGATGATGATGATGAGTGTCTTTTGGATACATGGGACCAGTATACTTGTAGAAACACAATAGAAAAAAAAGCGGAAATGTCACGGTCTGATGAAGTATCATCGTCTCCTTCCAGATTCGCAGCAGAAATAGCGACAGTGGGCCAGCAGTACCGCGTGGAGCCGTTCAAGTTCCTCGACCCCCCGCTACGGCTGGAGTTCCACCAGGCCGTGCAGATGCTGAAGGAGGCTGGTGAGTGGGGGGTACCTTCTTCCAGGGGGATTGGAGGTCGTGGGATCGGTGTTGGACCCAGGTCCATGTAGGTCACTAATTAATAGACGCCCCTAACTCTGGAGTTATTTAGTGATGTCTTTTTGGCATTTTTAAAGTTAGTAGAGTAACGCACTAGGCGCAAGAAACACGACCGTAATTATATTGCGTAATTCTTTACAGAAAATGTATTGCTGCTGAACTTCGGACGCGTAATTTAAGCCTGGTGTGTCCCTACCTAAGGCGAAACCAGGGGGGAAGTCATGGGGACATGACTCCCCTGCCCCCTCCCTTTCAAACTATGTAGTTCTAGGACTTAGGTGGACCACTAATTGACCATAATTATTTTATTTATACTGTTCAAATTAGAAAAAAAAGAAAAATTCATCTGATCTCATCTTCTTCTTCTTTAGGTGCCGCTTCATCACTGAAGGTTGGCCGTCAGCTCCTTGAATCTAGCCTTGTCCATGGCAAGTCTGAACAACTGTTCAACAGTTTTAATGCCGGTCCACTGGCGGATGTTTTTAAGCCATGACATTTTGCGTCCTCCTACTCTGCGCTTTCCGGCAATCTTCCCCATCATGATGGTCTGGAGAAGATGATACTGTGGATTTCTTAGGATGTGACCAAGATATGCGACTTTTCTTATTTTAATGGTCCGAACTAGTTCCACCTTTTTGCCCATGCGCTTCAGTATCTCAACGTTTGTAATCATCTCTCTCTTCTCATGCCTCAGCTGATCTCATGGCTCAGGCGGGACACGAACCCAGCGCCTCTTGCAATCCGGGCAAGCGCTCTGACCACTAAGCTTTTTACAGACAAGAAAATTTATATCTTATCTCAGGAAACATCGTTTGTTTTATCAGCATTGAGCACCCTTCATATCCCTTTTCCAGGAGTAACCCAAGGCGAGGAAGACGACCTATCCACCCCAGACGAGAAGCTGCTGGGTCGCCTGGTGAAAGCCAAGTACGACACAGACTTCTACATCCTGGACAAGTACCCGCTAGCCGTGAGGCCGTTCTACACCATGCCCGATCCTAATAACCCGGTGAGTTGGACCAGAACCGTGTTTCCTACTGGGAACAATTAAAATCAAAATCAATCAAAGCAAAAAAGTATCAGCCTATGAATTTCCCACAGCAGGGCAAAGGCTTTTGAAATCATGTTTTCGTTACAAATATGGGTTTGGGATTAATTACCACTCTTGCCAAATGCGGATTGGTGATCACAAGCCCGGGCTGTGTTCCGAAATACCGACACGACTTTGCCCTAGCCCATCGAGGTAGGCCTCTGCAAGGCACTTATAAGTCGTCAATAATAATACCGAGCGAATGGGCACATGCCCAGGGCCCCGCGATAGATTGGGGCCTCATACCAGGTTCTGAGGGCCCCACGATTACCAAAATGTGAAAGCTCTGTTGGACTATACAGGATAGAATTTTGAAGGGTTTAAGTATGTTAACCGTTACAGTTACAAGAAAACGTTGTTAGGCAACCATCTTTTACTTTTTGAGTTATTTCGTTCTGCATTCGCACATATTGGAAATAAGTTGCAGCAAAATAAATTATGAAATAGGCGATTAAAGTACATAATGTACGAGATTTATTTTCGCTATTTTATGTAAAAAAATATGTTTCGGGTAGTATAGTCTTACGACGGGTTTCTCTGTTTATATATAGTTGAAATTAAACCGAGATTTTATCCGTTTTTTGTAAAAGTAGTTTTAAATATTTATTTAATGACTAACAGTTGCGTTATTTTATCCGTTTAAAAGTAGATTGAAAGTTTTATGCAATGACTTACAGCCGCGTAAACCCAACAAAACATTGAATAACCTCTATTTCCAATGTTTCCAGAAATCTTCCAATTCCTACGACATGTTCATGCGCGGCGAGGAGATCCTCAGCGGCGCGCAGCGGATACACGACCCCGAGTTCCTCACTGAGAGGGCGAAGCACCACGGCATCGGTGAGAGATATACCTACATTAATGTGATGTTATTTTTGGCACTTTTAACCTCCCCACCCTCCCCCTTGGTGATACATGGTGCGGTTTAAGACTATAACATTGCTCCCCGCCCTACCCCGTACCCTATTCTCACTGAGAGAATAGGGTATTGAAAAAACATCATAATGTTATTTTTCGCATTTTCAACAACCACCCCCCCCCCCCCACCCCTTTGGTGATACATGGTGAAATTCAAGACTAACTCCCTCCCCCATTTCACGTGTAGTTTTAGTACATACCTACAAATAATCATATTTATTTGTGCAGGTAAGTATCGTATTATGATTTGAATAGATTTGGAGTATTTTTCAATTACATTCTATAAATTGAAAATTAGTAGAGAAAAGATCCGTAGAACTGCGTGAAACGTAACGAATACGGATACGAATACGGTTTTTTCCGGTGGATATCCGTGGATACAGATACGAATATCCGTAACACCACTTAAACTTAAACTTATTCATTTATTTCTTAGCCTTACATTGGTCTGCCCGTGTAGGCACCTTGTATGGCATATTATAGTACCATCCTACGCCGATAGAGGCGCCACTGCTCAAAAGCACCAATAGCATGCTAGTTTGGTACGGTTCCGAGTTCCAAATCCATCCGCCAGATGTCGCTAGCAGGTGTAGCGTCGCCGCGGCGGCTAGACCGCGGTGACGAGATTTTTTTCCATATAATGACCCTCCCCGTATTCTATTTGATAGTTATCGCTTCTCGGCCTTTTGGCTAAGATCAAAGTGTAGTATCTGTTCTTTTCAGCTTAATATCTGAAAGTTCCCTCACTGAGGGACCAGTATATTAAACTGATTTTTGTAAACCGACGGGATGTTCGGGGCTCGCTCCACTTCCGTCACGGGTCGGCCCGGCATTGCAGTGCCGCCGGGATCGGCCCACATAATACCATTAAAGTCTAGGGAGAACAAGGAATTTGTAATTTTTACGAATGATCATGCATGATTCTGGATTCCTTATTGATTGATATCGTTACAGTAATAGTACGTCTGATTGAAGCAGATATGAGTGATTCACTATTCTAAATCTAAGGGTATTTCTCATAAAACACAACACCGCGGGCGATATAGCCCTGTAATTTTAAAGACATCACAATTTAATTAAAAAACAAAACAGTCATTTCGGCAACATAATGATAAGTTACTCATGTTTGTGTATTATTAATTTCAGATATAAGCAAGATCGCAGCGTACATTGAGTCCTTCAGGCTAGGCTGCCCACCACACGCAGGTTAGTTAAAACTTACAGAAACATTTAAGAGGACTAGCGGCTGCCCGCGACTCCGTCTCAGTTTGCTATTACTATAGTTTAAAGCCTTCCTCGACGAATGGACTATCCAACACAATTTTTTCTTTTTCCACAAGTATTTCTTGATATTAGCGCGTTCAAACAAACAAACTCTTAGCTTGATTATATTAAGTAGTATAGATGAGTGAAAAGTGTGTCTACTTAAAAAGTAGAGTAGAGTAAAGAAAAGAGCAACTATCGACTTTCATGCCACTTCTTTTCGGAAGATGCCGGCATTCCGAAGTCAGTGGTCGAGTCATTCAATTTTGATATTGGCATTGATCATTTATAAGTGCCTGAGTCGGGAAGGCTCTTGGGACCGGGTCCGCGGTCCCAAAAGCCTTTCGAAATTAATTATTTGTTTTGATGGGGCTTTCGGGACCGGGTCCGGTGGTCCCAAACGCCCACTTAAAATAATTATTTTGAGTGGTACCATGGGACCACAAAATAAATCAATAAATGTTAAATTAAAATTACTGTTAACGACAACGTTAGCCGTTAATTTTTGCCTGCTTGAGACTTGATTAGAGCACTTATTTTTTTTAGTCTCCACATACCACTTAAATTAAATACTAATTTTAAGGGGCGTTTGGGACCACCAGTCCAGGCCCCAAAAGCCCTATCGAAAAAAATAATTTATTTCAATAGGGTCTTATGGGACCGCGGTCCCGGTCAAGAGCCTCCCGACTCACAATAAAGTATATTCTGATTCAAAATCAAAATATTCTTTACTCAATTGGGCTTAATATAAGCACTTATGAATCGTCATAAATAATTACAGTAGTAATGACTCGACCACCGATTCGGAAGGCAGTATTCTGCCGAGAAGAATCGTTAAGAAACTCGACAGTTGCTCTTTTTAAACGCCACAATTTTTACAATAATGCGTCTACAATAATGCATCAAATTGCCGTCACTGAGTCATACAGTCTACTGTCAATATAAATTAAAATTTTAAATTAAAATCCTAATGCATTCTGGACAGGTTGTGTCCTAGTCGATTTGTACTATTCTAGCGAACACCACACTTAATTCAAATCATTTATTTCAGGCCATGTAGCCCATATTTAGTTAGTAACAATTTTTCTTAAAAACTAATGTTAGTAAAATACAATAGTAGGTAGAATAATTATATTTATATATGGGTCCTCATCCATCTGGCAAGGAACGGCGAGTCCCAACGGTCAGCAAAGACCTTGAGAATGATGTTGGTGCTGCCACGTAAACGCGTTAACGCCGAAGCACACCTTTTTAGGGTTCCGTAGCCAAAATGGCAAAAAAACGGAACCCTTATAGATTCGTCATGTCTGTCTGTCTGTCTGTCTGTCCGCCAGTCTGTCACAGCCACTTTTTTCCAAAACTATAAGTACTATACTGTTGAAACTTAGTGAGTGGATGTATTCTGTGAACCGCAACAAGGTTTTCACACGAAAATAGAAAAAAATTAAAAATTGTGGGGGGTCCCCATAGTCAGAACTGAAACTGAATTTTTTTTTTCATTGAACATATACGTGTGGGGTATCTATGGATAGGTCTTTAAAAATTATATTAAGGTTTCTAATATCACTTTTTTCTAAAGTGAATACTTTGCGTGACAGACCCTCCCAAAGTGGAAAAAAGTGTGTCCCCCCCCCTCTAACTTCTAAAATAAGAGGATGATAAAACTGAAATAATTATAAAATGTACATTACCATAAAAACTACCAACGAAAATTGGTTTGAACGAAATCTATTCAGTAGTTTTTTTAATACGTCAAAAATTGAATTTGTACGGAACCCTCAGTGCGGGAGTCCGACTCGCACTTGGCCAATTTTCTCATAATAGCGGCAAAACCGTCAATACGCGCTTCGGCGAACATTAACTTAACCACATTCCTCTCTTCAGGTGGCGGCATAGGTCTCGAGCGAGTGGTGATGCTGTACCTCGGTCTGGACAACATCAGGAAGACTTCCATGTTCCCCAGGGACCCCAAGAGAGTCACACCATAAGCAAAACCCTTTATAATGTCTGTCTACTCTAAGAATAAGATTATTTTCATTTAAAAAATTGACGTTTATTTTGAAACTAGCTGCCCGCCCCGGCTTCGCCCGTGGTACTTACTTACATGTATTATACATACAAACCTTCCTTAAGAATCACTCTATCTATTAAAAAAAACCGCGTCAAAATCCGTTGCGTAGTTTTAAAGATCTAAGCATACATACGGACATACAGCGAAAGCGACTTTGTTTTATACTATGTATTGATATAAACGTCAATTTGGAACTAAGATTTATTGCAAACAACGAAGATCATAAAAGTTTAGGTGAGGTTTTCTATATTTGATAGGAAGGCAAACAAACATGAGTGTCACTAGGCATGCGTCCGTTTTTTTCGGGTCATAAGTATCCGGCTGAAACTTTCTATATCGCTTCATTTCAGTGAGAGAGTTACGCCATAAGCAAAACCCTTTATACAGCCCTATGTCTGTCTATAGGCACCGTGCGTAGCGATGACTCTGCCATCTAGTGACTCATATTCAAAACTTTTACTCTCAATGTCGGTAATTCTACTGTCAAACCACGGAAAAACACCGTGCCTTATTCTGCCATCTAGTGACTCATATTCGAAACTTTCACGCTTAACGTCAAATTCTACTGTCAAACCACAGAAATAAAATCGGGATTTTAGCGCCCTCTATAGTTTCTGCACGGTGCCTATATAAGGCTAGGACTATTCTGTTAGCCCTATATCTATCTGAAACGTACTGACGCGGTGACTAACTTTGATAAAATATTACCGACAAAATGGGACTAAGATTTATTGCAAACAACTAAGACCAACAAAGTTTAGGAGAGGTATTTTTTATGTTATAGAGAAATAAATGAACAAAAGGGTCACCTGCCTGATGGTAAGTGATCACCGCTGTCCATGGACATCAACAACCGCACAAGGGTCGCAGATGCGTTGCCTGCCTTTAAGACCCCATACCCTCCCCAACTGAGCTCAGGCGACCTTACTCACCAGCAGAAACATAGCACAACAGTAACGAAGTGCTACTTCACTGCGGTCTTCTGTAAAGTGGATGTACTTCCCCAGACGAGCGGCTCATTCGAGTGGAAGATCCATTAAGCTTTACGTCTCTTAAATTACAAAGAAATAAAAATAGGTTATAGACAATATATGCCCCAGCTACAATAGAAATATACGTTTTCTATCCCAACTAATATTATAAATGCGAAAGTAACTCTGTCTGTCTGTCTGTCTGTTACGCTTTCCCGCTTAAACCTCGCAACCGATTTTGATGAAATTTGGTACAGACAATCTTTAGACCCTGAGACAGAACATAGGCTACTTTTTATTTCGAAAAAAAGAAATCCACGCGGACGGAGTCGCGGGCGGCCGCTAGTTTACAATAAATCTTAAGTCTGGTTACTTTTGAAATAATTGAGGTCTCAATCAAAGATTTTTATATTATGTAAGAATGACACAAGTCTGGTATGTAATAAAAGTTATTGATATTTACTAAAAATCACATATTTTATTGTGCATGCATTTACCTACCAATTTTTTGTTTGAATAATAGAGTTCTTGTAAATCAATACAAAACGTCCAGTACGTTTCTAATAAATTAGGCCACTCCAAAACTCCAAAGTTTATGATTTACATATCATTATTGTTAATAACGCCTCGATAGTCTAGTGGTTTAAGTACCGGGCCTTGGTCTCGAGGTCCTGGGTTCGATTCCCAGGTCGGGCAAACTTTGTGTTGATTTTTCTGAACACAGCCCGGGTTTGTGATCACCAATTTTTGCAAGCGTGCAAGCATTTGGCAGCATTTGGCAAGCGTGGTGATTAAGCCAAAACCCATCTTTGTAACGAAGTCATGATTTCAAATGATGGAGGCCTTTGCCCTGCAGTGGGACATTAATAGGCTGATACTTTACTTTACTTTTATATTATTAATAATTAGCCGCCACCCGCGACTCCGTCCGCGTGTATTTCGGTTTCCGCACACACTGCATAGAGCCTTCCTCGACACATGCGACTATTTCAATTCGAAGCAGAAGTTCCTGAGATAAGCGCGTTCAAAAACAACCAACAAAATCTTCAGCTTTATTATATTAGTCTAATACATAGTATAGATTAAAATATGGCCAGACTTGCCAAATCCTGGATCATGGTCAAAGCGAACCCCGCATAGAAACGGGATAAACGCTAGGAAGAAGAAGTATAGATTTAAATATATAGTTGTTACGGAATAGACGAGGTGCAGTAAGCAATCAAAAAAGATTAAAAAAAAGTCAACCTCGTCCTTGACCTTTTTGGGTGAGGTCATCGGATAGGTCTAAAATATCTAATGGGTTTTCTTACAGGGGATCAAAAATGTCATCAGAATTTACGTACGACGCATAGTTTTCGAGATATTTGCAATTTTATAAAATTTTATTTGATAATAAAATATTCCCAAACGAAATTGGTACCAAATTTTTAAAAGTTTCGTTTTTCTTTGCGAAACTGTTGATGTTTTGGGTTTTTCTGTTAGGCACTCATGATCAGCCTATCGTAGGCCACTGCTGGATATAGGCCTCCCCTTACTATCGTCATGTCGTCCTAACCTTGAGTTTTTAAGCACCCATAAAGTATCTAGCTTTGCCAAATCCTGGATCATGGTCAAAGCGAACCCCGCATAGAAACGGGATAAACGCTAGGAAGACGAAGAAGTATAGATTTAAATATATAGTTGTTACGGAATAAACTTGGTGCAGTAAGCAATCGGCACCAACGACATCATCAAAACAGATTTAAAAAAAGTCAACCTCGTCCTTGACCTTTCTGGGTGAGGGCATCGGATAGGTCAAAAATATCTGATGGGTTTTTTTAAAAGGGGATCAAAAATGTCATCAGAATTTACGTACGACGCATAGTTTTCGAGATATTTGCAGTTTTATCAAATTTTATTTGATAAAATATTCCCAAACGAAATTGGTACCAATTTTTTAATTGTTTTGTTCCTCTTTGCGAAACTGTTGTTATTTTGCGTTTTTCTGTTAGGCACTCATGATCAGCCTTTCGTAGGCCACTGCTGGATATAGGCCTCCCCTTACTATGTCGTCCTAACCTTAAGTTTTTAAGCACCCATAAAAAGTATCTAGCTTTATTTTTATTTATTTACTAGAGGCCGCGCGCGACTCCGTCCGCGTGGATTTCGGTTATACTATGGCCTAAAGCCTTCCTCGTCATATGGACTATCCAACACAAAAACATTTTTTACAAATCGGACCAATAGTTCCTGAGATTAGTGCGTTCATACAAACAAACAAACAAATTCTTCAACTTTATATATTACTTTAGATTTTTTGTTATTCAAATAAGCAATAACTATTTTAATTATGTAATTAAAAATCTGATTTTATGGAATATTAACGCGATACATTTTTTAGGTGGCCAAATTTTATTGTCCACAAAAATCAATCATCGCAAAATCAATCATCTAGAAAAAAGGATATTTAAAGAAACAAGTAATTAAAACTTTGTAAAAGATTTATTTACAATAATTTAGCCCTGGTACTTAAAATTATATGACAAAATACTTAAAAGCAATATTTACAAGCTATCATAACTAGTCATTACAAATAAAATAATTAGAGTATTATTCACATTAGATGATCCCTATGACAGATGTATTTCAAAATATATCAATAAATATCTCACATCACAGACATTGATCAGACTCTGTGATAAGTAGCTTAAGCACTTGTGTTACATACATCAGAATCAACAGTGGTATACAAATATACTTAAAAAGATATATATAACACCCAGACCAGGACAAACAGACATGTTCATTGTTTATGCACACAAATGTTTGTCCTATGCGGGGATCGAACCCGCGACCTCTTGGTCTAATATTCAACTACTTGACCATTACACCAAGCGGGTTGTTTGTAAATTAAACTTTATTTCAAAGCAATAAGTTTCACTAGCTGTTGTTATGATTTTTAAAGGTTTCTTATTGCCTTAGAATAGTAGATTTTCCTTTAAATACAAACAGGCACTGAAATCATCCACTGTGAAAAATACTTTAGTATAAAATACATGACAATGATTTTTCATTGCAAATGTTCATAATATATTGACTCTTATCCCATCTCAACTATTTTTATAATAAAAGGCAGGCAAACCATCAAGATTTACCATCAGGTCACCTGATGGTAAGTGATCACCACTGCCCATGGATATCAACAACCGCACAAGGGTCGCAGATGTGTTGCCTGCCTTAAAGACCCCATTACCCTCCCCAACTGAGCTCTGGCGACCTTACTCACCAGCAGAAACATAGTGCAAAAATTATTTAGTAGATACAGACACAGTTCACACAGTCATGACAAGAAAATTCCGCCATGGTCGAAAACGGTCGGAAAATTAGGGTGTTACCACACCAATCGATCGATCGTCGATCGACATCGATCGACTAACCCATCGATCGGTTACCGATCGATGGCACCGGTCGACGTTGATCGATTGGCGAAACGGCTCGATCGACGTCGACTATTCCATTCTACCATCGATCGATGCGTCGATCGACAGTCGATCGATTGGTGTGGTAACACCCTTAAGCAGATCCACATCTGGGAGAGGCCTAAGCCCAGGAGTGGACTGCATCAGACCATATCTTCCTCTCCAGAGGTCTTGACTAACTCCTGGTAAAACTGCACAAGGCATCAGCCTGGTCCTCGTCCACGCCTATGGCCAGGAGTTGCGGCCTGGAGACCAGGTGGAGGGACTCACCGTCGATCTCGTGCTCGGAGAACAAAGACGCGGCCTGCGACCAGCCGTGGCGGGACAGGTGGGATGATAGCTGCTCCGTCTGGAAGGTAAGGAGGGATCTAATAACCTTTCACCACGCCACACTTTCTCGAAACTTACATGATACTTTCATGAACATTATGAATCGAGAACAAATTGCAATGTTCTTTACACAAACCTTTGTCCAATTATTATTAATCACAATTCTCACAAATTAAATCCGACGGGCCCGTTGGTCTAGTGTTCAGAGACCCTGGCTACACAACCGAGGGTCGCGGGTTCGAATCCCGCTAGGTACAAATTATGTTAATATTAATTAAATTGATTAATTTATGACGAAGAAACCTGTGAAAACTATATAAGGTGTAACAAAATGTACTGCTAAGATTTTAAGGGCTAATTATTCAGTGGAAGTTTTCGAGAAAATCTATGCTGAAATCCATAAGAAGGTACTATTTTCATCATCATCCTACCTATCGCTCTCCCGGTTGCATCCTCGGCCATTGAATGAATTGACCAGCCTGGATATTACAATGGAGCGACTGTCGTCTGACCTCCGTAACCCATTATTAAACTAAAAGACAACAAAAAAATTTACCAAGGATTCAACTTACCGTCCAAGATTTCAATGTTTCAGAGTTTATATTTCGGAAAGGATTGTCTGAAACAAAAGTATAAGTATCAAATACCTTGCACGTAACACAGATAATATTTTTTTCAATAAAACAGGAAATAATTAGTTTAATTGGCATTAATGTCTCTTAAATCAACATTATACACATTTTAATAATACCCTTACCCTATAATAATACCCTCCGGCCATATTCGGCCATGGCGGCCGATCTTACGATCAGCTAGGTACGCAAGATATATTATAGTACACAAGTGAGTGCGCAAGCACAGGTGCACTCCCTATTCCCTCACTCTCATAATTCGGTGGGACAGCAATCTGACACGACCGTAGAGAGATCAGGCGCAGGACCTACGGCTTAACGTGCCTTCCGAAGCACGGAGGAGCTCGAGATGAAAATTTTCGGTCACCCATCCGATGACTGGCATCTGCGAACGTTGCTTAACTTTAGCAACCGCAGGTCGAGTGCGCTTACCACTGCGCCATCGAGCTCCACACACACATTATTAAATATTGGACCCATCTTACCTCCTTGACTGACTCCTTTGTCATTTTCTTTTTTCTCTATGCTTTGGCTCGTTTCTTCAACTTTTGTTACATTTTCTACTTTTTTAATTTCCTTTACATCCTCTTTCGTTTCATTACTAAGAGCAGTCGACTGTGTTATCCTTTTTATTAATGGTTCACGAATCTGAAATTAAAAAATAAAGGAAATTATTAAATGTGTTATCAATATAACACATTGCGGTAAATCAATCTTTATCTATTACTATATTTTGTGCAGTTTTTGTAACTGGTGTATTAACTATGTATTTGTAGTTCAATTGGAACATAATTTAACATACAGAGATTGATTATTCTAATTAGCTTTTACAATAAATGTTGGATGATTTGCATAAAATTTGGGATAAGTAGGACATTTTCTACCAAACTTCTGTCGCTATAAAGTTAATTCCTTTCCCATAACTGTAGCCTAGATACAAGTTCTTTTACAATGTTTTATGAATACATTTTACTAACATACATAATGATATCTCAAGTATTTCAGGAATTAATTAATAGATGGCGCTAACGTCAACAGTAAACATCTTGCTCCGTATTAATTATTCTTAAAATTATAAAAAGCAGTTATATAAGCACAAAAACAGTATAAATCAGCATATCTGAACGTGATACTTCAGTGAAAGTGTTATCCCGAAAATTCATGGACAAAAAAGTGCAATATCAGTGTTTTGGAACTTAACAAAAAAAGTGACTATTTTGGACAATAATCTGCAAATACACCAACTATGAATGTCCCAAACAACAAAAAAAAGATCAAATAACAAAAACTTACGTGCAGAGAAAACGTAAGTACAATTCATTCTGTGTTCGTAAAAAACACAATACAATGCTGAGTCGAAGTGCAAAAATTCCAAAGTTATGACTCATTTTTAACGGCGACTTAAATTCAAAACACAGTATTGAGAAGTATTATGTTAATTTTCGCCGTATGTCCATAAGCGATTGTGGCGTTTACATAACACGCACAGATCGAAGAAATCGGCGACGGAAGTTCAAGGTTCGGATCCGGATACACAAAAGGACTTTTTTAACATTTTTTTTTTTTTTAATCCAATTTCATCTTATAAATTTGGTCAGTCATTATGGCTCCGAAAACAATTTGCGCAAAATGCAAACAAATAATTAAGGAAAGTCATTTTTTGAAATGTTCAGTCTGCAAACTGGCGTTTGACTTAGCATGTACCAATAAAGAAAAACTGTACTACTTAATGAGCAAAGAAAAGAAAAACTCATGGTCATGTTATAAATGCAGCAAGCCGCGCAAAAGCAGCACACCAAAATTACTGAAACCTCTCACGGTAGATAGTATAATTGGACCGACATGTGAAAACATCCAACGCAATCCGGAAAGTAAAGACATGCAATCACCTCCTTCGAGTGCTACTACAAAAAGTGAAGATTTTAAGGAAGTGCATAACTCATCGAAGGAAAACATAACCTTAAGAAAATACAACGTTCCCGTACAAAATTCATTTGATTCTCTATCGGAAGAAGAGTCGTTTGTCAGTGGTGTTCGACGGGATGACACCTTGAATAGGAGCTGTCCTGAACTGATTACTGACTATAAGGACAAAGTGGAAGAACTAAGCATAAAATTAGCAGATCTGCAAAACAAACTGATTGCAGCTGACAATCAAATAGATATAATTTTATTAGAAAATGGACAACTTAGAGAGCAGATACTGAAGAACGAAAATAAAATTAAGCAGTTAGAGCACATTTGCAAAGAAACAACAGGAACAAATAGAAGAAAGAAAAGCATTAATAAATCGAAACTAAACTTTTCGTTATTAGAAAAAAGTCACGATAAACATAAACCTGTAGCTAATATACAGGGGAGAGAGGAAAACTTTCATCAAAACAAGGAAGAAGACAGCGATAATGAAGCAGGAGACGAGAAAGACGATGAGGAATGCGCATATGATGAAAGTTCCAAAATTAATTATCAATCGGCAACAAGATTATGCGTAATCAGTAGCAATAATAGAAATAAAATTGTGCAGGCAATAGAGAGACTGAATACCGACAATCTTGAGTACTGTCACTATATAAAACCTCATACAGGTATCAAAGAACTCCTGAATGGTTTAGAAACTAAAGTACATAATTTTACTAAACATGACTACTGCGTTATACTTGTAGGAGAAGAAGACTTCAGGAAATCAGAAGCCAACACCGAATTAGTGAACTACATAAGAGATACACTCAAGCACATTACTAATACCAACATTATTCTGGCGGTACCTACATATGTATGTGGAGCTCCAGTGTACAATTACAAAGTTGAAATGTTTAACTGTAACCTATGGAAGAGTTTAAAGTCTCTCAGATGGGTGCATTGTTTCGATTCTAATTTAAGCTTATCGTGCGAAATGTTTTCTAGCATTACTGGTAAAATTAATAATTTAGGTATGTTAAACATATTTGAAAACCTATTCAAAAAATTTTTTCGTCACTAAATGTAATGCAATAAATTTCTCTAAAAGCAAGATGAGTTGTATATTATCAGTTAGTGTTGATAGTGCTAGTATAAAGGACCACGAACTTAACAATAATGAAGATCACGACGAGCAAAAAATAATTGGTCTGTACTATCAAAATGTGTGTGGTTTGACTTCTAAAAAGGATGAACTTGACTTATACTTTGAAAGTTTGATACCTTTAAATCCACAATATGTATGTATTACTGAACATTTTCTGAATAAAAACAACATTGATCAATTTCTTTTAAATAAGTATGACGTTATTTCTTATAATACAAGGACGAAAAAAATAAGAGGAGGAAGTCTTATACTAGGTATAGAAAATTGTAAGTTTAGAGAATCATTATTTTGTAAATCATTGTATAAAATGGATTTCTTTGAAATTTGTGGAATCAAAGATACTGAAACAGATCTCAATATAATATGTATTTACAGAAATCCCACAGACAAATACTTTGCTGCTTTTATAAACCAGATGGAAAAGGTTTTAGAGCATTATTTTAATAAAAAGTGTATCGTGTCCGGAGATTTTAATGTAGATTTGCTGACCGACTCAAGCCAGCGATCTGAATTCTTGTCTTTACTTAAATGTTACAACTTTAGACCTCTCACATCTGCTGTCACTTTTACTAGAGGTAGTTCACAGTCGTGTTTGGATAATTTTTTGACGAATCTTACTGATGATTGCATTCATGACATTAATATAGACTTTAATGGCTTGTCAGATGGGCATGCTGCGCTTCTTTGTACTATTAAACTTCCTTATGAGGGCAATAATATTAATTCGAAAATGGATAAAGTCATATTGAAAAAGTGTCGAGTGTTTAATGAGAGGAACAATGATGTCTTCAGAGAAAACATATGTAAATCTGACTGGACAAAATATGGTATAAATGGTTTTCTTACAAATATCAAAACTATATTCGATATGAGTCACGAAAGAAAACTTAAACGAGTGAACAAAAGGAGAAATAAAAGTTTGGCCTGGATTACTAAGGGGATCAGGACATCTAGTAAGATGAAACGCATTCTTGTCTCGGCACATGGTTCTCAGCAGGATTCTACAGTTATAGATTACAAAAACATCTACATTAGAATCTATAGAAAAGTAATAAGGGCTGCTAAAAAACTTGCTGTGCAGTCCGCCATAGAACTATCAAAGAACTCCGCTAAGGCAATATGGAGTACTGTTAACAAACATAGAAAACAAGACTCAAAAATAGAAAAGCGAATAATCTCGATAAAAGCTAACAATGTGTACATAGAAAATCCACAACATATAGCAGATGCATTCGCCAGGAAATTCGATTATACAGATTGTCCTTTAGTAAACGACTTGGCTTTATCGTTGGAGTTTCTTCTACAAAACACTGAACCACGTACTGACGATTTCATATGGGATTACATCACACCAATAGAAATAGTCAAAACAGTGAAATTAATGGAGGACAAAAAGTCATGTGGCTGGGACGACATGCCGATCTCAATCTTTAAAAGAAATATTGACTTATTGGCCATACCATTGGCTTCGTTTTTTAACAACTGTTATGAGCAGGGAATTTTCCCAGAGCAGTTAAAAATAGCAAAAATACTACCTGTGTACAAAAAAGGATGTAGAACAGACACGAAAAACTACAGGCCAATATCTCTGTTACCTATACTGGGAAAAATATTTGAAAAAGTAATAAAAGTCCGACTTGTAAGACATCTCAAGGTGAATAACATTCTAGATAAACGGCAATTCGGATATCAGACCAAAATAGGAACAAATGAAGCAATAGAAACTTTAATCGAAGACGTAACTACAAATCTCAATAAACATCAAAAAGTAGCGGGATTGTTTCTAGACCTGAGTTCCGCATTTGACACGGTAGATCACCAAATAATAATTTATAAGCTACATCACTACGGTATAAATGGAAAAGTCTCGAAGCTATTGGAATCATACCTAAGCAACAGACGTCAATATGTTGAGATCAAGCGTATAGTTAATAATAAAGAGGTATCATTCAAATCAAAACTAAAAAAAGTCGAAAGAGGTGTACCCCAAGGCTCAATTTTGGGCCCCATTCTATTTATACTAGTTACAAATGACTTGATTCCGTTTATGTATTGTACTATACCTGGAATTAACTTAACAGTTTTTGCCGACGATACTAATGCTGTGATAACCGCACAAAACATGACAGATCTCAACGAGAAAGCCAACTGTGCGTTGGCAGCGTTTTCACAGTGGTTCAGTGCAAACAATCTCAAAATGAACGCCGAAAAAACCGGAGCTATCCTTTTTGAGCCAACTACCAGGAAAAATGACTTGCTTAATATTAGATTACATAATGAATGCATTCCTCCCGTTCATTCTGTGAAGTTTTTAGGAATACACATAGACGCAGTATTGAACTGGAAAGAAGAAATAAAATATATAGAAGGCAAAATCTCTTCGGCATGTTATGCACTGAGAAGCTTAAGAGAAGAGTTGACCACTAAACAGTTAAAAATTGTTTATCATGCTCTAGTAGAATCTCGCTTGAGGTACAGCATCAGATTTTGGGGAAACAGCTATAAATATAATCTTAAAAAAGCGTTTATAGCCCAAAAAAGAGCTATAAGAACCATGGTCCGCATAAGCCAAACAGAGTCATGCCGAGATCACTTTAAAAAATTAAACATTTTAACAGCGCCATGCTTGTATATACTGGTTCTCCTCACTGATCATGTTAAGCACCTTGACAAATACGAAACCACTGCAGAGAGAGTAACTCGTCAGGACACTCGCAGAAAAGACTTAGCGCACATAATTCATCCTAGACTGCAAATAGTTAAACACAGTGTAAAATATCAGGCGGTGAGACTCTTCAATGAATTACCAAACCATTTAAAAATTATAATAAATATTAAGTTGTTTAAAAGTAAACTAAAGTCCTATCTGCTTGAAAGAAGTTTCTATAGCATAGAAGACTTTGTTAATGATGTGAAATTGTAATTTTATACTATCCACTTTGACATTTTATATTTAACTTGTGAAGGAATATGGTAATTTGTATTGATTATTATTTATTATGACCTAGGTATATTGACATTTAGTATTTAGTCTTGACATTTTATTTCATATTTATTTTGTATTTAATGCTTTGTTTATGTATGAGAAGCAATTAGATTTGATTTCCAACACAATGTATATTGTTACTCAAGGAATAAATGACTTATGACTTATGACTTATGACTTAAATTAAATCAGTGTCTAAGAGACTGTAATGTTTAAAGTTAAAGTTTCTCCGTGAATACATTATTAGCAAAAGATTTCATCAACATCATCATTAGCCTATCACAGTTTTCTGCTGAACAAAGGCCTCTTCAAGGGCTCTCTGTATAACATATAGTCAAAATGTTTAACGTCAAACCAAAGTTAAATAAGGCTTAAAAATATTACTCACCGGAAAAGCAACATTAGATTCCTGTATCACAATCCCATCTAAAACATGAGTTAGAATATAATCTTTCTCCTGTTTCACGCTTCTTTCCACCGGGAACATCCCTTTATTATTCATGGTATTGAGCGACACTTTCATATCGGCTCTCTGTTCGTTTAATTCTTTTTTTTCTTCTTTCACCTCTTCTTTAGGTTCTTTCTTTTCATTTTTAACTACAGCTTTACTTACTTCTACCTTACTCTCAATTTTATCTACATCAGGCTTAATTTCTTTCTTTACTACTTCTTTTACTACGGCAGGTTTATTCTCTTCTACTTTTACTTCTTTATTTACAATAGCTTCTTTAGGCGTCACAGTAATTTCTTTAAGAGCACTCATTGCTTCGGGTATCGTGCTCTCTTTTAAGTCTTTGTCAGTTAATACTCTACCTCTAGCTTGAGTGAAGACTGTATTCCTAATTAATTTATCTTTATCTATTACTATATTTTGTGCAGGTTCTGTAACTGGTGTTTTAACTATTTGTGGTTCAATTGGATCTAAATTTGGCATACAAAGATTATTCTGATCAGCCTTTACAATATTTTGGACGTTTTGCATAAAATTTGGGACAGTCTTAATTTCTGTCTGTTGTATTTCGTTGTTAATTACCGGAGGATTTACTATGTTCATCTTTAAATTACTCTGTTGTAATATACTAGGGACGACTGTCATTTCATTTCTATGTACAGGGCTTGTATTCATTCCCATTTCTGCAGATTTCTTAATATCATTAATTTGTTTCATCGGCGTTGTAATATTAACTTGTATTGCAGCCATTTTCTTGTGAATCTCGTCTGGTGATTCACTTTTCCTCTTTCTATTAACATTTAAATTAACATCTTCACTCTTAATAATACTTATTGGACTCATATTAATATTTTGTACCGGTATATGGGAATTCATTATACTTTGATTAATCGCAGGCATTGGATTAGCTGGAGTTAACGTTGAATAGTTTGGTAAAATCGGCCTAAACTGAGGCCTTGGTTGTATGGCTCTATAAGTTTGCGTTTGTCCTGTCCCTCTAACAGCAATATTCGGATTAATTTTATTAACATTTGGATTTGGCGTAAGCTTTCTTATTCTAGTTATTTGTGTATTTTGGCTTGCATTCACATAGGTTGGTGGAGTAGCTTGCGATCCAACGTTTTCAGTTTTGATCGGTCGGACCATATTGGTTGCATGATTGGTCGCAAATGTTTGTATATTGGACGTCTGCGGCATATTATTCTGTATAGGGTTTACTGTTAGCACTTGCGGTTGTGTTCTTCCAATGTTCGTTTGGTTCATATGACCAACATGCATGAACGTTGGTTTCACATCAACTTTTTGATTCTGGAACTGATTTTGCTGCTGCTGATGGTTTTGCATCGTCATCGCGACTTCGTTTTGCCTATTTGCATTATTATTAACTACATTTATTTGCGCTTGTGACTGAGCTTGCATCTGCATTGCTTGCATATTCTGCATTTGAGCAAAGTTACCTTGCTGCATCGTCCTTTCATTTATCGTTGTCATATTCTGCCCCACATTACTCTGCATATTACTCTGAAAGTTCTGTATCATGTTCTGGTGTATTAAATTCGGCATCTGTATCGCATTCTGTCTGTTTTCTTGCACATTTTGAACCATATGCATTCCCTGTTGTGGGATCACCTGCATTCCTTGCTGGTATTGTTGGTATTGGTGGAGGTACAGTTGATTCTGGTCCATATGTTGAGGGAGGGAGGGTACAATATTGCCTGGCATCTGCTGGACGTAGAAGACCTGGTTTTGAACTTGTCTGTTCTGGGCCCATGGTGGAGGGTTCTGTGGGTTGATGAAGAGCGTCTGGTTGGGCTGAATCTGGTCTCCTGGAATGTCAAAGATGAATTGAATAAATTTCTAATTGAAACCAATACATAACAATGTCTGTTTCTCCAAGTTACACGCACAAAAGTCATGTACCAAATACTATTAATACTTATCAATTAAGTATTCCTTAATGCGGTGTTTCACTGACAGTTCAAATTACTCACTTTATTAAACGTCAAAAACGAAAGTTTCTAAACCATGCCGAAATTACACGATGGAAGTTCAGCGGCAATGCATTATCTACACAAAATTACGCGACGTAATTTCAGCATAGTGTGTCATCTCCCATTTTAAAGTGAGTCGTATCATGAACACGACAGAACGTAAATTCAGCCGCGTAATTTCTGACACGTGTTTTCCGCATAGCATAGAGTGTTCCATCACTTAGGCTCGTATTAATAAATCGCTTTCCTTGAGAGCCAACTTGAGATGCTATTTTCATATAGGACACCTTCTCAAGTTGCTCTCAAAATCGATCTCAGAGTTGAGAGCTATTTATTAATACGAGCCTTAATCAACTAATCACAATATTTTCACACCACTCTTGCTGAATTTAAACACAACTACACAATAATACCCTCCGGCCGTACCTACGTAGGATATACATATTTCAGTGTACAAGTGAGTGTGCAAGCACAGGTGCACTCCCTATTCCTTCACTCTCATAATTCGGTTTGACAGCAATCTGACACGACCGTAGAGAGATCAGGCGCAGGACCAACGGCTTATCGTGCCTTCCGAAGCACGGAGACGCTCGAGATGTAATTTTTCGGGCACCCATCCGATGACTGAACTACACAATAATACTAAACTCAGTTCGTCTTACCTGGCTGGACCAATATTTGAGTTTCGTATACCACCCGTACTGGACATAGCACCATCTGCTGCTGAATCTGTTGCGCCCTGAGTAGAGAGAACATTAAGTAAGTCCTAACTTAAGTTAATCAAATCTGCCTAAATATATCCAAGAATGAAATCATACTAATATTATGAATGTGAAAGTTAAGATGTTTGTCCGTCAATAACGCGGAAACTACTGAACGAATTTTGATGAAATATGGTATACAGGCAGGGTATGGGCTGACATGGATGAAATGATACTTTTAATTCTTTTTTTTATGGCAGAGGTGGAAAACGAGCCAGCGTGTCGCCTGATTGTAAGCAATCACCGCCGCCCATGGACATCCGCGACACCAGAGGTATCGTTGATGTGTTGCCGGCCGAATTCCGATTAAAAGCTCCCATGGAGTAAAACAGGAATCTTGATAACGAGGGCAAAGATGCCATTTCTCGAGCGCAAGCTATCGCTATCATCGCGAATTATATCTCCATACATCCATTGTAATCCATTGTAATAACCAGGCTGGTTAATTCAGGCTCATAGTCGCGGCGTGCGTACCCTGGGCTCCGAGGCAATGGCCGAGGATGCAACCACGTGGTATAATAGACAAGATGCCACTTTAGCTGAGCGAGCTATCGATTTCGTCGCAGGGTACGCAAGATCCAGAATTTACATGCCTGGTTATTACAATGGAGCGACTGTCGTCTGCCCTCCGTAACCCGCACAAGGGACACCAGACAATTTAGTTCAACATTGAAATTATGTCATCGTTAAAATACTAGAAACTGGCGAGCCAAATGTTGGTTGGTCACAAGAAATCAGAAACGTAATTCAGTCTTGCACAGATATTGCACGACTCGGGACTTGAACCCCTGTAACGAGTAAGTACCTACCTCGAGCGATCAACCACTTGGTTATACTTATATTAACGTTTTATTATTTTTAAAAAACATCCTCCTAGCGTTTATCCCGTGTCTGTGCGGGATCCGTTTTGACCATGATCCAGGTTTTGGCGATTCTGGTTATTACAGTGAATCGACTGCCATCAGACTTTCGTCACCCTTAGAGTGGAACCAGACAGATTGACATTCAGATCTAACTGAACTAAAGTCAGAAACTATCTGAATGTGCAAGTTTCCTCAGAGGGGACTCACCTTCGAGCTAATGGCACCAATCTACACATAGATTTTCGTTAAATCCAGAGGTGTGAGTCCGGATTCGTACCACCGACCCTACGTATGTGAAGCACGGTCCA